>CANTUQ010000123.1:600000-1117442 GCA_947683425.1 Excoecaria cochinchinensis | reverse complement strand
AATTCAGAAGAAATCGATTGGAATAGCTACTGGAAGCTTGCCGGTCACAACGCATCGAGAAGTGGCTTCGTCGAAATCCGACGAATTTTTATGGATTTCCCTAGGGGTACCACTAGGGAAAATCACCAAAATCGAAAAATCGTAAAAAGTGGTGAAATTTTGGATCCGAGTCGAATAATTCAGGAAAACTCGATTGGAATAGCTACTGGAAGCTATCCGGTCACAACGCATCGAGAATTGGCTTCGTAGGAATCCGACGAATTTTTACGGATTTTTCTAGGGGTACCACTAGGGAAAATAGAAAAATCGAAAAAAGTGGTGAAATTTTGATCTGAGTGAAATAATTCTGGAAAACTCGATTGGAATAGCTACTGGAAGCTTTCCGGTCACAACGCATCGAGAATTGGCTTCGTCGGAATCCGACAAATTTTTACGGATTACCCTAGGGTTACCCCTAGGAAAAATCATCAAAATCGAAAAATCGTAAAAAGTTGTGAAATTTTGGATCCGAGTCCAATTATTCAGGAAAAATCGATTGGAATAGCTACTCAAAGCTTGCCGGTCACAATGCATCGAGAATTGGCTTCGTCAGAATCCGACGAATTTTTATGAATTTCCCTAGGGGTACCACTAGGGAAAATCACCAAAATCGTAAAAAGTTGTGAAATTTTGGATCTGAGTCCAATAATTCAGGAAAACTCGATTGTAATAGCTACTGGAAGCTATCCGGTCACAACGCATCGAGAATTGGCTTCGTCGGAATCCGACGAATTTTTACGGATTTCCCTAGGGGTACCACTAGGGAAAATAGAAAAATCGTAAAAAGTGGTGAAATTTTTGATCTGAGTGAAATAATTCAGGAAAACTCGATTGGAATAGCTACTGGAAGCTTTCCGGTCACAACGCATCGAGAATTGGCTTCGTCGGAATCCGATAAATTTTTAAGGATTTCCCTAGGGGTACCACTAGGGAAAATCACCAAAATCGAAAAATCGTAAAAGTGGTGAAATTTTGGATCCGAGTCCAATAATTCAGGAAAACTCGATTGGAATAGCTACTGTAAGCTTGCCGGTCAAAACGCATCGAGAATTTGATTCGTCGAAATCCGACGAATTTTTATGTATTTCCCTAGGGGTACCACTAAGAAAAATCACCAAAATCGTAAAAAGTGGTGAAATTTTGTATCCGAGTCCAATAATTCAGGAAAACTCTATTGGAATAGCTACTGGAAGCTATCCGGTCACAAAGCATCGAGAATCGGCTTCATCGGAATCCGACGAATTTTTACGGATTTCCCTAGGGGTACCACTAGGGAAAATCGAAAAATCGTAAAAACTGGTGAAATTTTGGATCTGAGTGAAATAATTCAGGAAAACTCGATTGGAATAGCTACTGGAAGCTTTCCCGGTCACAACGCAACGAGAATTGGCTTCGTCGGAATCCGACAAATTTTTACGGATTTCCCTAGGGGTACCACTAGGAAAAATCACCAAAATCGAAAAATCGTAAAAAGTGGTGAAATTTTGGATCCGAGTCCAATAATTAAGGAAAACTCGATTGGAATAGCTACTGGAAGCTTGCCGGTCACAACGCATAGAGAATTGGCTTCATCGGAATCCGACGAATTTTTATGGATTTCCCTAGGGGTACCACTAGGGAAAATCACCAAAATCGTAAAAAGTGGTGAAATTTTGGATCCGAGTCCAATAATTCAGGAAAACTCGATTGGAATAGCTACTGGAAGCTATCCGGTCACAACGCATCGAGAATTGGCTTCGTCGGAATCCGACGAATTTTTACGAATTTCCCTAGGGGTACCAGTAGGAAAAATCGTAAAATCGTAAAAAGTGGTGAAATTTTTGATCTGAGTGAAATAATTCAGGAAAACTCGATTGGAATAGCTACTGGAAGCTTTCCGGTCACAAAGCATCGAGAATTGGCTTCGTCGGAATCCGATAAATTTTTACGGATTTCCCTAGGGGGTACCACTAGGAAAAATTACCAAAATCAAAATATCGTAAAAAGTGGTGAAATTTTTGATCCGAGTCCAATAATTCAGGAAAACTCGATTGGAATAGCTACTGTAAGCTTGCCGGTCACAACGCATCGAGAATTGGATTCGTCGAAATCCGACGAATTTTTATGTATTTCCCTAGGGGTACCACTAGGGAAAATCACCAAAATCGTAAAAAGTGGTGAAATTTTGGATCCGAGTCCAATAATTCAGGAAAACTCGATTGGAATAGCTACTGGAAGCTATCCAGTCACAACGCATCGAGAATTGGATTCGTCGAAATCCGACGAATTTTTATGTATTTCCCTAGGGGTACCACTAGGGAAAATCACCAAAATCGAAAAATCGTAAAAAGTGGTGAAATTTTGGATCCGAGTCAAATAATTCAGGAAAACTCTATTGGAATAGCTACTCAAAGCTTGCCGGTCACAATGCATCGAGAATTGGCTTCGTCGGAATCCGGCGAATTTTTATGGATTTCCCTAGGGGTACCACTAGGAAAAATCACCAAAATCGTAAAAATTGGTGAAATTTTGGATCCGAGACCAATAATTCAGGAAAAATCGATTGGAATAGCTACTCAAAGCTTGCCGGTCACAATGCATCGAGAATTGGCTTCGTCGGAATCCGGCGAATTTTTATGGATTTCCCTAGGGGTACCACTAGGGAAAATCACAAAAATCGTAAAAAGTGGTGAAATTTTGGATCCGAGTCCAATAATTCAGGAAAACTCGATTGGAATAGCTACTGGAAGCTATCCGGTCACAAAGCATCGAGAATTGGCTTCGTCGGAATCCGACGAATTTTTACGGATTTCCCTAGGGTACCACTAGGGAAACTAGAAAAATCGTAAAAAGTGGTGAAATTTTGGATCTGAGTGAAATAATTCAGGAAAACTCGATTGGAATAGCTACTGGAAGCTTTCCGGTCACAACGCATCGAGAATTTGCTTCGTCGGAATCCGACAAATTTTTACGGATTTTCATAGGGGTACCACTAGGAAAAATCACCAAAATCGAAAAATCGTAGAAAGTGGTGAAATTTTTGATCCGAGTCCAATAATTCAGGAAACCTGGATTGGAATAGCTACTGGAAGCTTGCCGGTCACAACGCATCGAGAATTGGTTTCCTCGGAATCCGACGAATTTTTACGGATTTCCCTAGGGGTACCACTAGGGAAAATCGAAAAATCGTAAAAAGTGGTGAAATTTTTGATATGAGTGAAATAATTCAAGAAAACTCGATTGGAATTACTACTGGAAGCTTGCCGGTCATAACGCATCGAGAATTGGCTTCGTCGGAATCCGACGAATTTTTACGGATTTCCCTAATTTTTTATCTGAGTGAAATAATTCAAGAAAACTCGATTGGAATAACTACTGGAAGCTTGCCGGTCATAACGCATCGAGAATTGGCTTCGTCGGAATCCGACGAATTTTTACGGATTTCCCTAGAGGGTATCACTAGGGAAAATCACCAAAATCGTAAGAAGTGGTGAAATTTTTTATCTGAGTGAAATAATTCAGGAAAACTCGATTGGAATAGCTACTGGAAGCTTTCCGGTCACAAGGCATCGAGAATTTGCTTCGTCGGAATCCGACGAATTTTTACGGATTTTCCTAGGGGTACCACTAGGAAAAATCAAAAAATCGTAAAAAGTGGTGAAATTTTTGATCTGAGTGAAATAATTCAGGAAAACTCGATTGGAATAGCTACTGGAAGCTTTCCGGTCACAAGGCATCGAGAATTGGCTTCGTCGGAATCTGATAAATTTTTACGGATTTTCCAAGGGGTACCACTAGGAAAAATCACTAAAATCGAAAAATCGTAAAAAGTTGTGAAATTTTTGATCCGAGTCCAATAATTCAGGAAAACTCGATTGGAATAGCTACTGGAAGCTTGCAGGTTAGAACGCATCGAGAATTGGTTTCGTCGGAATCCGACGAATTTTTATGGATTTCCCTAGGATTACCGCTAGGAAAAATCACCAAAATCGAAAAATCGTAAAAAGTGGTGAAATTTTTTATTCGAGTCCAATAATTCAGAAAATTTCGATTGGAATAGCTACTAGAAGCTTGCCGGTCACAACGCATCGAGAATTGGCTTCGTCGGAATCCGACGAATTTTTACGGATTTTCCTCGGGGTACCACTAGGGAAAATCACCAAAATCGTAAAAAGTGGTGAAATTTTGGATCCGAGTCCAATAATTCAGGAAAACTCGATTGGAATAGCTACTGGAAGCTATCCGGTCACAACGCATCGAGAATTGGCTTCGTCGGAATCCGACGAATTTTTACGGATTTCCCTAGGGGTACCACTAGAGAAAATCGAAAAATCGTAAAAAGTGGTGAAATTATTGATCTGAGTGAAATAATTCAGGAAAACTCGATTGGAATAGCTACTGGAAGCTTTCCGGTCACAACGCATCGAGAATTGGCTTCGTCGGAATCCGACGAATTTTTACGGATTTTCCTAGGGGTACCACTAGGGAAAATCGAAAAATCGTAAAAAGTGGTGAAATTTTTAATCCGAGTCCAATAATTCAGGAAAACTCGATTGGAATAGCTACTGGAAGCTTGCCGGTCACAACGCATCGAGAATTGGTTTCGTCGGAATCCGACGAATTTTTACGGATTTCCCTAAGGGTACCACTAGGGAAAATCACGAAAATCGGAAAATCGTAAATAGTGGTTAAATTTTGGATCCGAGTCCAATAATTCAGAAAAACTCGAATGGAATAGCTACTAGAAGCTTGCCCGTCACAACGCATCGAGAATTGGCTTCGTCGGAATCCGACGAATTTTTACGGATTTCCCTCGGGGTACCACTAGGGAAAATCGAAAAATCGTAAAAAGTGGTTAAATTTTGGATCCGAGTCCAATAATTCAGAAGAAATCGATTGGAATAGCTACTGGAAGCTTGCCGGTCACAACGCATCGAGAAGTGGCTTCGTCGAAATCCGACGAATTTTTATGGATTTCCCTAGGGGTACCACTAGGGAAAATCACCAAAATCGAAAAATCGTAAAAAGTGGTGAAATTTTGGATCCGAGTCGAATAATTCAGGAAAACTCGATTGGAATAGCTACTGGAAGCTATCCGGTCACAACGCATCGAGAATTGGCTTCGTAGGAATCCGACGAATTTTTACGGATTTTTCTAGGGGTACCACTAGGGAAAATAGAAAAATCGAAAAAAGTGGTGAAATTTTGATCTGAGTGAAATAATTCTGGAAAACTCGATTGGAATAGCTACTGGAAGCTTTCCGGTCACAACGCATCGAGAATTGGCTTCGTCGGAATCCGACAAATTTTTACGGATTACCCTAGGGTTACCCCTAGGAAAAATCATCAAAATCGAAAAATCGTAAAAAGTTGTGAAATTTTGGATCCGAGTCCAATTATTCAGGAAAAATCGATTGGAATAGCTACTCAAAGCTTGCCGGTCACAATGCATCGAGAATTGGCTTCGTCAGAATCCGACGAATTTTTATGAATTTCCCTAGGGGTACCACTAGGGAAAATCACCAAAATCGTAAAAAGTTGTGAAATTTTGGATCTGAGTCCAATAATTCAGGAAAACTCGATTGTAATAGCTACTGGAAGCTATCCGGTCACAACGCATCGAGAATTGGCTTCGTCGGAATCCGACGAATTTTTACGGATTTCCCTAGGGGTACCACTAGGGAAAATAGAAAAATCGTAAAAAGTGGTGAAATTTTTGATCTGAGTGAAATAATTCAGGAAAACTCGATTGGAATAGCTACTGGAAGCTTTCCGGTCACAACGCATCGAGAATTGGCTTCGTCGGAATCCGATAAATTTTTAAGGATTTCCCTAGGGGTACCACTAGGGAAAATCACCAAAATCGAAAAATCGTAAAAAGTGGTGAAATTTTGGATCCGAGTCCAATAATTCAGGAAAACTCGATTGGAATAGCTACTGTAAGCTTGCCGGTCAAAACGCATCGAGAATTTGATTCGTCGAAATCCGACGAATTTTTATGTATTTCCCTAGGGGTACCACTAAGAAAAATCACCAAAATCGTAAAAAGTGGTGAAATTTTGTATCCGAGTCCAATAATTCAGGAAAACTCTATTGGAATAGCTACTGGAAGCTATCCGGTCACAAAGCATCGAGAATCGGCTTCATCGGAATCCGACGAATTTTTACGGATTTCCCTAGGGGTACCACTAGGGAAAATCGAAAAATCGTAAAAACTGGTGAAATTTTGGATCTGAGTGAAATAATTCAGGAAAACTCGATTGGAATAGCTACTGGAAGCTTTCCGGTCACAACGCAACGAGAATTGGCTTCGTCGGAATCCGACAAATTTTTACGGATTTCCCTAGGGGTACCACTAGGAAAAATCACCAAAATCGAAAAATCGTAAAAAGTGGTGAAATTTTGGATCCGAGTCCAATAATTAAGGAAAACTCGATTGGAATAGCTACTGGAAGCTTGCCGGTCACAACGCATAGAGAATTGGCTTCATCGGAATCCGACGAATTTTTATGGATTTCCCTAGGGGTACCACTAGGGAAAATCACCAAAATCGTAAAAAGTGGTGAAATTTTGGATCCGAGTCCAATAATTCAGGAAAACTCGATTGGAATAGCTACTGGAAGCTATCCGGTCACAACGCATCGAGAATTGGCTTCGTCGGAATCCGACGAATTTTTACGAATTTCCCTAGGGGTACCAGTAGGAAAAATCGTAAAATCGTAAAAAGTGGTGAAATTTTTGATCTGAGTGAAATAATTCAGGAAAACTCGATTGGAATAGCTACTGGAAGCTTTCCGGTCACAAAGCATCGAGAATTGGCTTCGTCGGAATCCGATAAATTTTACGGATTTCCCTAGGGGTACCACTAGGAAAAATTACCAAAATCAAAATATCGTAAAAAGTGGTGAAATTTTTGATCCGAGTCCAATAATTCAGGAAAACTCGATTGGAATAGCTACTGTAAGCTTGCCGGTCACAACGCATCGAGAATTGGATTCGTCGAAATCCGACGAATTTTTATGTATTTCCCTAGGGGTACCACTAGGGAAAATCACCAAAATCGTAAAAAGTGGTGAAATTTTGGATCCGAGTCCAATAATTCAGGAAAACTCGATTGGAATAGCTACTGGAAGCTATCCAGTCACAACGCATCGAGAATTGGATTCGTCGAAATCCGACGAATTTTTATGTATTTCCCTAGGGGTACCACTAGGGAAAATCACCAAAATCGAAAAATCGTAAAAAGTGGTGAAATTTTGGATCCGAGTCAAATAATTCAGGAAAACTCTATTGGAATAGCTACTCAAAGCTTGCCGGTCACAATGCATCGAGAATTGGCTTCGTCGGAATCCGGCGAATTTTTATGGATTTCCCTAGGGGTACCACTAGGAAAAATCACCAAAATCGTAAAAATTGGTGAAATTTTGGATCCGAGACCAATAATTCAGGAAAAATCGATTGGAATAGCTACTCAAAGCTTGCCGGTCACAATGCATCGAGAATTGGCTTCGTCGGAATCCGGCGAATTTTTATGGATTTCCCTAGGGGTACCACTAGGGAAAATCACAAAAATCGTAAAAAGTGGTGAAATTTTGGATCCGAGTCCAATAATTCAGGAAAACTCGATTGGAATAGCTACTGGAAGCTATCCGGTCACAAAGCATCGAGAATTGGCTTCGTCGGAATCCGACGAATTTTTACGGATTTCCCTAGGGTACCACTAGGGAAACTAGAAAAATCGTAAAAAGTGGTGAAATTTTGGATCTGAGTGAAATAATTCAGGAAAACTCGATTGGAATAGCTACTGGAAGCTTTCCGGTCACAACGCATCGAGAATTTGCTTCGTCGGAATCCGACAAATTTTTACGGATTTTCATAGGGGTACCACTAGGAAAAATCACCAAAATCGAAAAATCGTAGAAAGTGGTGAAATTTTTGATCCGAGTCCAATAATTCAGGAAACCTGGATTGGAATAGCTACTGGAAGCTTGCCGGTCACAACGCATCGAGAATTGGTTTCCTCGGAATCCGACGAATTTTTACGGATTTCCCTAGGGGTACCACTAGGGAAAATCGAAAAAATCGTAAAAAGTGGTGAAATTTTTGATATGAGTGAAATAATTCAAGAAAACTCGATTGGAATTACTACTGGAAGCTTGCCGGTCATAACGCATCGAGAATTGGCTTCGTCGGAATCCGACGAATTTTTACGGATTTCCCTAATTTTTTATCTGAGTGAAATAATTCAAGAAAACTCGATTGGAATAACTACTGGAAGCTTGCCGGTCATAACGCATCGAGAATTGGCTTCGTCGGAATCCGACGAATTTTTACGGATTTCCCTAGAGGGTATCACTAGGGAAAATCACCAAAATCGTAAGAAGTGGTGAAATTTTTTATCTGAGTGAAATAATTCAGGAAAACTCGATTGGAATAGCTACTGGAAGCTTTCCGGTCACAAGGCATCGAGAATTTGCTTCGTCGGAATCCGACGAATTTTTACGGATTTTCCTAGGGGTACCACTAGGAAAAATCAAAAAATCGTAAAAAGTGGTGAAATTTTTGATCTGAGTGAAATAATTCAGGAAAACTCGATTGGAATAGCTACTGGAAGCTTTCCGGTCACAAGGCATCGAGAATTGGCTTCGTCGGAATCTGATAAATTTTTACGGATTTTCCAAGGGGTACCACTAGGAAAAATCACTAAAATCGAAAAATCGTAAAAAGTTGTGAAATTTTGATCCGAGTCCAATAATTCAGGAAAACTCGATTGGAATAGCTACTGGAAGCTTGCAGGTTAGAACGCATCGAGAATTGGTTTCGTCGGAATCCGACGAATTTTTATGGATTTCCCTAGGATTACCGCTAGGAAAAATCACCAAAATCGAAAAATCGTAAAAAGTGGTGAAATTTTTTATTCGAGTCCAATAATTCAGAAAATTTCGATTGGAATAGCTACTAGAAGCTTGCCGGTCACAACGCATCGAGAATTGGCTTCGTCGGAATCCGACGAATTTTTACGGATTTTCCTCGGGGTACCACTAGGGAAAATCGAAAAATAGTAAAAAGTGGTGAAATTTTTATTCCGAGTCCAATAATTCAGGAAAACTCGATTGGAATAGCTACTGGAAGCTTGCCGGTCACAACGCATCGAGAATTGGTTTCCTCGGAATCCGACGAATTTTTACGGATTTCCCTAGGGGTACCACTAGGGAAAATCGAAAAATCGTAAAAAGTGGTGAAATTTTTGATGTGAGTGAAATAATTCAAGAAAACTCGATTGGAATTACTACTGGAAGCTTGCCGGTCACAACGCATCGAGAATTGGCTTCGTCGGAATCCGACGAATTTTTACGGATTTCCCTAATTTTTTATCTGAGTGAAATAATTCAAGAAAACTCGATTGGAATAACTACTGGAAGCTTGCCGGTCATAACGCATCGAGAATTGGTTTCGTCGGAATTCGACGAATTTTTACGGATTTCCCTAGAGGGTATCACTAGGGAAAATCACCAAAATCGTAAGAAGTGGTGAAATTTTTTATCTGAGTGAAATAATTCAGGAAAACTCGATTGGAATAGCTACTGGAAGCTTTCCGGTCACAAGGCATCGAGAATTGGCTTCGTCGAATCCGACGAATTTTTACGGATTTTCCTAGGGGTACCACTAGGGAAAATCGAAAAATCGTAAAAAGTGGTGAAATTTTTGATTTGAGTGAAATAATTCAGGAATACTCGATTGGAATAGCTACTGGAAGCTTTCCAGTCACAAGGCATCGAGAATTGGCTTCGTCGGAATCCGATAAATTTTTACGGATTTCCCAAGGGGTACCACTAGGAAAAATCACTAAAATCGAAAAATCGTAAAAAGTGGTGAAATTTAGGATCCGAGTCCAATAATTCAGGAAAACTCGATTGGAATAGCTACTGGAAGCTTGCCGGTCACAACGCATCGAGAATTGATTTCGTCGGAATCCGATGAATTTTTATGGATTTTCCTAGGATTACCGCTAGGAAAAATCACCAAAATCGAAAAATCGTAAAAAGTGGTGAAATTTTTGATTTGAGTGAAATAATTCAGGAAAACTCGATTGGAATAGCTACTGGAAGCTTTCCGGTCACAAGGCATCGAGAATTGGCTTCGTCGGAATCCGATAAATTTTTACGGATTTCCCAAGGGGTACCACTAGGAAAAATCACTAAAATCGAAAAATCGTAAAAAGTGGTGAAATTTAGGATCCGAGTCCAATAATTCAGGAAAACTCGATTGGAATAGCTACTGGAAGCTTGCCGGTCACAACGCATCGAGAATTGATTTCGTCGGAATCCGATGAATTTTTATGGATATTCCTAGGATTACCGCTAGGGAAAATCACCAAAATCGAAAAATCGTAAAAAGTGGTGAAATTTTTTATTCGTGTCCAATAATTCAGAAAATTTCGATTGGAATAGCTACTAGAAGCTTGCCGGTCACAACGCATCGAGAATTGGCTTCGTTGGAATCCGACGAATTTTTACGGATTTTCCTCGGGGTACCACTAGGGAAAATCGAAAAATAGTAAAAAGTGGTGAAATTTTTATTCCGAGTCCAATAATTCAGGAAAACTCGATTGGAATAGCTACTGGAAGCTTGCCGGTCACAACGCATCGAGAATTGGATTCGTCGAAATTCGACGAATTTTTATGGATTTTCCTATTGGTACCACTAGGAAAAATTACCAAAATCGTAAATAGTGGTGAAATTTTGGATCCGAGTCCAATAATTCAGGAAAACTCGATTGGAATAGCTACTGGAAGCTATCCGGTCACAACGCATCGAGAATTGACTTCGTCGGAATCCGACGAATTTTTACGGATTTCCCTAGGGGGTACCACTAGGGAAAATCGAAAAATCGTAAAAAGTGGTGAAATTTTGGATCTGAGTGAAATAATTCAGGAAAACTCGATTGGAATAGCTAATGGAAGCTTTCCGGTCACAACGCATCGAGAATTGGCTTCGTCGGAATCCGACAAATTTTTACGGATTTCCCTAGGGGTACCACTAGGAAAAATCCCAAAAATCAAAAAATCGTAAAAAGTGGTGAAATTTTGGATCCGAGTCCAATAATTCAGGAAAACTCGATTGGAATAGCTACTGGAAGCTTGCCGGTCACAACGCATCGAGAATTGGTTTCGTCGGAATTCGACGAATTTTTACGGATTTCCCTAGGGCTACCACTAGAAAAATCACCAAAATCGAAAAATCGTAAAAAGTGATTAAATTTTTTATTCGAGTCCAATAATTCATAAAAACTCGTTTGGAATAGCTACTGGAAGCTTGCCGGTCACAATGCATCGAGAATTAGCTTCGTCGGAATCCGACGAATTTTTACGGATTTCCCTAGGGGTACCACTAGGAAAAATCACCAAAATCGAAAAATCGTAAAAAGTGGTGAAATTTGGGATCCGAGTCCAATAATTCAGGAAAACTCGATCGGAATAGCTACTCGAAGCTTGCCGATCACAACGCTTCGAGAATTGGCTTGGTCGGAATCCGACGAATTTTTACGGATTTCCATAGGGGTACCACTAGAAAAAATCACCAAAATCGAAAAATCGTAAAAAGTGGTGAAATTTTGGATTCGAGTCCAATAATTCAGGAAAACTGGATTGGAATAGCTACTGGAAGCTTGCCGGTCACAACGCATCGAGAATTGGTTTCATCTGAATCCGACGAATTTTTACTCATTTCCCTAGGGGTACCACTAGGGAAAATCGAAAAATCGTAAAAAGTGGTGAAATTTTGGATCCGAGTCCAATAATTCAGGAAAACTCGATTAGAATAGCTACTGGAAGCTTGCCGGTTATAACGCATTGAAAATTGGCTTTGTCGAAATCCGACGAATTTTTACGGATTTCCCTAGGGGGTACCACTAGGAAAAATCACCAAAATCGAAAAATCGTAAAAGTGGTGAAATTTTGGATCCGAGTCCAATAATTCAGGAAACCTGGATTGGAATAGCTACTGGAAGCTTGCCGGTCACAACGCATCGAGAATTGGTTTCGTCGGAATCCGACGAATTTTTACGGATTCCCTAGGGGTACCACTAGGAAAAATCGAAAAATCGTAAAAAGTGGTGAAATTTTTGATCTGAGTGAAATAATTCAAGAAAACTCGATTGGAATAACTACTGGAAGCTTGCCGGTCATAACGCATCGAGAATTGGCTTCGTCGGAATCCGACGAATTTTTACGGATTTCCCTAGAGGGTATCACTAGGGAAAATCACCAAAATCGTAAGAAGTGGTGAAATTTTTTATCTGAGTGAAATAATTCAGGAAAACTCGATTGGAATAGCTACTGGAAGCTTGCCGGTCACAACGCATAGAGAATTGGCTTCATCGGAATCCGACAAATTTTTATGGATTTCCCTAGGGGTACCACTAGGGAAAATCACCAAAATCGTAAAAAGTGGTGAAATTTTGGATCCGAGTCCAATAATTCAGGAAAACTCGATTGGAATAGCTACTGGAAGCTATCCGGTCACAACGCATCGAGAATTGGCTTCGTCGGAATCCGACGAATTTTTACGGATTTCCCTAGGGGTACCAGTAGGAAAAATCGTAAAATCGTAAAAAGTGGTGAAATTTTTGATCTGAGTGAAATAATTCAGGAAAACTCGATTGGAATAGCTACTGGAAGCTTTCCGGTCACAAAGCATCGAGAATTGGCTTCGTCGGAATCCGATAAATTTTTACGGATTTCCCTAGGGGTACCACTAGGAAAAATTACCAAAATCAAAATATCGTAAAAAGTGGTGAAATTTTTGATCCGAGTCCAATAATTCAGGAAAACTCGATTGGAATAGCTACTGTAAGCTTGCCGGTCACAACGCATCGAGAATTGGATTCGTCGAAATCCGACGAATTTTTATGTATTTCCCTAGGGGTACCACTAGGGAAAATCACCAAAATCGTAAAAAGTGGTGAAATTTTGGATCCGAGTCCAATAATTCAGGAAAACTCGATTGGAATAGCTACTGGAAGCTATCCAGTCACAACGCATCGAGAATTGGATTCGTCGAAATCCGACGAATTTTTATGTATTTCCCTAGGGGTACCACTAGGGAAAATCACCAAAATCGAAAAATCGTAAAAAGTGGTGAAATTTTGGATCCGAGTCAAATAATTCAGGAAAACTCTATTGGAATAGCTACTCAAAGCTTGCCGGTCACAATGCATCGAGAATTGGCTTCGTCGGAATCCGGCGAATTTTTATGGATTTCCCTAGGGGTACCACTAGGAAAAATCACCAAAATCGTAAAAATTGGTGAAATTTTGGATCCGAGACCAATAATTCAGGAAAAATCGATTGGAATAGCTACTCAAAGCTTGCCGGTCACAATGCATCGAGAATTGGTTTCGTCGGAATCCGGCGAATTTTTATGGATTTCCCTAGGGGTACCACTAGGGAAAATCACAAAAATCGTAAAAAGTGGTGAAATTTTGGATCCGAGTCCAATAATTCAGGAAAACTCGATTGGAATAGCTACTGGAAGCTATCCGGTCACAAAGCATCGAGAATTGTCTTCGTCGGAATCCGACGAATTTTTACGGATTTCCCTAGGGTACCACTAGGGAAACTAGAAAAATCGTAAAAAGTGGTGAAATTTTGGATCTGAGTGAAATAATTCAGGAAAACTCGATTGGAATAGCTACTGGAAGCTTTCCGGTCACAACGCATCGAGAATTTGTTTCGTCGGAATCCGACAAATTTTTACGGATTTTCATAGGGGTACCACTAGGAAAAATCACCAAAATCGAAAAATCGTAGAAAGTGGTGAAATTTTTGATCCGAGTCCAATAATTCAGGAAACCTGGATTGGAATAGCTACTGGAAGCTTGCCGGTCACAACGCATCGAGAATTGGTTTCCTCGGAATCCGACGAATTTTTACGGATTTCCCTAGGGGTACCACTAGGGAAAATCGAAAAATCGTAAAAAGTGGTGAAATTTTTGATATGAGTGAAATAATTCAAGAAAACTCGATTGGAATTACTACTGGAAGCTTGCCGGTCATAACGCATCGAGAATTGGCTTCGTCGGAATCCGACGAATTTTTACGGATTTCCCTAATTTTTTATCTGAGTGAAATAATTCAAGAAAACTCGATTGGAATAACTACTGGAAGCTTGCCGGTCATAACGCATCGAGAATTGGCTTCGTCGGAATCCGACGAATTTTTACGGATTTCCCTAGAGGGTATCACTAGGGAAAATCACCAAAATCGTAAGAAGTGGTGAAATTTTTTATCTGAGTGAAATAATTCAGGAAAACTCGATTGGAATAGCTACTGGAATCTTTCCGGTCACAAGGCATCGAGAATTTGCTTCGTCGGAATCCGACGAATTTTTACGGATTTTCCTAGGGGTACCACTAGGAAAAATAAAAAAATCGTAAAAAGTGGTGAAATTTTTGATCTGAGTTAAATAATTCAGGAAAACTCGATTGGAATAGCTACTGGAAGCTTTCCGGTCACAAGGCATCGAGAATTGGCTTCGTCGGAATCTGATAAATTTTTACGGATTTTCCAAGGGGTACCACTAGGAAAAATCACTAAAATCGAAAAATCGTAAAAAGTTGTGAAATTTTTGATCCGAGTCCAATAATTCAGGAAAACTCGATTGGAATAGCTACTGGAAGCTTGCAGGTTAGAACGCATCGAGAATTGGTTTCGTCGGAATCCGACGAATTTTTATGGATTTCCCTAGGATTACCGCTAGGAAAAATCACCAAAATCGAAAAATCGTAAAAAGTGGTGAAATTTTTTATTCGAGTCCAATAATTCAGAAAATTTCGATTGGAATAGCTACTAGAAGCTTGCCGGTCACAACGCATCGAGAATTGGCTTCGTCGGAATCCGACGAATTTTTACGGATTTTCCTCGGGGTACCACTAGGGAAAATCGAAAAATAGTAAAAAGTGGTGAAATTTTTATTCCGAGTCCAATAATTCAGGAAAACTCGATTGGAATAGCTACTGGAAGCTTGCCGGTCACAACGCATCGAGAATTGGTTTCCTCGGAATCCGACGAATTTTTACGGATTTCCCTAGGGGTACCACTAGGGAAAATCGAAAAATCGTAAAAAGTGGTGAAATTTTTGATGTGAGTGAAATAATTCAAGAAAACTCGATTGGAATTACTACTGGAAGCTTGCCGGTCACAACGCATCGAGAATTGGCTTCGTCGGAATCCGACGAATTTTTACGGATTTCCCTAATTTTTTATCTGAGTGAAATAATTCAAGAAAACTCGATTGGAATAACTACTGGAAGCTTGCCGGTCATAACGCATCGAGAATTGGTTTCGTCGGAATTCGACGAATTTTTACGGATTTCCCTAGAGGGTATCACTAGGGAAAATCACCAAAATCGTAAGAAGTGGTGAAATTTTTTATCTGAGTGAAATAATTCAGGAAAACTCGATTGGAATAGCTACTGGAAGCTTTCCGGTCACAAGGCATCGAGAATTGGCTTCGTCGGAATCCGACGAATTATTACGGATTTTCCTAGGGGTACCACTAGGAAAAATCGAAAAATCGTAAAAAGTGGTGAAATTTTTGATTTGAGTGAAATAATTCAGGAATACTCGATTGGAATAGCTACTGGAAGCTTTCCAGTCACAAGGCATCGAGAATTGGCTTCGTCGGAATCCGATAAATTTTTACGGATTTCCCAAGGGGTACCACTAGGAAAAATCACTAAAATCGAAAAATCGTAAAAAGTGGTGAAATTTAGGATCCGAGTCCAATAATTCAGGAAAACTCGATTGGAATAGCTACTGGAAGCTTGCCGGTCACAACGCATCGAGAATTGATTTCGTCGGAATCCGATGAATTTTTATGGATTTTCCTAGGATTACCGCTAGGAAAAATCACCAAAATCGAAAAATCGTAAAAAGTGGTGAAATTTTTGATCTGAGTGAAATAATTCAGGAAAACTCGATTGGAATAGCTAATGGAAGCTTTCCGGTCACAACGCATCGAGAATTGGCTTCGTCGGAATCCGACAAATTTTTACGGATTTCCCTAGGGGTACCACTAGGAAAAATCCCAAAAATCGAAAAATCGTAAAAAGTGGTGAAATTTTGGATCCGAGTCCAATAATTCAGGAAAACTCGATTGGAATAGCTACTGGAAGCTTGCCGGTCACAACGGATCGAGAATTGGTTTCGTCGGAATTCGACGAATTTTTACGGATTTCCCTAGGGCTACCACTAGAAAAATCACCAAAATCGAAAAATCGTAAAAAGTGATTAAATTTTTTATTCGAGTCCAATAATTCATAAAAACTCGTTTGGAATAGCTACTGGAAGCTTGCCGGTCACAATGCATCGAGAATTAGCTTCGTCGGAATCCGACGAATTTTTACGGATTTCCCTAGGGGTACCACTAGGAAAAATCACCAAAATCGAAAAATCGTAAAAAGTGGTGAAATTTGGGATCCGAGTCCAATAATTCAGGAAAACTCGATCGGAATAGCTACTCGAAGCTTGCCGATCACAACGCTTCGAGAATTGGCTTGGTCGGAATCCGACGAATTTTTACGGATTTCCATAGGGGTACCACTAGAAAAAATCACCAAAATCGAAAAATCGTAGAAAGTGGTGAAATTTTGGATTCGAGTCCAATAATTCAGGAAAACTGGATTGGAATAGCTACTGGAAGCTTGCCGGTCACAACGCATCGAGAATTGGTTTCATCTGAATCCGACGAATTTTTACTCATTTCCCTAGGGGTACCACTAGGGAAAATCGAAAAATCGTAAAAAGTGGTGAAATTTTGGATCCGAGTCCAATAATTCAGGAAAACTCGATTAGAATAGCTACTGGAAGCTTGCCGGTTATAACGCATTGAAAATTGGCTTTGTCGAAATCCGACGAATTTTTACGGATTTCCCTAGGGGGTACCACTAGGAAAAATCACCAAAATCGAAAAATCGTAAAAGTGGTGAAATTTTGGATCCGAGTCCAATAATTCAGGAAACCTGGATTGGAATAGCTACTGGAAGCTTGCCGGTCACAACGCATCGAGAATTGGTTTCGTCGGAATCCGACGAATTTTTACGGATTCCCTAGGGGTACCACTAGGAAAAATCGAAAAATCGTAAAAAGTGGTGAAATTTTTGATCTGAGTGAAATAATTCAAGAAAACTCGATTGGAATAACTACTGGAAGCTTGCCGGTCATAACGCATCGAGAATTGGCTTCGTCGGAATCCGACGAATTTTTACGGATTTCCCTAGGGGGTATCACTAGGGAAAATCACCAAAATCGAAAAATCGTAAAAAGTGGTGAAATTTTGGATCCGAGTCCAATAATTCAGGAAAACTCGATTGGAATAGCTACTGGAAGCTTGCCGGTCACAATGCATCGAGAATTGGTTTCGTCGGAATCCGACAAATTTTTACGGATTTCCCTAGGGGTACCACTAGGAAAAATCCCCAAAATCGAAAAATCGTAAAAAGTGGTGAAATTTTGGATCCGAGTCCAATAATTCAGGAAAACTCGATTGGAATAGCTACTGGAAGCTTGCCGGTCACAATGCATCGAGAATTGGATTCGTCGGAATCCGACGAATTTTTACGGATTTCCCTAGGGGTACCAATAGGAAAATCACAAAAATCGAAAAATCGTAAAAAGTGATTAAATTTTTTATCCGAGTCCAATAATTCAAGAAAACTCGATTGGAATAGCTACTGGAAACTTGCCGGTCACAACGCATCGAGAATTGGATTCGTCGGAATCCGATAAATTTTTGCGGATTTCCCTAGGGTACCACTAGGAAAAATCACAAAAATCGAAAAATCGTAAAAAGTGGTGAAATTTTGGATCCGAGTCCAATAATTCAGGAAAACTATATTGGAATAGCTACTGGAAGCTTGCCGGTCACAACGCATCGAGAATTGGTTTCGTCGGAATCCGACGAATTTTTACGGATTTCCTTAGGGGTACCACTAGGGAAATCGAAAAAATCGTAAAAAGTGGTGAAATTTTGGATTCGAGTCCAATAATTCAGGAAAACTCGATTGGAATAGCTAGTGGAAGCTTGCCGGTTACAACGATCGAGAATTGGCTTAGTCGGAATCCGATGAATTTTTACGGATTTCCCTAGGGGTACCACTAGGAAAAATCACAAAAATCGAAAAATCGTAAAAAGGGGTGAAATTTTGGATCCGAGTCCAATCATTCAGGAAAACTCGATTGGAATAGCTACTGGAAGCTTGCCGGTCACAACACATCGAGAATTGGCTTCGTCGAAATCCGACAAATTTTTACGGATTTCCCTAGGTACTAGGAAAAATCACCGAAATCGAAAAATCGTAAAAAGTGGTGAAATTTTGGATCGGAGTCCAATAATTCAGGAAAACTAGATTGGAATAGCTACTGGAAGCTTGCCGGTCACAGCGCATCGAGAATTGGTTTCGTCGAAATCCGACGAATTTTTACGGATTTTCCTAAGGGTACCACTAGGAAAAATCACTAAAATCGTAAAAAGGGGTGAAATTTTGGATCCGAGTCAAATCATTCAGGAAAACTCAATTGGAATAGCTACTGGAAGCTTGCCGGTCACAACGCATCGAGAATTGGCTTCGTGGAAATTCGACAAATTTTTACGGATTTCCTTAGGTACTAGGAAAAATTACCAAAATCGAAAAATCGTAAAAAGTGGTGAAATTTTGGATCCGAGTCCAATAATTCATGAAAACTCGATTGGAATAGCTACTGGAAGCTTGCCCGTCACAACGCATCGAGAATTGGCTTCGTCAGAATCCGACGAATTTTTACGGATTTCCCTAGGGGTACCACTAGGAAAACTCACCAAAATCAAAAAATAGTAAAAAATGGTGAAATTTTGGATCCGAGTACAACAATTCAGGAAAACTAGATTTGAATCGCTACTGGAAGCTTTTCGGTCACAACGCATCGAGAATTGGATTCGTCGGAATCGGACGAATTTTTTCGGATTTCCCTAGGGGTACCACTAGGAAAAATCACCAAAATTGAAAAATCGTAAAAAGTGGTGAAATTTTTTATCCGAGTCCAATAATTCAGGAAAACTCGATCGGAATAGCTACTCGAAGCTTGCCGGTCACAACGCATCGAGAATTGGCTTGGTCGGAATCCGACGAATTTTTACGGATTTCCCTAGGGGTACCATTAGAAAAAATCACCAAAATCGAAAAATCGTAAAAAGTGGTAAAATTTTTGATTCGTGTCCAATAATTCAGGAAAACTGGATTGGAATAGCTACTGGAAGCTTGCCGGTCACAACGCATCGAGAATTGGTTTCGTCGGAATCCGACGAATTTTTACTGATTTCCCTAGGGGTACCACTAGGGAAAATCGAAAAATCGTAAAAAGTGGTGAAATTTTGTATCCGAGTCCAATAATTCAGGAAAACTCGATTAGAATAGCTACTGGAAGCTTGCCGGTTATAACGCATTGAGAATTGGTTTTTTCGGAATCCGACGAATTTTTACGGATTTCCCTAGGGGTACCACTAGGAAAAATCACCAAAATCGAAAAATCGTAAAAGTGGTAAAATTTTGGATCCGAGTCCAATAATTCAGGAAACCTGGATTGGAATAGCTACTGGAAGCTTGCCGGTCACAACGCATCGAGAATTAGTTTCGTCGGAATCCGACGAATTTTTACGGATTTCCCTAGTGTACCACTAGGGAAAATCGAAAAATCGTAAAAAGTGGTGAAATTTTTGATCTGAGTGAAATAATTCAAGAAAACTCGATTGGAATAACTACTGGAAGCTTGCCGGTCATAACGCATCGAGAATTTGTTTCGTTGGAATCCGACGAATTTTTACGGATTTCCCTAGGGGTACCACTAGGGAAAATCGAAAAATCGTAAAAAGTGGTGAAATTTTTTATCTGAGTGAAATAATTCAAGAAAACTCGATTGGAATAACTACTGGAAGCTTGCCGGTCATAACGCATCGAGAATTGGCTTTGTCGCAATCCGACGAATTTTTACGGATTTCCCTAGGGGGTATCACTAGGGAAAATCACCAAAATCGAAAAATCGTAAAAAGTGGTGAGATTTTTTATCCGAATCCAATAATTCAGGAAAACTCAATTGGAATAGCTACTGGAAGCTTTCCGGTCACAACGCATCGAGAATTGGTTTCGTCGGAATCCGACGAATTTTTACGGATTTCCCTAGGGGTACCACTAGAGAAAATCGAAAAATCGTAAAAAGTGGTGAAATTTTGGATCTGAGTGAAATAATTCGGGAAAACTCAATTGGAATAGCTACTGGAAGCTTGCCGGTCACTACGCATGGAGAACTGGCTTCCTCGGAATCCGACAAAGTTTTACGGATTTCCCTAGGGGTAACACTAGGAAAAATCACCAAAATCGAAAAATCGTAAAAAGTGGTGAAATTTTGGATCCGAGTCCAATAATTCAGGAAAACTCGATTGGAATAGCTACTGGAAGATTGCCGGTCACAACGCATTGAGAATTGATTTCGTCGAAATCCGACGAATTTTTACGGATTCCCCTAAGGGTACCACTAGGAAAATCACCAAAATCGAAAAATCGTAAAAAGTGATTAAATTTTTTATCCGAGTCCAATAATTCATGAAAACTCGATAGGAATAGCTACTGGAAGCTTGCCCGTCACAACGCATCGAGAATTGGCTTCGTCGTAATACGATGAATTTTTATGGATTTCCCTAGGGGTACCACTAGGAAAAATCACAAAAATCGAAAAATCGTAAAAAGTGGTAAAATTTTGGATCCGAGGCCAATAATTCAGGAAAACTCGATGGGAATAGCTATTGGAAACTTGCCGGTCACAACGCAACGAGAATTTGATTTGTCGGAATCCGACGAAATTTTATGGATTTCCCTAGGGGTACCACTAGGAAAAGTCACTAAAATCGAAAAATCGTAAAAAGTGATGAAATTTTGGATCCGAGTCCAATAATTCAGGAAAACTCTATTGGAATAGCTACTGGAAGCTTGCAGGTCACAACGCATCGAGAATTGGTTTTGTCGAAATCCGATGAATTTTTACGGATTTCCCTAGGGGTACCACTAGGAAAAATCACCAAAATCGAAAAATAGTAAAAAATGGTGAAATTTTTGATCCGAGCCCAATAATTCAGGAAAACTCGATTAGAATAGCAACTGGAAGCTTGCCGGTCACGACTCATCGAGAATTGGTTTCGTCGGAATCCGACGAATTTTTAAGGATTTCCTTAGGGGTACCACTAGGGAAAATAAGAAAAATCGTAAAAAGTGGTAAAATTTTTGATCCGAGTCCAATAATTAAGGAAAACTCGATTGGAATAGCTACTGGAAGCTTGCCGGTCACAACGCATCGAGAATTGTCTTCGTCGGAATCCGACGAATTTTTACGGATTTCCCTCCGGATACCATTAGGGAAAATCGAAAAATCGTAAAAAGTGGTGAAATTTTTATCCGAGTCTAATAATTCAGGAAAACTAGATTGGAATAGCTACTGGAAACTTGCCGGTCACAACGCATCGAGAATCGGCTTCGTCGGAATCCGATGAATTTTTACGGATTTCCTTAGGGGTATCACTAGGGAAAATCACCAAAATCGAAAAATCGTAAAAAGTGGTGAAATTTTGGATCCGAGTCCAATAATTCAGGAAAACTCGATTGGAATAGCTACTGGAAGCTTGCCGGTCACAGCGCATCGAGAATTGGATTCGTCGGAATCCGACGAATTTTTTCGGATTTCCCTAGGGGTACCACTAGCAAAAATCATCAAAATCGAAAAATCGTAAAAAGTGGTGAAATTTTGGATCCGAGTCCAATAATTCAGGAAATTTCGATTGGAATAGTTACTAGAAGCTTGCCGGTCACAACGCATAGAGAATTCGGTTCGTCGGAATCCGACGAATTTTTTCGGATTTCCCTCGGATTACTACTAGGGAAAATCGAAAAATCGTAAAAAGTGGTTACATTTTTGATACGAGTCCAATAATTCAGGAAAACTCGATTGGAATAGCTACTGGAAGCTTGCCGGTCACAATGCATCGAGAATTGGTCTCGTCGCAATCCGACGAATTTTTACGAATTTCTCTAGGGTACCACTAGAGAAAATCACCAAAATCGAAAAATCGTAAAAAGTGGTGAGATTTTAAATCCTAGTCCAATAATTCAGGAAAAGTCGATTGGAATAGCTACTGGAAGCTTGCCGGTGACAATGCATCGAAAATTGGCTTCGTCGGAATCCGACGAATTTTTACGAATTTCTCTAGGGGTACCACTAGAGAAAATCACCAAAATCGAAAAATCGTAAAAAGTGGTGAAATTTTTGATCCTAGTCTAATAATTCAGGAAAACTCGATTGGAATAGCTACTGGAAACTTGTCGGTCACATCGCATCGAGAATTGGATTCGCCGGAATCCGTCGAATTTTTACGGATTTTGCTAGGGGTACCACTAGGAAAAATCACAAAAATCGAAAAATCGTAAAAAGTGGTTAAATATTGGATCCGAGTCCAATAATTAAGAAAAACTCGATTGGAATAGCTACTGGAAGCTTGCCGGTCACAACGCATGGAGAATTGACTTCGTCGGAATTCGACGAATTTTTAGGGATTTCCCTAGGGGTACCCCTAGGGAAATCCGTAAAAATTCGTCGAATTCCGATGAAGCCAATTCTCAATGCGTTGTGACCGGCAAGTTTTCAGTAACTATTCCAATCGAGTTTTCCTGAATTATTGGACTCGGATCCAAAATGTCGCCACTTTTTACGATTTTTCAATTTTCCCTAGTGGTACCCCTAGGGAAATCCGTAAAAATTTGTCGGATTTCGACGAAGCCAATTCTCGATGCGTTATGACCGGCAAACTTCAAGTAGCTATTCCAATCGATTTTTCCTGAGTTATTCGACTCGGATCCAAAATTTCAACACTTTTTACGATTTTTCGATTTTGATGATTTTCCCTAGTGGTACCCCTAGGGAAATCCGTAAAAATTCGTCGGATTCTGACGAAGTAAATTCTCGATGCGTTGTGACCGGTAAGCTTCCAGTAGCTATTCCAATCGAGTTTTCCTGAATTATTGGACTTGGATCCAAAATTTCAGCACTTTTTACGATTTTTCTTATTTTCCCTAGCTGTACCCCTAGGGAAATCCGTAAAAATTCGTCGGTTTTCGACGAAACCAATTCTCGATGCGTTGTGACCGGCAAGCTTCCAGTAGCTATTCTAATCGTGTTTTCCGGAATTATTGGACTCGGATCAAAAATTTCACCACTTTTTACGATTTTTCGATTTTCCCTAATTGTACCGCTAGGAAAATCCGTAAAAATTCATCGGATTCCGACGAATTCAATTCTCGATGCGTTGTGACCGCCAAGCTTCCAGTAGCTATTCCAATCAAGTTTTCCTGAATTATTGGACTCGGATCCAAAATTTCACCACATTTTACGATTTTGGTGATTTTTCCTAGTGGTACCACTAGCGAAATCTGTAAAAATTCGTCGGATTCCGATGAAATAAATTCTCGATGCGTTGTGACCGACAAGCTTCCAGTTGCTATTCCAATCGAGTTTTCCTGAATTGTTGGACTCGGATTCAAAATTTCACCACTTTTTACGATTTTTCTTATTTTCCCTAGTGGTACCCCTAGGAAAATCCGTAAAAATTCGTCGGATTTCGATGAATCCAATTCTCGATGCGTTGTGCAAACTTCCAGTTGCTATTCCAATCGAGTTTTCCTGAATTATTGGACTCGGATCCAAAATTTCACCACGTTTTACGATTTTTCTTATTTTCCCTAGTGGTACCCCAAGGGAAATCCGTAAAAATTCGTCGGATTCCGATGAAGCCAATTATCGATGCGTTGTGACCTGCAAGCTTCCAGTTGCTATTCCAATCGAGTTTTCCTAAATTATTGGACTAGGATCAAAAATTTAACCACGTTTTACGATTTTGGTGATTTTCCCTAGTGGTACCTCTAGGAAAAACCGTAAAAATTCGTCGGATTCCGACGAAGCCAATTCTCGATGCGTTGTGACCGGCAAGCTTGCAGTAGCTATTCCCATTGAGTTTTCTTGAATTATTGGACTCGGATCAAAAATTTCACCACTTTTTACGATTTTGGTGATTTTTCCTAATGGTACCACTAGGAAAATCTGTAAAAATTCGTCGGATTACGATAAAATAAATTCTCGATGCGTTGTGACCGACAAGCTTCCAGTTGCTATTCCAATCGAGTTTTCCTGAATTATTGTACTCGGATCCAAAATTTCACCACTTGTTACGATTTTTCTTATTTTCCCTAGAGGTACCCCTAGGAATATCCGTAAAAATTCGTCGGATTCCGATGAAGCCAATTCTCGATGCGTTGTGACCGGCAAGCTTCCAGTTGCTATTCCAATCGAGTTTTCCTGAATTATTGGACTCGGATCCAAAATTTCAACACTTTTTACGATTTTTCGATTTTTGTGATTTTCCCTATTGTACCACTTAGGAAATCCGTAAAAATTTGTCGGATTCCGACGAAGCCAATTCTCGATGCGTTTTGACCGGCAAGTTTCTAGTAGCTATTCCAATGGAGTTTTCCTGAATTATTGGACTCGGATCCTATATTTCACCACTTTTTACGATTTTTCTTATTTTCCCTAGTGGTACCCCTAGGAAAATCCGTAAAAATTCGTCGGATTCCGATGAAGCCAATTGTCGATGCGTTGTGACCGGCAAGCTTCCAGTTGCTATTCCAATCGAGTTTTCCTAAATTATTGGACTAGAACCAAAAATTTAACCACGTTTTACGATTTTTCGATTTTGGTGATTTTCCCTAGTGGTACCCTTAGGAAAATCCGTAAAAATTAGTCGGATTTCGACGAAACCAATACTCGATGCGTTGTGACCGGCAAGCTTCCAGTAGCTATTCCAATAGAATTTTCCTGAATTATTGGACGCGGATCAAAAATTTCACCACTTTTTACGATTTTGGTGATTTTTCCTAGTGGTACACCTAGGAAAATCCGTAAAAATTTGTCGGATTCCGACGAACTAAATTCTCGATGCGTTTTGATCGACAAGCTTCCAGTTGCTATTCCAATCAAGTTTCCCTGAATTATTGGACTCGGATCCAAAATTTCACCACTTTTTACGATTTTTCTTATTTTCCCTAGTAGTACCACTAGGGAAATCCGTAAAAATTCGTCGAATTCCGATGAAGCCAATTCTCGATGCGTTGTGACCTGCAAGCTTCCAGTTGCTATTCCAATCGAGTTTTCCTGAATTATTGGACTAGGATCAAAAATTTAACCACGTTTTACGATTTTTCGATTTTGGTGATTTTCCCTAGTGGTACCCCTAGGGAAATCCGTAAAAATTCGTCGGATTCCGACGAAGCCAATTCTCGATGCGTTGTGACCGGCAAGCTTGCAGTAGCTATTCCAATTGAGTTTTCCTGAATTATTGGACTCGGATCAAAAATTTCACCACTTTTTACGATTTTGGTGATTTTTCATAGTGGTACCACAAGGGAAATCTGTAAAAATTCTTCGGATTCCGATGAAATAAATTCTCGATGCGTTGTGACCGACAAGCTTCCAGTTGCTATTCCAATCGAGTTTTCCTGAATTATTGGACTCGGATCCAAAATTTTACCACTTTTTACGATTTTTTTTATTTTTCCTAGTGGTACCCCTAGGAAAATCCGTAAAAATTCGTCGGATTTCGATGAATCCAATTCTCGATGCGTTGTGACCGGCAAGCTTCCAGTTGCTATTCCAATCGAGTTTTCCTAAATTATTGGACTAGAATCAAAAATTTAACCACGTTTTACGATTTTTCGATTTTGGTGATTTTCCCTAGTGGTACCCTTAGGGAAATCCGTAAAAATTAGTCGAATTCCGACGAAACCAACTCTCGATGCGTTGTGACCGGCAAGCTTCCAGTAGCTATTCCAATCGAATTTTCCTGAATTATTGGACTCGGATCCAAAATTTCACCACTTTTTACGATTTTGGTGATTTTCCCTAGTGGTACCCCTAGGGAAATCCGTAAAAATTCGTCGGATTTCGACGAAGTAAATTCTCGATGCGTTTTGATCGACAAGCTTCCAGTTGCTATTCCAATCGAGTTTTCCTAAATTATTGGACTCGGATCAAAAATTTCACCACTTTTTACGATTTTTCGATTTTGGTGATTTTCCCTAGCGGTACCCCTAGGGAAATTCGTAAAAATTCGTCGGATTCCGACGAAGTCAATTCTCGATGCGTTGTGACCGGCAAGCTAGAAGTAGCTATTCCAATTGAGTTTTCCTGAATTATTGTACTCGGATCAAAAATTTCTCCACTTTTGACGATTTTGGTGATTTTTCCTAGTGGTACCACTAGGAAAATCCGTAAAAATTAGTCGGATTCCGACGAAATAAATTCTCGATGCGTTGTGACCGACAAGCTTCTAGTTGCTATTTCAATCGAGTTTTCCTGAATTATTGGACTCGGATCCAAAATTTCACCACTTTTTACGATTTTTCTTATTTTCCCTAGTGGTACCCCTAGGAAAATCCGTAAAAATTCGTCGGATTGCGATGAAGCCAATTCTCGATGCGTTGTGACCGGCAAGCTTCCAGTAGATATTCTAATCGAGTTTTCCTGAATTATTGGACTCGGATCAAAAATTTCACCACTTTTTACGATTTTTCGATTTTCCCTAATGGTACCCCTAGCAAAATCCGTAAAAATTCATCGGATTTCGACGAAGTCAATTCTCGATAAGTTGTGACCGGCAAGCTTCCAGTAGCTATTCCAATCGAGTTTTCCTGAATTATTGGACTCGAATCCAAAATTTCACCACTTTTTACGATTTTGGTGATTTTTCCTAGTGGCACCACTAGGGAAATCTGTAAAAATTCGTCGGATTCCGATGAAATAAATTATCGATGCGTTGTGACCTACAAGCTTCCAGTTGCTATTCCAATTGAGTTTTCCTAAATTGTTGGACTCGGATCCAAAATTTCACCACTTTTTACGATTTTTTTTTGTTTCCCTAGTGGTACCCCTAGAAAAATCCGTAAAAATTTGTCGGATTCCGATGAAGCCAATTCTCGATGAGTTGTGACCGGCAAGCTTCCAGTTGCTATTCCAATCGAGTTTTCCTGAATTATTGGACTCGGATCCAAAATTTCACCACTTTTTACGATTTTTCTTATTTTCCCTAGTGGTGCCCCTAGGGAAATCCGTAAAAATTCGTCGGATTTCGATGAAGCCAATTCTCGATGCGTTGTGACCTGCAAGCTTTCAGTTTCTATTCCAATCGAGTTTTCCTAAATTATTGGACTAGGATCAAAAATTTAACCACGTTTTACGATTTTGGTGATTTTCCCTAGTGGTACCTCTAGGGAAATCCGTAAAAATTCGTCGGATTCCGACGAAGCCAATTCTCGATGCGTTGTGACCGGGAAGCTTGCAGTAGCTATTCCAATTGAGTTTTCTTGAATTATTGGACTCGAATCAAAAATTTCAACACTTTTTACGATTTTGGAGATTTTTCCTAATGGTACCACTAGGGAAATCTGTAAAAATTCGTCGGATTACGATGAAATAAATTCTCGATGCGTTGTGACCGACAAGCTTCCAGTTGCTATTCCAATCGAGTTTTCCTGAATTATTGGACTCGGATCCAAAATTTCACAACTTTTTACGATTTTTCTTATTTTCCCGAGTGGTACCCCTAGGAATATCCGTAAAAATTCGTCGGATTCTGATGAAGCCAATTCTCGATGCGTTGTGACCGGCAAGCTTCCAGTTGCTATTCCAATCGAGTTTTCCTGAATTATTGGACTCGGATCAAAAATTTCAACACTTTTTACGATTTTTCGATTTTAGTGATTTTCCCTATTGTACCACTTAGGAAATCCGTAAAAATTTGTCGGATTTCGACGAAGCCAATTCTCGATGCGTTTTGACCGGCAAATTTCTAGTAGCTATTCCAATCGAGTTTTCCTGAATTATTGGATTCGGATCCTAAATTTCACCACTTTTTACGATTTTTTTTATTTTCCCTAGTGGTACCCCTAGGAAAATCCGTAAAAATTCGTCGGATTCCGATGAAGCCAATTCTCGATTCGTTGTGACCGGCAAGCTTCCAGTTGCTATTCCAATCGAGTTTTCCTAAATTATTGGACTAGGACCAAAAATTTAACCACGTTTTACGATTTTTCGATTTTGGTGATTTTTCCTAGTGGTACCCTTAGGAAAATCCGTAAAAATTAGTCGGATTTCGACGAAACCAAATCTCGATGCGTTGTGACCGGCAAGCTTCCAGTAGCTATTCCAATCGAATTTTCCTGAATTATTGGACTCGGATCAAAAATTTTACCACTTTTTTCGATTTTGGGGATTTTTCCTAGTGGTACCCCTAGGAAAATCCGTAAAAATTCGTCGAATTCCGACGAAGTAAATTCTCGATGCGTTTTGATCGACAAGCTTCCAGTTGCTATTCCAATCAAGTTTCCCTGAATTATTGGACTCGGATCCAAAATTTCACCACTTTTTACGATTTTTCTTATTTTCCCTAGTGGTACCCCTAGGGAAATCCGTAAAAATTCGTCGGATTCCGATGAAGCCAATTCTCGATGCGTTGTGGCCTGCAAGCTTCCAGTTGCTATTCCAATCGAGTTTTCCTGAATTATTTGACTAGGATCAAAAATTTAACCACGTTTTACGATTTTTCGATTTTGGTGATTTTTCCTAGTGGTACCCATAGGGAAATCCATAAAAATTCGTCGGATTTCGACGAAGCCAATTCTCGATGCGTTGTGACCGGCAAGCTTGCAGTAGCTATTCCAATTGAGTTTTCCTGAATTATTGGACTCGGATCAAAAATTTCACCACTTTTTACGATTTTGGTGATTTTTCCTAGTGGTACCACAAGGGAAATCTGTAAAAATTCGTCGGATTCCGATGAAATAAATTCTCGATGCGTTGTGACCGACAAGCTTCCAGTTGCTATTCCAATCGAGTTTTCCTGAATTATTGGACTCGGATCCAAAATTTCACCACTTTTTACGGTTTTTCTTATTTTCCCTAGTGGTACCCCTAGGAAAATCCGTAAAAATTCGTCGGATTCCGATGAAGCCAATTCTCGATGCGTTGTGACCGGCAAGCTTCCAGTTGCTATTCCAATCGAGTTTTCCTAAATTATTGGACTAGGATCAAAAATTTAACCACGTTTTACGATTTTTCGATTTTAGTGATTTTCCCTAGTGGTACCCTTAGGGAAATCCGTAAAAATTAGTCGGATTCCGACGAAACCAACTCTCGATGCGTTGTGACCGGCAAGCTTCCAGTAGCTATTCCAATCGAATTTTCCTGAATTATTGGACTCGGATCCAAAATTTCACCACTTTTTACGATTTTGGTGATTTTCCCTAGTGGTACCCTTAGGGAAATCCGTAAAAATTCGTCGGATTCCGACGAAGTAAATTCTCGATGCGTTTTGATCGACAAGCTTCCAGTTGCTAGCCCAATCGAGTTTTCCTAAATTATTGGACTCGGATCAAAAATTTCACCACTTTTTACGATTTTTCGATTTTGGTGATTTTCCCTAGTGGTACCCCTAGGAAAATTCGTAAAAATTCGTCGGATTCCGACGAAGTCAATTCTCGATGCGTTGTGACCGGCAAGCTTGAAGTAGCTATTCCAATTGAGTTTTCCTGAATTATTGGACTCGGATCAAAAATTTCACCACTTTTTACAATTTTGGTGATTTTTCCTAGTGGTACCACTAGGGAAATCCGTAAAAATTAGTCGGATTCCGACGAAATAAATTCTCGATGCGTTGTGACCGACAAGCTTCCAGTTGCTATTCCGATCGAGTTTTCCTGAATTATTGGACTCGGATCCAAAATTTCACCACTTTTTACGATTTTTCTTATTTTCCCTAGTGGTACCCCTAGGAAAATCCGTAAAAATTCGTCGGATTCCGATGAAGCCAATTCTCGATGCGTTGTGACCGGCAAGCTTCCAGTTGCTATTCCAATCGAGTTTTCCTGAATTATTGGACTCGGATCCAAAATTTCACTACTTTTTACGATTTTTCGATTTTAGTGATTTTCCCTATTGTATCACTAAGGAAATCCGTAAAAATTTGTCGGATTTCGACGAAGCCAATTCTCGATGCGTTGTGACCGGCAAGTTTCCAGTAGTTATTCCAATCGAGTTTTTCTGAATTATATGACTCGGATCCTAAATTTCACCACTTTTTACGATTTTAGTGATTTTCCCTAGTGGTACCCTTAGGGAAATCCGTAAAAATTAGTCGGATTCCGACGAAGCCAAATCCTCGATGCGTTGTGAGCGGCATGCTTCCAGTAGCTATTTCAATCGAGTTTTTCAGAATTATTGGACTCGGATCCAAAATTTCACCACTTTTTACGATTTTGGTGATTTTTCCTGGTGGTACCCCTAGGGAAATCCGTAAATATTCGAAGGATTCCGACGAAGCCAATTCTCGATGCGTTGTGACCGGCAAGCTGTCAGTAGCTATTCCAATCGAGTTTTACTGAATTATTGGACTCGGATCCAAAATTTCACAACTTTTTACGATTTTTTGATTTTGGTGATTTTCCCTAGTGGTACCCCTAGGCAAATCCGTAAAAATTCGTCGGATTCTGACGAAGACAATTCTCGATGCGTTGTGACCGGCAAGCTTCCAGTAGCTATTCCAATCGAATTTTCCTGAATTATTGGACTCGGATCAAAAATTTCACCACTTTTTACTTTTTTATGATTTTGGTGATTATCCATAGTGGTACCCCTAGATAAATCCGTAAAAATTCGTCGTATTTCGACGAAATAAATTCTCGATGCGTTGTGACCGACAAGCTTCCAGTTGCTATTCCGATCGAGTTTTCCTGAATTATTGGACTCGGATCCAAAATTTCACCACTTTTTACGATTTTTCTTATTTTCCCTAGTGGTACCCCTAGGAAAATCCGTAAAAATTCGTCGGATTCCGATGAAGCCAATTCTCGATGCGTTGTGACCGGCAAGCTTCCAGTTGCTATTCCAATCGAGTTTTCCTGAATTATTGGACTCGGATCCAAAATTTCACTACTTTTTACGATTTTTCGATTTTAGTGATTTTCCCTATTGTATCACTAAGGAAATCCGTAAAAATTTGTCGGATTTCGACGAAGCCAATTCTCGATGCGTTGTGACCGGCAAGTTTCCAGTAGTTATTCCAATCGAGTTTTTCTGAATTATATGACTCGGATCCTAAATTTCACCACTTTTTACGATTTTAGTGATTTTCCCTAGTGGTACCCTTAGGGAAATCCGTAAAAATTAGTCGGATTCCGACGAAGCCAAATCCTCGATGCGTTGTGAGCGGCATGCTTCCAGTAGCTATTTCAATCGAGTTTTTCAGAATTATTGGACTCGGATCCAAAATTTCACCACTTTTTACGATTTTGGTGATTTTTCCTGGTGGTACCCCTAGGGAAATCCGTAAATATTCGAAGGATTCCGACGAAGCCAATTCTCGATGCGTTGTGACCGGCAAGCTGTCAGTAGCTATTCCAATCGAGTTTTACTGAATTATTGGACTCGGATCCAAAATTTCACAACTTTTTACGATTTTTTGATTTTGGTGATTTTCCCTAGTGGTACCCCTAGGCAAATCCGTAAAAATTCGTCGGATTCTGACGAAGACAATTCTCGATGCGTTGTGACCGGCAAGCTTCCAGTAGCTATTCCAATCGAATTTTCCTGAATTATTGGACTCGGATCAAAAATTTCACCACTTTTTACTATTTTATGATTTTGGTGATTATCCATAGTGGTACCCCTAGATAAATCCGTAAAAATTCGTCGTATTTCGACGAAATAAATTCTCGATGCGTTGTGACCGACAAGCTTCCAGTTGCTATTCCGATCGAGTTTTCCTGAATTATTGGACTCGGATCCAAAATTTCACCACTTTTTATGATTTTTCTTATTTTCCCTAGTGGTACCCCTAGGAAAATCCGTAAAAATTCGTCGGATTCCGATGAAGCCAATTCTCGATGCGTTGTGACCGGCAAGCTTCCAGTTGCTATTCCAATCGAGTTTTCCTGAATTATTGGACTCGGATCCAAAATTTCACTACTTTTTACGATTTTTCGATTTTAGTGATTTTCCCTATTGTATCACTAAGGAAATCCGTAAAAATTTGTCGGATTTCGACGAAGCCAATTCTCGATGCGTTGTGACCGGCAAGTTTCCAGTAGTTATTCCAATCGAGTTTTTCTGAATTATATGACTCGGATCCTAAATTTCACCACTTTTTACGATTTTAGTGATTTTCCCTAGTGGTACCCTTAGGGAAATCCGTAAAAATTAGTCGGATTCCGACGAAGCCAAATCCTCGATGCGTTGTGAGCGGCATGCTTCCAGTAGCTATTTCAATCGAGTTTTTCAGAATTATTGGACTCGGATCCAAAATTTCACCACTTTTTACGATTTTGGTGATTTTTCCTGGTGGTACCCCTAGGGAAATCCGTAAATATTCGAAGGATTCCGACGAAGCCAATTCTCGATGCGTTGTGACCGGCAAGCTGTCAGTAGCTATTCCAATCGAGTTTTACTGAATTATTGGACTCGGATCCAAAATTTCACAACTTTTTACGATTTTTTGATTTTGGTGATTTTCCCTAGTGGTACCCCTAGGCAAATCCGTAAAAATTCGTCGGATTCTGACGAAGACAATTCTCGATGCGTTGTGACCGGCAAGCTTCCAGTAGCTATTCCAATCGAATTTTCCTGAATTATTGGACTCGGATCAAAAATTTCACCACTTTTTACTATTTTATGATTTTGGTGATTATCCATAGTGGTACCCCTAGATAAATCCGTAAAAATTCGTCGTATTTCGACGAAATAAATTCTCGATGCGTTGTGACCGACAAGCTTCCAGTTGCTATTCCGATCGAGTTTTCCTGAATTATTGGACTCGGATCCAAAATTTCACCACTTTTTATGATTTTTCTTATTTTCCCTAGTGGTACCCCTAGGAAAATCCGTAAAAATTCGTCGGATTCCGATGAAGCCAATTCTCGATGCGTTGTGACCGGCAAGCTTCCAGTTGCTATTCCAATCGAGTTTTCCTGAATTATTGGACTCGGATCCAAAATTTCACTACTTTTTACGATTTTTCGATTTTAGTGATTTTCCCCTATTGTATCACTAAGGAAATCCGTAAAAATTTGTCGGATTTCGACGAAGCCAATTCTCGATGCGTTGTGACCGGCAAGTTTCCAGTAGTTATTCCAATCGAGTTTTTCTGAATTATATGACTCGGATCCTAAATTTCACCACTTTTTACGATTTTAGTGATTTTTCCCTAGTGGTACCCCTTAGGGAAATCCGTAAAAATTAGTCGGATTCCGACGAAGCCAAATCCTCGATGCGTTGTGAGCGGCATGCTTCCAGTAGCTATTTCAATCGAGTTTTTCAGAATTATTGGACTCGGATCCAAAATTTCACCACTTTTTACGATTTTGGTGATTTTTCCTGGTGGTACCCCTAGGGAAATCCGTAAATATTCGAAGGATTCCGACGAAGCCAATTCTCGATGCGTTGTGACCGGCAAGCTGTCAGTAGCTATTCCAATCGAGTTTTACTGAATTATTGGACTCGGATCCAAAATTTCACAACTTTTTACGATTTTTTTGATTTTGGTGATTTTCCCTAGTGGTACCCCCTAGGCAAATCCGTAAAAAATTCGTCGGATTCTGACGAAGACAATTCTCGATGCGTTGTGACCGGCAAGCTTCCAGTAGCTATTCCAATCGAATTTTCCTGAATTATTGGACTCGGATCAAAAATTTCACCACTTTTTACTATTTTATGATTTTGGTGATTATCCATAGTGGTACCCCTAGATAAATCCGTAAAAATTCGTCGTATTTCGACGAAATAAATTCTCGATGCGTTGTGACCGACAAGCTTCCAGTTGCTATTCCGATCGAGTTTTCCCTGAATTATTGGACTCGGATCCAAAATTTCACCACTTTTTACGATTTTTCTTATTTTCCCTAGTGGTATCCCTAGGAAAATCCGTAAAAATTCGTCGGATTCCGATGAAGCCAATTCTCGATGCGTTGTGACCGGCAAGCTTCCAGTTGCTATTCCAATCGAGTTTTCCTGAATTATTGGACTCGGATCCAAAATTTCACTACTTTTTACGATTTTTCGATTTTAGTGATTTTCCCTATTGTATCACTAAGGAAATCCGTAAAAATTTGTCGGATTTCGACGAAGCCAATTCTCGATGCGTTGTGACCGGCAAGTTTCCAGTAGTTATTCCAATCGAGTTTTTTCTGAATTATATGACTCGGATCCTAAATTTCACCACTTTTTACGATTTTAGTGATTTTCCCTAGTGGTACCCTTAGGGAAATCCGTAAAAATTAGTCGGATTCCGACGAAGCCAAATCCTCGATGCGTTGTGAGCGGCATGCTTCCAGTAGCTATTTCAATCGAGTTTTTTCAGAATTATTGGACTCGGATCCAAAATTTCACCACTTTTTACGATTTTGGTGATTTTTCCTGGTGGTACCCCTAGGGGAAATCCGTAAATATTCGAAGGATTCCGACGAAGCCAATTCTCGATGCGTTGTGACCGGCAAGCTGTCAGTAGCTATTCCAATCGAGTTTTACTGAATTATTGGACTCGGATCCAAAATTTCACAACTTTTTACGATTTTTTGATTTTGGTGATTTTCCCTAGTGGTACCCCTAGGCAAATCCGTAAAAATTCGTCGGATTCTGACGAAGACAATTCTCGATGCGTTGTGACCGGCAAGCTTCCAGTAGCTATTCCAATCGAATTTTCCTGAATTATTGGACTCGGATCAAAAATTTCACCACTTTTTACTATTTTATGATTTTGGTGATTATCCATAGTGGTACCCCTAGATAAATCCGTAAAAATTCGTCGTATTTCGACGAAATAAATTCTCGATGCGTTGTGACCGACAAGCTTACAGTTGCTATTCCAATTGAGTTTTCCTGAATTATTGGACTCGGATCAAAAATTTAACCACTTTTTACGATTTTTCTTATTTTTCCTAGTGGTACGCCTAGGAAAATCCGTAAAAATTTGTCGAATTTCGACGAAGCCAATTCTCGATGCGTTGTGACCGGCAAGTTTTCAGTAGCTATTCCAATCGAGATTTCCTGAATTATTGGACTCGGATCAAAAATTTTACCACTTTTTACGATTTTGGTGATTTTTCCTAGTGGTACCCCGAGGGAAATCCGTAAAAATTCGTCGGATTCCGACGAAACCAATTCTCGATGCGTTGTGACCGGCAAGCTGCCAGTAGCTATTCCAATTGAGTTTTCCTGAATTATTGGGACTCGGATCCAAAATTTCACAACTTTTTACGATTTTTCGATTTTGGTGATTTTCCCTAGTGGTACCCCTAGGCAAATCCGTAAAAATTCGTCGGATTCCGACGAAGCCAATTCTAGATGCGTTTTTGACCGGCAAGCTTCCAGTAGCTATTCCAATCGAATTTCCTGAATTATTGGACTCGGATCAAAAATTTCACCACTTTTTACTATTTTACGATTTTGGTGATTTTCCATAGTGGTACCCCTAGAGAAATCCGTAAAAATTCGTCGTATTCCGACGAAGTAAATTCTCGATGCATTGTGACCGAAAAGCTTCCAGTTTGCTATTCCAATCGAGTTTTCCTGAATTATTGGACTCGGATCCAAAATTTCACCACTTTTTACGATTTTACGATTTTAGTGATTTTCCCTATTGTACCACTTAGGAAATCCGTAAAAATTTGTCGAATTCCGACGAAGCCAATTCTCGATGCGTTGTGACCGGCAAGTTTCCAGTAGCTATTCCAATCGAGTTTTCCTGAATTATTGGACTCGGATCCTAAATTTCACCACTTTTTACGATTTTGGTTATTTTCCCTAGTGGTACCCTTAGGGAAAATCCGTAAAAATTAGTCGGATTCCGACGAAACCAATTCTCGATGCGTTGTGACTGGCAAGCTTCCAGTAGCTATTCCAATCGAATTTTCCTGAATTATTGGACTCGGATCAAAATTTTCACCACTTTTTACGATTTTGGTGATTTTGCCTAGAGGCTCGAATCAAAAATTTCACCACTTTTTACGATTTTTCTTATTTTTCCTAGTGGTACCCCTAGGGAAATCCGTAAAAATTCGTCGGATTCCGATGAAGCCAATTCTCGATGCGTTGTGACTTGCAAGCTTCCAATTGCTATTCCAATCGAGTTTTCCTGAATTATTGGACTAGAATCAAAAATTTCACCACGTTTTACGATTTTTCGATTTTGGTGATTTTCCCTAGTGGTACCCCTAGGAAAATCCGTAAAAATTTTTCGGATTCCGACGAAGCCAATTCTCGATGCATTGTGACCGGCAAGCTTGAAGTAGCTATTCCAATTGAGTTTTCCTGAATTATTGGACTCGGATAAAAAATTTCACCACTTTTTACAATTTTGGTGATTTTTCCTAGTGGTACCACTAGGGAAAGCCGTAAAAATTAGTCGGATTCAGACGAAATAAATTCTCGATGCGTTGTGACCGACAAGCTTCCAGTTGCTATTCCAATCGAGTTTTCCTGAATTATTGGACTCGGATCAAAAATTTCACCACTTTTTAAGATTTTTCTTATTTTTCCTAGTGGTACCCCTAGGAAAATCCGTAAAAATTCGTCGGATTCCGATGAAGCAAATTCTCGATGCGTTGTCACCGGCAAGCTTCCAGTTGCTATTCCAATCGAGTTTTCCTGAATTATTGCACTCGGATCCAAAATTTCACTACTTTTTACGATTTTTCGATTTTAGTGATTTTCCCTATTGTATCACTTAGGAAATCCGTAAAAATTTGTCGGATTCCGACGAAGCCAATTCTCGATGCGTTGTGACCGGCAAGTTTTCAGTAGCTATTCCAATCGAGTTTTCCTGAATTATATGACTCGGATCCTAAATTTCGCCACTTTTTACGATTTTAGTGATTTTCCCTAGTGGTACCCTTAGGGAAATCCGTAAAAATTAGTCGGATTCCGACGAAACCAATTCTCGATGCGTTGTGACCGGCAAGCTTCCAGTAGCTATTCCAATCGAGTTTTCCTGAATTATTGGACTCGGATCAAAAATTTCACCACTTTTTACGATTTTGGTGATTTTCTCTAGTGGTACCCCTAGGGAAATCCGTAAAAATTCGTCGGATTCCGACGAAGCCAATTCTCGATGCGTTGTGACCGGCATGCTTCCAGTAGCTATTCCAATCGAGTTTTCCAGAATTATTGGACTCGGATCAAAAATTTCACCACTTTTTACGATTTTGGTGATTTTTCCTGGTGGTACCCCTAGGGAAATCCGTAAATATTCGAAGGATTCCGACGAAGCCAATTCTCGATGCGTTGTGACCGGCAAGCTGCCAGTAGCTATTCCAAACGAGTTATCCTGAATTATTGGACTCGGATCCAAAATTTCACAACTTTTTACGATTTTTTGATTTTGGTGATTTTCCCTAGTGGTACCCCTAGGCAAATCCGTAAAAATTCGTCGGATTCCGACGAAGACAATTCTCGATGCGTTGTGACCGGCAAGCTTCCAGTAGCTATTCCAATTGAATTTTCCTGAATTATTGGACTCGGATCAAAAATTTCACCACTTTTTACTATTTTTTGATTTTGGTGATTATCCATAGTGGTACCCCTAGATAAATCCGTAAAAATTCGTCGTATTTCGACGAAGTAAATTCTCGATGCGTTGTGGCCGACAAGCTTACAGTTGCTATTCCAATTGAGTTTTCCTGAATTATTGGACTCGGATAAAAAATTTAACCACTTTTTACGATTTTTCTTATTTTTCCTAGTGGTACGCCTAGGAAAATCCGTAAAAATTTTATCGGATTCCGACGAAGCCAATTCTCGATGCGTTGTGACCGGCAAGTTTCCAGTAGCTATTCCAATCGAGTTTTCCTGAATTATTGGACTCGGATCAAAAATTTCACCACTTTTTACGATTTTGGTGATTTTCCCTAGTGGTACCCCTAGGGAAATCCGTAAAAATTTGTCGGATTCCGACGAAACCAATTCTTGATGCGTTGTGACCGGCAAGCTGCCAGTAGCTATTCCAATTGAGTTTTCCTGAATTATTGGACTTGGATCCAAAATTTCGCAACTTTTTACGATTTTTCGATTTTGGTGATTTTCCCTAGTGGTACCCCTAGGCAAATCCGTAAAAATTCGTCGGATTCCGACGAAACCAATTCTAGATGCGTTGTGACAGGCAAGCTTCCAGTAGCTATTCCAATCGAATTTCCTGAATTATTGGACTCGGATCCAAAATTTCACCACTTTTTACTATTTTACGATTTTGGTGATTTTCCATAGTGGTACCCCTAGAGAAATCCGTAAAAATTCGTCGTATTCCGACGAAGTAAATTCTCGATGCATTGTGACCGAAAAGCTTACAGTTGCTATTCCAATCGAGTTTTCCTGAATTATTGGACTCGGATAAAAAATTTAACCACTTTTTACGATTTTTTTTTATTTTTCCTAGTGGTAACCCTAGGAAAATCCGTAAAAATTCGTCGGATTTCGACGAAGCCAATTCTCGATGCGTTGTGACCGGCAAGTTTCCAGTTGCTATTCCAATCGAGTTTTCGTGAATTATTGGACTCGGATCAAAAATTTCACCACTTTTTACGATTTTTCGATTTTAATGATTTTCCCTAGTGGTACCCCTAGGAAAATCCGTAAAAATTCGTCGGATTCCGACGAAGCCAATTCTCGAAGCGTTGTGACCGGCAAGCTTCCAGTAGCTATTCCAATCGAGTTTTCCTGAATTTTTGGATTCGGATCAAAAATTTCACCACTTTTTACGATTTTGGTGATTTTTCCTATTGGTACCCCTAGGAAAATCCATAAAAATTCGTCGGAATTCTTTTTACGATTTTGGTGATTTTTCCTAGTGGTACCCCTAGGAAAATCCGTAAAAATTCGTCGGATTCCGACGAAGCCAATTCTCGATGCGTTGTGATCGGCAAGTTTCCAGTAGTTATTCTAATCGAGTTTTCCTGAATTATTGGACTCGGATCCAAAATTTCACCAATTTTTACAATTTTTCTATTTTGGTGATTTTCCCTAGTGGTACCCCTAGGAAAATCCGTAAAAATTCATCGAATTCCGACGAAACCAATTCTCGATGTGTTGTGACCGCCAAGCTTTCAGTAGCTATTTTTATCGAGTTTTCCTGAATTATTGGACTCGGATCCAAAATTTCACCACTTTTTACGATTTTTCGATTTTCCCTAATCGTACTCCTAGGGAAATCCGTAAAAATTCGTCGGATTCTGACGAAGCCAATTCTCAATTCGTTGTGACCGGCAAGTTTCAAGTAGCTATTCCAATTGATTTTTCCTGAATTATTGGACTCGGATCCAAAATTTCACCCACTTTTTACGATTTTGGTTATTTTCCCTAGTGGTACCCCTAAGGAAATCCGTAAAAATTCGTCGGATTCCGACGAAGCCAATTCTCGATGCGTTGTGACCGGCATGCTTCCAGTAGCTATTCCAATCGAGTTTTCCAGAATTATTGGACTCGGATCAAGAATTTCACCACTTTTTACGATTTTGGTAATTTTCCCTAGTGGTACCCCTAGAAAAATCCGTAAAAATTCGTCGGATTCCGACGAAGTAAATTCTCGATGCGTTGTGACCTACAAGCTTCCAGTTGCTATTCCAATCGAGTTTTCCTGAATTGTTGGACTCGGATCAAAAATTTTACCACTTTTTACGATTTTTCTTATTTTTCCTAGTGGTACCCCTAGGAAAATTCGCAAAAATTCGTCGGATTCCGACGAAATCAATTCTCGATGCGTTGTGACCGGAAAGCTTTCAGTAGCTATTCCAATCGAGTTTTCCTGAATTATTGCACTCGGATCCAACATTTCACCACTTTTTACGATTTTTCGATTTTCCATAGTGGTACCCCCAGAGAAATCCGTAAAAATTCGTCGGATTTCGACGAAGCCAATTCTCGATGCGTTGTGACCGGCAAGCTTCCAGTAGCTATTCCAATCGAGTTTTCCTGAATTATTGGACTCGGATCAAAAATTTCACCAATTTTTACAATTTTTCGAATTTCCCTAGTGATACCCCTAGGAAAATCCGTAAAAATTTGTCGGATTCCGATGAAGCCAATTCTCGATGCGTTGTGACCGACAAGCTTTCAGTTGCTATTCCAATCGAGTTTTCCTGAATTATTGGACTCGGATCAAAAATTTCACCACTTTTTTTTGATTTTTCGATTTTGGTGATTTTCCCTAGTGGTACCCCTAGGAAAATCCGTAAAAATTCGTCGGATTCCGACGAAGCAAATACTTGATGCGTTGTGACCGGCAAGCTTCCAGTAGCTATTCCAATCGAGTTTTCCTGAATTATTGGACTCGGATCAAAAACTTTACCACTTTTTACGATTTTTAGATTTTTCCTAGTGGTACCCCTATGGAAATCCGTAAAAATTCGTCGGATTCCGACGAAGCCAATTCTCGATGCGTTGTGACCGGAAAGCTTCCAGTAGCTATTCCAATCGAGTTTTCCTGAATTATTGGACTCGGATCAAAAATTTCACCACTTTTTACGATTTTCTTATTTTCCCTAGTGCTACCCCTAGGGAAATCCGTAAATATTCGTCTGATTCCGATGAAGCCAATTCTCGATGCGTTGTGACCGACAAGCTTTCAGTTGCTATTCCAATCGAGTTTTCCTGAATTATTGGACTCGAATCAAAAAATTTACCACTTTTTATGATTTTTCGATTTTGGTGATTTTCCATAGTGGTACCCCCCAGGGAAATCCGTAAAAATTCGTCGAATTCCGACGAAACCAATTCTTAATGTGTTGTGACCGGCAAGCTTCCATTAGCTATTCCAATCGAGTTTTCCTGAATTATTGGACTCGGATCATAAATTTCACAACTTTTTACGATTTTTCGATTTTCCCTAGTCGTACCCCTAGTGAAATCCGTAAAAATTCGTCGGATTCTGAGAAACCAATTCTCGATGCGTTGTGACCGGCAAGCTTCAAGTAGCTATTCCAATCGATTTTTCTTGAATTATTGGACTCGGATCAAAAATTTCACCACTTTTTACGATTTTTCGATTTTGGTGATTTTTCCTAGGAAAATCCGTAAAATTTGTCGATTTCCGACGATACCAATTCTCAATGCGTTGTGACCCGCAAGCTTCCTGTTGCTATTCCAATTGAGTTATCATGAATTATTGGACTCGGATCCAAAATTTAACCACTTTTTACGATTTTTCGATTTTTCCTAGTCGTACCCCTAGGGAAATCCTTAAAAATTCGTCGGATTCCGACGAAATCAATTCTCGATGCGTTGTGACCGGAAAGCTTCAAGTAGCTATTCCAATCGATTTTTCCTGAATTATTGGACTCGGATCCAAAATTTCACCACTTTTTACGATTTTTCGATTTTGGTGATTTTTCCCGGTGGTACCCCTAGGGAAATCCGTAAAAATTCGTCGAATTCCGACGAAATCAATTCTCGATGTGTTGTAACCCGCAAGCTTCCTGTAGCTATTCCAATCTATTTATCATGAATTATTGGACTCGGATCCAAAATTTCACAACTTTTTACGAATTTTCGATTATTTTGATTTTCCCTAATGGTACCCCTAGGGAAATTCGGAAAAATTCGTCGGATTCCGACGAAATCAATTCTCGATGCGTTGTGACCGGCAAGCTTCCAGTAGCTTTTCCAATCGAGTTTTCCTGAATTATTGGACTCGGATCCAAAATTTCACAACTTTTTATGATTTTTCGATTTTGGTGATTTTTCCTAGTGGTACCCCTAGGAAAATCCGTAAAAAATCGTCGAATTCCGACGAAGTCAATTCTCGATGCGTTGTGACCGGCAAGCTTCCAGTAGCTTTTCCAAACGAGTTTTCCTGAATTATTGGACTCGGATCCAAAATTTCACCACTTTTTACGATTTTTCGATTTTTGTGATTTTTTCCGTTGTGGTACCCCTAGGAAAATCCGTAAAAAATCGTCGAATTCCGACGAAGTCAATTCTCGATGCGTTGTGACCGGCAAGCTTCCAGTAGCTTTTCCAAATGAGTTTTCCTGAATTATTGGACTCGGATCCAAAATTTCACCACTTTTTACGATTTTTCGATTTTTCCTAGTGGTACCGCTAGGAAAATCCGTAAAAATTCATCGGATTCCGACGAAGTCAATTCTCGTTGCGTTGTGACCGGCAAGCTTTCAGTAGCTATTCCAATCGAGTTTTCCTGAATTGTTGGAGTCGGATCATAAATTTCACCACTTTTTACGATTTTTCGATTTTGGTGATTTTCCCTACTGGTACCCCTAGGGAAATCCGTAAAAATTCGTCGGATTCCGACGAAGTCAATTCTCGACGCGTTGTGACCGGCAAGCTTCCAGTAGCTTTTCCAAACGAGTTTTCCTGAATTATTGGACTCGGATCTAAAATTTCACCACTTTTTACGATTTTTCGATTTTGGTGATTTTCCCTAGTGGTACTCCTAGAAAAATCCATAAAAATTCATCAGATTCAGACGAAACCAATTCTCGATGCATTGTGACCGGCAAGCTTCCCGTAGCTATTCCAATCGAGTTTTCCTGAATTATTGGACTCGGATCAAAAATTTAACCACTTTTTACGATTTTTCGATTTTTCCTAGTGGTACCCCTAGAGAAATCAGTAAAATTTCGTCGGATTCCGACGAAGCCAGTTCTTGATGCGTTGTGACCGGCAAGCTTCCAGTAGCTATTCCATTCGAGTTTTCCTGAATTATTGGACTCGGATCCAAGATTTCAACCCTTTTTACGATTTTTTGATTTTTCCTAGTGGTACCCCTAGGGAAATCCGTAAAAATTCGTCGTATTCTAATGAAGTCAATTCTCGATGCGTTGTGACCGGCAAGCTTTCAGTACCTATTCCAATCGAGTGTTCCTAAATTATTGGACTCGGATCCAAAATTTCACAACTTTTTACGATTTTTCGATTTTTGTGATTTTCCCTAGAACCCCTAGGGAAATCAGTAAAAATTTTTCGGATTATGATGAAACCAATTCTCGATGCGTTGTGACCGGCAAACTTCCAGTAGCTATTCCAATCGAGTTTTCCTGAATTATTGGACTCGGATCAAAAATTTAACCACTTTTTACGATTTTTCGATTTTCCCTAGTGGTGCCCCTAGGGAAATCAGTAAAACTTCGTCGCATTCCGACGAAGCCAGTTCTTGATGCGTTGTGACCGGCAAGCTTCCAGTAGCTATTCCAATCGAGTTTTCCTGAATTATTGGACTCGGATCCAAGATTTCACCACTTTTTACGATTTTTTGATTTTCCCTAGTGGTACCCCTAGGGAAATCCGTAAAAATTCGTCGTATTCCAATGAAGTCAATTCTCGATGCGTTGTGACCGGCAAGCTTTCAGTACCTATTCCAATCGAGTGTTCCTGAATTACTGGACTCGGATCCAAAATTTCACAACTTTTTACGATTTTTCGATTTTTGTGATTTTCCCTAGAACCCCTAGGGAAATTAGTAAAAATTCGTCGGATTATGATGAAACCAATTCTCGATACGTTGTGACCGGCAAGCTTCCAGTGGCTATTCCAATCGAGTTTTCCTGAATTATTGGACTCGGATCCAAGATTTCACCCCTTTTTACGATTTTTTGATTTTCCCTAGTGGTACCCCTAGGAAAATCCGTAAAAATTCGTCGTATTCCGACGAAGTCAATTCTCGATGCGTTGTGACCGGCAAGATTTCAGTAGCTATTCCAATCGAGTGTTCCTGAATTATTGGACTCGGATCCAAAATTTCACAACTTTTTACGATTTTTCGATTCTTGTGATTTTCCCTAGAGGTACCCCTAGGGAAATCAGTAAAAATTTGTCGGATTTCGACGAAGCCAATTCTCGATGCGTTGTGACTAGCAAGCTTCCAGTAGCTATTCCAATCGAGTTTTCCTGAATTATTGGACTCGGATCAAAAATTTCACCACTTTTTACGATTTTTCGATTTTCCCTAGTGGTACCCTTAGGGAAATCCGTAAAAATTCGTCGGATTCCGACGAAACCAATTCTCGATGCGTTGTGACCGGCAAGCTTCCAATAGCTATTCCAATCGAGTTTTCCTGAATTATTGGACTCGTATCAAAAATTTCACCACCTTTTACGATTTTTCGATTTTTGTGATTTTCCCTAGTGGTACCCCTAGGGAAATCCATAAAAATTCATCAGATTCAGACGAAGCTAATTCTCGATGCATTGTGACTGGCAAGCTTCCCGTAGCTATTCCAATCGAGTTTTCCTAAATTATTGGACTCGGATAAAAAATTTCACCACTTTTTACGATTTTTCGATTTTCCCTAGTGGTACCCCTAGGGAAATCAGTAAAATTTCGTCGGATTCCGACGAAGCCAGTTCTCGATGCGTTGTGACCGGCAAGCTTCCAGTAGCTATTCCAATCGAGTTTTCCTGAATTATTGGACTCGGATCCAAGATTTCATCCCTTTTTACGATTTTTTGATTTTCCCTAGTGGTACCCCTAGGGAAATCCGTAAAAATTCGTCGTGTTCCGACGAAGTCAATTCTCGATGCGTTGTGACCGGCAAGCTTCCAGTAGCTATTCCAATCGAGTTTTCCTGAATTATTGGACTCGGATCCAAGATTTCACCCCTTTATACGATTTTTTGATTTTCCCTAGAGGTACCCCTAGGGAAATCAGTAAAAATTCGCCGGATTTCGACGAAGCCAATTCTCGATGCGTTGTGACCGGCAAGCTTCCAGTAGCTATTCCAATCGAGTTTTCCTTAATTATTGGACTCGGATAAAAAATTTCACCACTTTTTACGATTTTTCGATTTTTCCTAGTGGTACCCCTTGGAAAATCCGTAAAAATTCGTCGGATACCGACGAAACCAATTCTCAATGCGATGTGACCGGCAAGCTTCCAGTAGCTATTCAAATCGAGTTTTCCTGAATTATTGGACTCGGATCCAAGATTTCACCCCTTTTTACGATTTTTTGATTTTCCCTAGTGGTACCCCTAGGAAAATCCGTAAAAATTCGTCGTATTCCGACGAAGTCAATTCTCGATGCGTTGTGACCGGCAAGATTTCAGTAGCTATTCCAATCGAGTGTTCCTGAATTATTGGACTCGGATCCAAAATTTCACCACTTTTTACGATTTTTCGATTTTGGTGATTTTCCCTAGTGGTACCCCTAGGGAAATCCGTAAAAATTCGTCAGATTCTGACGAAGCCAATTCTCGATGAGTTGTGATCGACAAGCTTCCCGTAGCTATTCCAATCGAGTTTTTGTGAATTATTTGACTCGGATCCAAAATTTCACCACTTTTTACGATTTTTTGATTTTTCCTAGTGGTACCCCTAGGAAAATCCGTAAAAATTCGTCGGATTCTGACGAAATAAATTCTCGATGCGTTGTGACCGGCAACCTTCCAGCAGCTATTCCAATCGAGTTTTCCTGAATTATTGGACTCGGATCCAAAATTTCACCACTTTTTACAATTTTTCGATTTTGGTGATTTTCCTTAGTGGTACTCCTAGGGTATTCTGTAAAAATTCGTCGGATTCCGATGAAGCCAATTCTCGATGCGTTGTGACCAGGAAGCTTCCAGTAGCTATTCCAATCGACTTTTCCTGAATTAATGGATTCGGACCCAAAATTTCACCACTTTTTACGATTTTTCGATTTTGGTGATTTTTCCTAGTGGTACCGTTAGGGAAATCCGTAAAAATTCGTCGGATTCCGATGAAGCCAATTCTTGATGCGTTGTGATCGGCAAACTTCCAGTAACTATTCTAATCGAGTTTTCCTGAATTATTGGACTCGGATCCAAAATTTCACAACTTTTTACGATTTTTCGATTTTTGTGATTTTTCCTAGTTGTACCCCTAGGGAAATCCGTAAAAATTCGTCGGATTTCGACGAAACCAATTCTAGATGCGTTGTGACCGGCAAGCTTCCAGTAGCTATTCCAATCGAGTTTTCCTGAATTATTGGACTCGGATCCAAAATTTCACCACTTTTTACGATTTTTCGATTTTCCCTAGTGGTACCCCTAGGGAAATCCGTAAAAATTCGTTGGATTCCGATGAAGTCAATTCTTGATGCGTTGTGACCGGCAAGCTTCTAGTACCTATTCCAATCGAGTTTTCCTGAATTATTGGACTCAGATCCAAAATTTTACCAATTTTTACGATTTTTCGATTTTGGTGATTTTCCCTAGTGGTACCCCTAGGGAAATAAGTAAAAATTCGTCGGATTCTGACGAAGACAATTCTCGATGCGTTGTGACCGGCAAGCTTCCCGTAGCTATTCCAATCGAGTTTTCCTGAATTATTGGACTCGGATCAATAAATTTCACCCATTTTTACGATTTTCCCTTTTTGGTGATTTTCCCTAGTGGTATCTCTAGGGAAATACGTAAAAATTCGTCGGATTCCAATGAAGCCAATTCTCGACGCGTTGTGACCGGAAAGCTTCCAGTAGCTATTCCAATCTAGTTTTCCTGAATTATTGGACTCGGATCCAAAATTTCACAACTTTTTTCGATTTTTCGATTTTTCCTAGTGGTACCCCTAGGAAAATCCGTAAAAATTCGTCGAATTCCGACGAATTCAATTCTTGATGCGTTGTGACCGGCAAGCTTCCAGTAGTTATTCCAATTGAGTTTTCCTGAATTATTGGACTCGGATCAAAAATTTCACCACTTTTTACGATTTTTCGATTTTCCCTAGTGATACCCCTAGGGAAATTCGTAAAAATTCGTCGGATTCCGACGAAGCCAATTCTTGATGCGTTGTGACCGGAAAGCTTCCAGTATCTATTCCAATCGAGTTTTCCTGAATTATTGGACTCGGATCAAAAATTTCACTATTTTTTACGATTTTTCGATTTTGGCGATTTTCCCTAATCGTACCCTTAGGGAAATTCGCAAAAATTCGTCGGATTCCGAGGAAGCAATTTCTCGATGGGTTGTGACCGGCAAGCTTCCAGTAGCTATTCTAATCGAGTTTTCCTGAATTATTGGACTCGGATCCAAAATTTCACCACTTTTTACAATTTTTTGATTTTGGTGATTTTCCCTAATGGTACCCCTAGGGAAATCCGTAAAAATTCGTCGGATTCCGACGATGTCAATTCTCGATTCGTTGTGACCGGCAAGCTTCCAGTAGCTATTCCAATCGAGTTTTCCTGAATTATTGGACTCGGATCCAAGATTTCACCCCTTTTTACGATTTTTTGATTTTCCCTAGTGGTACCCCTAGGAAAATCCGTAAAAATTCGTCGTATTCCGACGAAGTCAATTCTCGATGCGTTGTGACCGGCAAGATTTCAGTAGCTATTCCAATCGAGTGTTCCTGAATTATTGGACTCGGATCCAAAATTTCACCACTTTTTACGATTTTTCGATTTTGGTGATTTTCCCTAGTGGTACCCCTAGGGAAATCCGTAAAAATTCGTCAGATTCTGACGAAGCCAATTCTCGATGAGTTGTGATCGACAAGCTTCCCGTAGCTATTCCAATCGAGTTTTTGTGAATTATTTGACTCGGATCCAAAATTTCACCACTTTTTACGATTTTTTGATTTTTCCTAGTGGTACCCCTAGGAAAATCCGTAAAAATTCGTCGGATTCTGACGAAATAAATTCTCGATGCGTTGTGACCGGCAACCTTCCAGCAGCTATTCCAATCGAGTTTTCCTGAATTATTGGACTCGGATCCAAAATTTCACCACTTTTTACAATTTTTCGATTTTGGTGATTTTCCTTAGTGGTACTCCTAGGGTATTCTGTAAAAATTCGTCGGATTCCGATGAAGCCAATTCTCGATGCGTTGTGACCAGGAAGCTTCCAGTAGCTATTCCAATCGACTTTTCCTGAATTAATGGATTCGGACCCAAAATTTCACCACTTTTTACGATTTTTCGATTTTGGTGATTTTTCCTAGTGGTACCGTTAGGGAAATCCGTAAAAATTCGTCGGATTCCGATGAAGCCAATTCTTGATGCGTTGTGATCGGCAAACTTCCAGTAACTATTCTAATCGAGTTTTCCTGAATTATTGGACTCGGATCCAAAATTTCACAACTTTTTACGATTTTTCGATTTTTGTGATTTTTCCTAGTTGTACCCCTAGGGAAATCCGTAAAAATTCGTCGGATTTCGACGAAACCAATTCTAGATGCGTTGTGACCGGCAAGCTTCCAGTAGTTATTCCAATCGAGTTTTCCTGAATTATTGGACTCGGATCCAAAATTTCACCACTTTTTACGATTTTTCGATTTTCCCTAGTGGTACCCCTAGGGAAATCCGTAAAAATTCGTTGGATTCCGATGAAGTCAATTCTTGATGCGTTGTGACCGGCAAGCTTCTAGTACCTATTCCAATCGAGTTTTCCTGAATTATTGGACTCAGATCCAAAATTTTACCAATTTTTACGATTTTTCGATTTTGGTGATTTTCCCTAGTGGTACCCCTAGGGAAATAAGTAAAAATTCGTCGGATTCTGACGAAGACAATTCTCGATGCGTTGTGACCGGCAAGCTTCCCGTAGCTATTCCAATCGAGTTTTCCTGAATTATTGGACTCGGATCAATAAATTTCACCCATTTTTACGATTTTCCCTTTTTGGTGATTTTCCCTAGTGGTATCTCTAGGGAAATACGTAAAAATTCGTCGGATTCCAATGAAGCCAATTCTCGACGCGTTGTGACCGGAAAGCTTCCAGTAGCTATTCCAATCTAGTTTTCCTGAATTATTGGACTCGGATCCAAAATTTCACAACTTTTTCGATTTTTCGATTTTTCCTAGTGGTACCCCTAGGAAAATCCGTAAAAATTCGTCGAATTCCGACGAATTCAATTCTTGATGCGTTGTGACCGGCAAGCTTCCAGTAGTTATTCCAATTGAGTTTTCCTGAATTATTGGACTCGGATCAAAAATTTCACCACTTTTTACGATTTTTCGATTTTCCCTAGTGATACCCCTAGGGAAATTCGTAAAAATTCGTCGGATTCCGACGAAGCCAATTCTTGATGCGTTGTGACCGGAAAGCTTCCAGTATCTATTCCAATCGAGTTTTCCTGAATTATTGGACTCGGATCAAAAATTTCACTATTTTTTACGATTTTTCGATTTTGGCGATTTTTCCTAATCGTACCCTTAGGGAAATTCGCAAAAATTCGTCGGATTCCGAGGAAGCAATTTCTCGATGGGTTGTGACCGGCAAGCTTCCAGTAGCTATTCTAATCGAGTTTTCCTGAATTATTGGACTCGGATCCAAAATTTCACCACTTTTTACAATTTTTCGATTTTGGTGATTTTCCCTAATGGTACCCCTAGGGAAATCCGTAAAAATTCGTCGGATTCCGACGATGTCAATTCTCGATTCGTTGTGACCGGCAAGCTTCCAGTAGCTATTCCAATCGAGTTTTCCTGAATTATTGGACTCGGATCAAAAATTTCACCACTTTTTACAATTTTTCGATTTTCCCTAGTGGTACCCCTAGGGAAATCCGTAAAAATTCGTCGGATTCCGACGAAGTCAATTCTCGATTTGTTGTGACCGGAAAGCTTCGAGTAGCTATTTCAATCGAGTTTTCCTGAATTATTGGACTCGAATCCAAAATTTCAGCACTTTTTACGATTTTTCGATTTTGGTGATTTTCCCTAGTGGTACCCATAGGGAAATCCGTAAAAATTCGTCTGATTCCGACGAATCCAATTCTCGATGCGTTGTGACCCGGCTTCCCGTAGCTATTCCAATCGAGTTTTCCTGAATTATTGGACTCGGATCAAAAATTTCACCACTTTTTACGATTTTTCGATTTTTCCTAGTGGTACCCCTAGGGAAATCCGTAAAAATTCGTCGAATTCCAACGAAGTAAATTTTCGATGCGTTGTAACCGGCAAGCTTCCAGAAGCTATTCCAATCGAGTTTTCCCGAATTATTGGACTCAGATCAAAAATTTCACCACTTTTTGTGATTTTTCGATTTTGGTGATTTTCCCTAGTGGTACCCCTAGGGAAATCCGTAAAAATTCGTCGGATTCCGACGAATCCAATTGTCGATGCGTTGTGACCGGCAAGCTTCCCGTAGCTATTCCAATCGAGTTTTCCTGAATTACTGGACTCGGATAAAAAATTTGACCACTTTTTACGATTTTTCGATTTTGGTGATTTTCCCTAATGGTACCCCTAGGGAAATCCGTAAAAATTCATCGGATACCGACGAAGCCAATTCTCGATGCGTTGTGACCGGCAAGCTTCCAGTAGCTATTCCAATCGAGTTTTCCTGAATTACTGGACTCGGATAAAAAATTTCACCACTTTTTACGATTTTTCGATTTTGGTGATTTTCCCTAATGATACCCCTAGGGAAATCCGTAAAAATTCATCGGATACCGACGAAGCCAATTCTCGATGCGTTGTGACCGGCAAGCTTCCAGTAGCTATTCCAATCGAGTTTTCCTGAATTACTGGACTCGGATCCAAAATTTTACCACTTTTTACGATTTTTCGATTTTCCCTAGTGGTACCCCTAGGAAAATCCGTAAAAACTCGTCGGATTCCGACGAAGCCAATTCTCGATGCGTTGTGACCGGCAAGCTCCCAGTAACTATTCCAATCGAGTTTTCCTGAATTATTGGACTCGGATCCAAAATTTCACCACTTTTTACGATTTTTCGATTTTCCCTAGTGGTACCCTAAGGGAAATCCGTAAAAATTCGTCGTATTCTGACGAAGTCAATTCTCGATGCGTTGTGACCGGCAAGCTTCAAGTAGCTATTCCAATCGAGTTTTCCTGAATTATTGGACTCGGATCCAAAGTTTCACCACTTTTTACGATTTGTCGATTTTGGTGATTTTCCCTAGTGGTACCCATATGAAAACCCGTAAAAATTCGTCGAATTCTGACGAAGCCAATTCTCGATACGTTGTGATCGGTAAGCTTCCAGTACCTATTCCAATCTAGTTTTCCTGAATTATTGGACTCGGATCCAAAATTTCACCACTTTTTACGATTTTTCAATTTTGGTAATTTTTCCTAGTGGTATCCCTAGGGAAATCCGTAAAAATTCGTCGGATTCCAACGAAGCCAATTTTCGATGCGTTGTGACCGGAAAGCTTCCAGTAGCTATTCAAATCGAGTTTTCCTGAATTATTGGACTCGGATCAAAAATTTCACCACTTTTTACGATTTTTCGATTTTGGTGATTTTCCCTAGTGGTACCCTTAGGAAAATCCGTAAAAATTCGTCGGATTCCGATAAAGCAATTTCTCGATGCGTTGTGACCGGCAAGCTTCCAGTAGCTATTCTAATCGAGTTTTCCTGAATTATTGGACTCGATTCAAAAATTTCATCACTTTTTACGATTTTTCGATTTTGGTGATTTTCCCTAGTGGTCCCCTAGGGAAATCCGTAAAAATTCGTCGGATTCCGACGATGTCAATTCTCGATGCGTTGTGACCTGCAAGCTTCCAGTAGCTATTCCAACTGAGTTTTCCTGAATTATTGGACTCGGATCCAAAATTTCATTACTTTTTACGATTTTTCGATTTTGGTGATTTTCCTTAGTGGTCCTCTAGGGAAATCCGTAAAAATTCGTCGGATTCCGACGATGTCAATTCTCGATGCACTGTGACCGGCAAGCTTCCAGTAGCTATTCCAATAGAGTTTTCCTGAATTATTGGACTCGGATCAAAAATTTCACCACTTTTTACGATTTTTCGATTTTCCCTAGTGGTACCCCTAGGAAAATCCGTAAAAATTCGTCGGATTCCGACGAAGTCAATTCTCGATTCGTTGTGACCGGCAAGCTTCTAGTAGCTATTCCAATCGAGTTTTCCTGAATTATTGGACTCGGATCTAAAATTTCAGCACTTTTTATGATTTTTCGATTTTGGTGATTTTTCCTAGTGGTACCCCTAGGGAAATCCATAAAAATTCGTCTGATTCCGACGAATCCAATTCTCGATGCGTTGTGACCGGCAAGCTTCCCGTAGCTATTCCAATCGAGTTTTCCTGAATTATTGGACTCGGATCCAAAAGTTCACCACTTTTTACGATTTTTCGATTTTTCCTAGTTGTACCCCTATGGAAATCCGTAAAAATTCGTCGAATTCCGACGAAGTCAATTTTCGATGCGTTGTGACCGGCAAGCTTCCAGTAGCTATTCCAATCGAGTTTTCCCGAATTATTGGACTCGGATAAAAAATTTCACCACTTTTTATGATTTTTCGATTTTGGTGATTTTCCCTAGTGGTACCCCTAGGGAAATCCGTAAAAATTCGTCGGATTTCGACGAAGCCAATTCTCGATGCGTTGTGACCGGCAAGCTTCCCGTAGCTATTCCAATCGAGTTTTCCTGAATTACTGGACTCAGATCAAAAATTTGACCAATTTTTACGATTTTTCGATTTTCTCTAGTGGTACCCCTAGGGAGATCCGTAAAAATTCGTCGGATTCCGTCGAAGTCAATTCTCGATGCGTTGTGACCGGCAAGCTTCCAGTAGCTATTCCAATCGAGTTTTCCTGAATTATTGGACTCGGATCCAAAATTTCACCACTTTTTACGATTTTTCGATTTTGGTGATTTTCCCTAGTGGTACCCCTAGGAAAATCCGTAAAAATTCATCGGATTCCGACGAAGCCAATTCTCGATGCGTTGTGACCGGCAAGCTTCCAGTAGCTATTCCAATCGAGTTTTCCTGAATTATTAGACTCGGATCCAAAATTTTACCACTTTTTACGATTTTTCGATTTTCCCTTGTGGTACCCCTAGGAAAATCCGTAAAAACTCGTAGGATTCCGACGAAGCCAATTCTCGATGCGTTGTGACCGGCAAGCTTCCAATAGATATTCCAATCGAGTTTTCCTGAATTATTGGACTCGGATCAAAAATTTCACCACTTTTGACGATTTTTCGATTTTCCCTAGTGGTACCCCCTAGGAAAATCCGTAAAAATTTATCGAATTCCGACGAATTCAATTCTCGATGCGTTGTGACCGGCAAGCTTCCAGTAGCTATTCCAATTGAGTTTTCCTGAATTATTGGACTCGGATCAAAAATTTCACCACTTTTTATGATTTTTCGATTTTCCCTAGTGGTACCCCTAGGAAAATTCGTAAAAATACGTCTGCATTATGACTTTTGCTTGATGTTGGCCCACAATTCCTGCAGGGACCCAATTACTTTGAGATTGATCTAGATATTCATCGGTTCAGCTACATATCTCGTAAAGGACTTGAAGCATTCCGAGATCGAATGAATAGCTAATGTGGGCTTTTATTTAGGTATTGATCTAGGCACTAATGCTAACATAAGCAAAATAATTCCAACTACTGTTGTTGCCAAAACTCAGGTTTTCTAAATGGTTGTGAAATAATGTTATTTTAGGTATGATAATGTTGACAGGCTCAAAAATCAGAGGAGCTACCAGATCAAGTGTTGTACTGTGTATGGTTGAATAAGATTTATTTTGTAAATCATGGCCAAATACCAACCATTGTAACTAGGAATGATTGATTTTATTAGGCACCACATGTATAAGGCCTATACACCTAATAATTCTCGCATTTGTATCCATCAAGATAAGCTTTTTGTAGAAATGAGACCATCCAGTCATTCATCATCTGTCCTTAAAATAAAAATGGAAAGAAAATTCATTTTTTTCACTTCTGACTACGTAGTACATTTTTTTTTCATTTTAGTTCGAATCGAATTGGCCCATTATGGGATAAATTTTTTCCAGCATTGATTATTTTTATTCACAAAACTTAGCTTACTTAAGGAAAAGAAGTGCCGTACGAATTCAACAGATGAACATTGATTCTTTTTTATTTCATTTGTATTATATCTGTATATATGAATTTCATTCTTCTTAATGCCATGTTTCTTTGACTAGCATCATTTCAATCTACTTTCATCAATGCATTATTGATCATCATATATGATAAAGATCTTTGCAACAATAATATGGTAATAGCGGAGCAGATAGCAAAAAAAAAAAAAAATCTATGGCTCAAAAGATTATTATTATTTAGAAAAATCCCATTTTAGTAGAATACATTTTGTGTGTCAATTTTTTTTAATGCGGTAAAAAAAACTTTATTATTATAGACTTCAAGGAAATAAAAGAAAATAAAACAATAATTATAAATGCCTAGAATATTAAATAAATCCTAAATTGTTCACTTTGACCGTGCTTCGCCTAGCCCAATGATTGTATGCTATTTTTTGGGTTTGTTTTCGAGTGAAGATTCTGTCCTTTTTGGGTCACATTTTTCGGTGACCGTTTTGTCTCACTGCCGGAGGAGAGAGGTGCACGAGGTCCTGATCGGCCATTCCCCGGAGTACAGTGACTGGATTCTTAGCGCGTGAGACTCACGCGCCGTTTGAATTTTCTGGACGTTTCTCACGCGCCGGCACATGGAGGCGCGTGTGTCAGCAGTTGAAGCTCCGATCTTCCTCTCTGACTTCGACTCATTATTTTCGGCCATTCTCTAGTTCTCCAGTGTGTGTCTAATGGTCTCTGCAAAAGGTTTCTTATCTATTTGTCTTGGTTTTCGCGCGATTTTGGATTTCCTAGTAAATGCTCTGTTAGCTGCCTTCTCATTGTCCTCCTTGTCTAATTACAGAAGAGATCAAAGTCATCCTCATCATCTCCGGCCACTTCCTTAGTAGTGGCAGGAGTTTCAGCTTGAGCAGCAGCATCAGTGTGCCGTTCAGAAAATCCAAGACTCTCATTTACCCTTTCTAAATCCTTATGATGCCTTCACTAAATCACCTAGATCTAATGTTCTTTCCGATATTAAGACCCTCATCAAACAACCTAAATCCCATGTCAAAGAATATGTTCAGTCTTCTTCTTTTCGTCAACACCCCATTAAAGCCACTGGACAAGAGCAATTTTTTTCTCTTGATATTCCTTCTGAGTCTATTCCTCATTGGACTCATCAGGGATTAACCCATCTCCATTTTGGAGCAGTAAGAATTGCGGTTACTTATCATGGTCGCAAAGGTCTTCTTGTCTTTGCGAGGATCGCTCTTCTTAACACCAGATATCTCAATTATTCTCAGGCTGTCATTGGAACAGTCCAGACCTCCCTGAATGCTGGAACAGTTATGTTCACTTTTTACCCAAATTTTAACATGAGATTGGATGATTCCCATATACTTGATAATCTCAAAGTTCAGATCCAGATCACTGGAGCTGATCAAGTCAAGACTACTGAAGTAGCAACTCTCCACTATCAGATGATCTATAGAGTCCACAATCATGCTATAAACATCTCTCTTCCTTGCTCAAATGATGCTTTGATTATCAGTGCTGACTCAAACCAGGTTCCCACCTGTGTGCAGATCCCTAAGCAATTGATGCAGGAACAGTTGCTTGACTACTTCCCAAAGTCTTGGCTCACCAGTTATGAAATTTTTCATAAACAGAAAAGACCAATCCAATCCTCTAGTCCCATCTTTGTCAAAAAACCAAATGGTATGGTGGAAACCCAGTTTGTCTCTCCACGAGATGAACCTAATCCAGCTGATTCCACTACAACACCTGTTTTCTCGACACAGTTTATGCTATAACCATGTTCTTCTTTTCCCCAGAAAGATGATATCCCAATTGCAGCTTTTAATAATGATGGACGTCCCATCTATGCTTTTAAAAGGGATGACCATTGTTTTTGGGATCTTTGTGATTGTGATGACTGTTATCATGCCTCATTCGAAGAAGAACTTGATGATGAAGATCTCTGACGACGAAGACGCAAAGGAAAAAAGAAAAATTCTTCTGAAGCTCGTTTTTAGGATCATCTTGATGAAGATGATGATCCTACTGTTAGCACTCTTGGCCAACCTTCTGGCAAATATGACTATGCAGTAAGTTACACACCTCCTCCTTGGTACAAACCACCCATTTCACCAACTCCAATTCCTGAACCATGCAAGCCTACACCCAAGCCATCACCTAAGAAACCTTGTTCTCCTCCCATCTGGAGACCAAAAGCTGTTCAACCACCTGTTATCCCTGCAGTCTGTATGTACCAATCTACTGGTAATTATACAGATGAATTTCCTACCCTCTCTGAAACTACAAATCCTACAACCAAAATACGAACAACCCCTTTTGTCAAACCTCCTGGTATTTCAACCGAAGGTACTCCTAGATCTGTTCAGCCAGCAGAAGCAGTTCTCAACTGGCAATCTGAAAATGCTCTGGCTCAAAACAAACTCCTTCATCGATTAGAAACAAAAGTAGATCATGTTTCTACTCGCGTAGACACACTCAATTCACAGATTACAGGCCAGAATGCTGCTACCTACCAGTTGCTGTCAAAATTGCAAAACCAGGTTGCTGATCTAGACAAGCAACTCATGACTGTTATCAGTGAACGAATCTATGATTCTACCTTCAAAAAAAAAGCCTCTGAGGTAACAAGGTTGAAAGCAGAAATTGCAACTATTAAAAGGGATTTAGCTAAACCATCACCCCCTCCAACATCTTCTTTTCCCTTTTATCATTCTGCTCTCACTCCTTTTACTCATCAGCCATCTATCCAAATACCACCTTACTCAGAACCTTCTCAGGATGAACTTGATGCTTTAGGTTATTCTCATGAGATGTTTATGAGAAAACAATTTGTTAAGCAGAAGAAAAGATCTCCTGAGCCACTACACCATTCAACCCAAACTACCTAAACTACACCTCCTCCTGTGTCTATGACACCTTCAACTTCTGAAACACCTACCCCTCCAGTCACCTATCCTCTTGACCCTAAACAAAAGGATATTGTTATTTCTGAACCACCGTCCTCCCATATGATCCAACAACCCTCCAATCCAAATCCGCTCATCGACACTTTAAGACAAAAAGCTTTGCAGACACTTCCTGCCATCTCATTTGCCATTAAGGATGATTCAACTAATGATGAAAGTACTTCATGGCAGATCCACCTCCTGATGCGAGTACTACCACTCAATTTGCCGAAGAACCAGAAGAAGAAATGGCTGAAAATATTCCTCTCCCTGCTGATTCCAAACCAGCTAGTGCACCGTGGTTTCAATTTGAAGATCTTCCTAGCAGTAAATGGAGAGATCGTCTCCAGGAATTTTATGCCTGGCTTGAACTTAAAGCTAGGACATGTTTACTAGAAGAAACAAGCTTGGAATCTATTCTTCATGAATTTCAATGCAGATTTATTGGCAGGCTTTGAGACTGGTTCACTCGACTTGATAAATACTCAAAACTTCAATTTATTCGGTCTGAATCTATTTCCTATGTTCTTCAGAAAATTCACTCTGAGTTCATTGGAAATGTGCAAGACTTTGAAGATGCCTCTCGAGATGATTTCTTCAAGATGAAGTGCTGTTCTCTTTTACGCAAAGATTTAGATAAGCATTATAAAAGAATGTCAAAACTCTTTTATTTGCTTAATGGAGCAAATGATCCAAATTTGAAACAGGGTTTCTTAACCTCCATTCCAGAGAACCTCTCCAATAGCACTATGTCTTATCTCCGAGAACAGGGCATTCAACTCAACTCTCTTTCTCTTGGGCAGATATATCAAAGAGTTCTAATGGCACTTGATCGTCTTTGTGCATCACAAAAAATGATCAAGGACACCCTCCAAAGAGGCAGAGATCCTCAGTTGAAAGCAGCATACAAGCGTCCGGATCTATAGATTAAATGCTTTCCTGATAAATCTTGTTCCTGTCCTCCAAGGAAATACAAGAAGTTTCGGTATCCTAAGAAGTTTTATCAAAACCGTTCCCCTTATCACCGCAAGAAGATTCGTTTCTATAGATGGAAAAGATTTAAACCTAAAGGAGACCGATGCTTTGTCTATGGACAAAAAAGCCATTTTGCAAAGAAATGTCCAAAGAAAAAGAAGTCTCAGCAATTACTCCAGCATATACAGCAGTCATCTCCCATTAACATCCAAAATGATGATATTGAATCACTTTTCTCCGAAGTTGATGATTCAGATCCATATACTCTCTTTGCAGTTGAGTACTCTGATTTCTCTGATAACGACTCTGATTCTGATGAAGAAAACACCATTGCTACCATAGAACCCTTACTACTTAGCCATGAACCAACACAACCAACACCTACACCGACACCTGCCTATACTCTATCTTCTCACCCAATTCATTTAGTCCCTGCTAAGGTCTTTCCTGATAAATTTGCAAACCCCATCAGTATTATAGCTTTTATTGATACTGGAGCTCATAATACTATCCTCAACCCTAAAGTCCTTTCTGACTCCTGTTGGAAACCATATACCCAACACTTCCAAACGGCAAATCAAGGTGTTCTTACCATCACCAAGAAAACCAAGCATCCTATTAAAATCCAATTCTTCCCTGATTGTTTTATCTGGATCCATGCTCTTGGATCAGACCTTCCAGGAAAATATCTTGTCTTTGGATTTGATGCTTTTTATCAAATGCCACACCTTCAGATACTTCCTAATGGACTCAAACATAGGAGGAACTTTCAACCCTATACCACTACCCATTCACTCTTCACTGTATATGACCCAGGCCCATTTCAAGCCATTCAAGCCCAACTTGAAACTTTTTGTTATGCAACCTCCCATGTTGATTTCATGTCTAAACACCAAAAACCTCTTTGGACCAGACCAAACTTTTTCATCACCTTACCCTTCAAAAAATCAGAAGACATAAACCCTACAAAAGCCACACACCCTGGTATGTCTCTTGCTGATTATGCTTTGGCCCAAGAAGAATGTTCGCAGCTATTGGCCCAAAACTTAATTGAGTCCACTCAGTCTGATTGGACTTGTCAAACATTTTATGTTAATAAGCATTCTGAACAAGTCCGAGGGAAGAAGCGCCTTGTCATTGATTACACCCCACTTAACCCATTCCTTAAAGATAATAAATATCCTTTACCTAAAATATCTTCTCCCCTTTTCTCCATAATGCACAGGTCTTTTCAAAATTTGACCTCAAAGCTGGCTTTTGGTAATTAGGAATCTATCCACAAGATTGTCCTAAAACTGCCTTCTGCATTCCCAATTTCCATTATCAATGGACTGTTATGCCCTTTGGTCTCAAGACGGCACCATCTATGTTTCAACAGACCATGATAAGATTTTATCAGTCAATCCTTTCTTTTGCCTTAATCTACATAGATGATTTTTTGATCTTCTCTCCAAATGTTCCAACCCATCAAGCTCATTTGCAGTCTTTTATTGATCTCACAAAGGAACATGGAATCATGCTCTCACCGTCTAAGATGATTATTGGCCAAAAAGAAATTGATTTTCTTGGCATGCACTTGTTAATGGCAGTTGTCAACCACAACCAGTTCAACAGTTCCTTGGTATTGCTAATTACATTCACCAGTTTATCCCACATTTCAGCCATATGTCCAAACCACTTATCCAACTTTTGAAAAAGAAACCTCCACCCTGGTCGGCCATTCATATCCTATCAGTCTAAAAAATAAAAGCAATCACTCAAACACTGCCACCTCTCCATATCCCTTCTATAGGAAGAAGATATCTCCAAACTGACGCCAGTGATGAATGCTGGGGAGCTGTCCTTTTAGAAGAAAAAGACAATATCTGATACATCTGTGGTTATGCCAGTGGACAATTCAAATAATTTGAATGCCATTATCCCTCCACCTTTAAAGAAATCTTAGCAGTTAAGAATGGCATAAAGAGATTCGAATTTCATCTGATTGGTCACAACTTTACAGTTGTCATGGACTGTTCTTCTTTTCCAAAAATGCTTTCTTTCAAAGGCACATCTGTCCCTCACCATCAACTTCTCAGATGGGCTGAATGGTTCAGCAAGTATAACTTCCAAGTTCAGCATATAAAAGGGGACAAAAACCTTATTCCTGATTATCTCGCAAGACTCACTTGCAAACCATCTCCTCCACAACTATCTTTGATCACTCTCCTTCCCTTGCTCTACACTATGGATAGATTCCGTCCTGATCCTAACCCTAGAAAAAACCAACCTCCAACATTGTATTTAACAGCCTCCCAAAAACAATCCCATCCTCCCACCTGTCATTTAACCTCTCCTGCCCAGATCAAACTTTTTGCAACTCGCCACTTGTTTTATTTTGTGCACCTCTTCTCTGTAAAAAAGAACCTACCCCTTACCAAAAACTTATTCCACATTGATAAACCTTGGGCAATGCTTTACAAGATTTATCCTAACTCTCCCTTCTGTGAAGAAGAGTTATGGTTCCTTTGGTGCTTGTCAGTTCTTTATACACACTCTGTCATCTTTCCATTAGTGGAAACTTATGATTTTCTTACAGATGCAAACAGACAGGGTTCATTTATCTGGCAATTTCTTGAATGGTATGTGCCATTATCCTGGTGGCGCAATGAGTTTCTCAGACAGATACAAGCTTGTAAAATATGGCAAAAACCTGTTGAGGAAGCAGAAAAACTTTTTGCGATGTATTTTTTCCATCGGCCATATATGTGGAATCCAGCTCAAAATGCTGTTTGGACCCAACCCCAGGCATGGTGTTGGGAAGTCATTGAGAATTATGAGGATGCTCGGCCTCCTGCTCTTAAGAAGACGCTTCATAATACTTTATGTGAACTTAATAATATTGAGCTCACTTCTTTGCAGTTACCAACTTTTGACACTGCAGAATCATCTCAAAGACCGAACTATCTGGATTCCTTATTCCAGGACTCTCAGGACCCTTTACTGGACTCACATGACCCTCTGCTGAATGATACCCATAATAATGTGATGGCACAAAACTTTCTCTCTATCCCAGAAGATAAAGTCATGGATGACATTGATTGGACCCCACAGCTCCGATTTCAGGACATAGATCCGAAAGATATCAATATGTCCTCTTTCCATGAGCCTACCAAGAAATAAAGTAACTTTTGTAAAAGATGGGAATATATTCCCTCTTTAGTTAAAGTAGCTTTTGTAAAGATGCTTTTGTAAAAGGAGATTCCTCCTTATCCTAGTGTGATGTAAGGTGTGATGTAATCTAGCTCGGGCTGGCTCTATAAATATGTATCTTGAATCATTTGAGGATCAAGCGGTTTCTAAGGAATAAAAATCCTTTTGTTTCATCACGAGTTTCTAAGTTTCTTCTCTCTCTCTCTCTTTAGAATATCCTTCTTCTTCAATCTTGGATCCTGCTATCTAAACTTCAGGGTCTATGGAATGAATCATTCTGATTTATGTTGAGTAGCCTAAGAGGATAGTCCACCAGTTGGCCAGGAAGAGCCGTTTATTTGGACAGTCATACCTAGTATTCAACATAGTCAGTTTGATGTGTTCCATGGTCCTTGGGGCATTTGTTCTTTTAGCATCCGTGTTTTGATTTTTTGGTGGGCTTTGTTTTGTGGTTGAAGTTCTATTAGTAGAGACTGAGTGTTTGTGAAGTGCTTTTGCTTGGCTTTCGACTTGATATTATTTAATATGAGTTGGAACAAGAACATTGTATGCTATTATTGCGATAAACTTGGTCATATAAAACGTTTATGTGAAAAATTACATAATCAAAAGTCTAAATTAGCAAACATTGCTACTACCAGTACCTCTAGGAAGTATATTATGATTTCTGCAGATGAGTATGCAAAATTTACTTGGTATCAGAATTCTTTGAAAGCTTCACCCACCACCACTATTACTGGGGTAGGAAATTCAAATACATGTCTTTTATCTTCCTCATCTCAGTGGGTCATTGATTCTGATGCTACAGATCATATAACATGTAACCGAAGTGTATTCTCTACTTTTCAGTTACATGCATCTTCTTCTCCAGTTACAATGGCAGATGGATCAATTTCTCATGTAAATGGGTTTGGCACAGTTAACCCAACTTCGTCAATTTCTCTGGGATCAGTTATAAACATACCGAAGCTTGCATTTAACTTGGTTTTTGTAAGTAAACTCACACGTAATCTTAATTGTTTTATTTTCTTCTTCCTTATCTTTCAAGATCTTGTAACGAAACAGACTATTGGTAAAGATTATGTCTCAGGAGGTCTTTATATTCTTGATAAAAAGATACCGAGGCCCGTTGCTTGTTCTAGTGTTTTGTCTCCCTTTGAAACGCACTGTAGGTTGGGGCATCTTTCTTTGCCGTCTTTGAAGACTATGTCCTCAATTTTTGAATGTTTCTTCTCTTGACTGTGAGTCATGTCAATTTGCCAAGCACCACCGTAGCTCTTTAAGTCCTCAGATTAATAAACGAGCTAATTCTGCATTTGAATTAATTTATTCAGATGTTTCGGGATCGTGTTCTGTGGCGGCCAAACCCGAGTTCAAGTATTTTGTAACATTTGTGGATGATTACTCCCGTATGACTTGGCTATTTTTTTTATGAAAAGTCGTTCTGAATTATTTGCTCATTTTTTGCATTTTAAGCTAAGATCAAAACTCAATTTAATATTTCTGTTCGCACATTGAGGAGTGATAATGCCAAAGAATACTTTCCAGGTTCTTTTCAGACATATATGACTCAAAATGGGATACTTTATCAATCCTCATGTCATGACACACCATCTCAAAATGGAGTTGCTAAGAGGAAAAACAGATATTTGCTTGATACAGCTTGGGCTCTTTTACTTCAAATGAACGTTCCTAAACAATTCTAGGTTGATGTTGTGTCTACTTCTTGTTTCCTGATTTATCGTATGCCCTCCAGTGCTGGTTGGTGAGACTCCCCACTCTATTCTTTTTTCATCTAAGCCGTTGTTTTCTACAAAACCAAGAATATTCGGGAGCACTTATTTTATTCGGGATGTTCAACCTCATATCACTAAATTGGATCCAAAGTCATTGAAGTGTGTTCTCGTCATCAAAAGGGATTTAGTCTCCTAGAAAGTAATATCAATAGACACTAGATACCTATTAAGTTATGGACAATAGCATCTGATTTTACAAGTCAAAGGGAGGACGATCATTGGTTGGTTTATAATATTATTACAAGGCCAACAGATGATTTTGTTTCTGTTATTCCAAGTGATCCTACAATGGGTGATTCAGCTCCACCTGCTTTCGTTCTTGCTCCAGCAAAGTCACCTATTGTATAGGTCTATTCTGAGAGACATGGAACCTGCAATATAATGCCTGAATCAGATTTATCATCCAATCCGGTCCCAGATGATCTTGACCTTCATATTGCCCTACAGAAAGGCAAATGCCAGTGTGCCTATCCTATTGGTAATTTTGTCTCTTATGATCAGTTATCTCCATCTACATGTTCTCTTATTGCTTCTCTTAACTCGGTTTCTGTTCCTTGAACTGTTAAAAAAGCTTTGTCTCATTCTGGTTGGCATGATGCAATGAGAGAAGAGATAAATACTTTGGAAGAAAATCACACTTGGGACTTTGTGAATTTACCAGAAGAGAAGAATGCTGTTGGTTGCAATTGGGTCTTTACAGTCAAAGTTAATCCATATGGTTCTGTGGCTCAGACTTATGGTGTGGATTATTCTGACACTTTCTCCCCAATCGCTAAATTGGGTTCTGTTCGTTTATTCACATCTTTAATAGCCTCCCAACATTGGCCTTTACATCAGTTAGACATCAAAAATATTTTCCTTCATGGTGATATTCAGGAAGAAGTATATATGGAGCAACCACATGATTTTGTTGCTCAGGGGGAGTATGAGAAAGTTCTCCATCTGAAGAAATCTCTGTATGGATTGAAGCAAAGTCCTCGTGCTTGGTTTGGCAAATTCAGTGAGGTTGTTTAAGAGTTTGGGCTAAAAAAAGAGTCGGATTGATCACTCGATTTTCTACAAACAATCAGAAGCTGACATTATACTTCTTGTGGTTTATGTTAATGATATTGTTATTATAGGAAGTGATTCTATAGATACCTCTTCACTTAAGTCTTTCATACATAATAAATTTCATACTAAAGACTTGAGCCAGCTGAAATATTTATTGGGGGTAGAAGTTTCAAGAAGCAGGAAGGGAATTCTTCTATCCCAAAGAAAGTATGTTATTGACTTGCTTGCAGAAACTGAAAAATTAGAAGCTAATGTAACACAACAAATGGACCCTAGCAGAAATGACAAGATTATTGCATTGAAAAAAGGGCATAATTGTAATTGTATAAGTAAAAGATTGGATTTGATTAGGACTAAATTGAAAGGAATTAAGGTATTAAGAGAGAATTTATTTTAGTGATTTAAAGGATAATTGCCATGGACCAAAGAGATAAAAAGACAGAGATATTTTAAATGGACCAATTGGATTATGACACCTAGACAGGGGTTGGTAGGGAGTAATTAATGAAATGAAGAAAAGAAAGCAAGGAAGAGAGAGGGAAATCAGATTTCTCATTCTCGTTCCCTCTTCCCTGCGTCCCTTCTTCTTCTTCTTTCATTTGTTGCTCCTAGCTTCTCCTCTTGGTTGGATCTTCAAGTCTTGAGTTGGATTTAAGAGGTTAAGTGGCTGTTGCAAGGTAAGTAGAGTTGAGATTGTTTCTTCCCTTCTCCTTCTTCGTTTTGGATGAGTAGATTGGTAGGTTTTTGTTGAATGTGTGTTATGGTTGATTTGATTGCAAGAAATTGGTGATAAGAGGAAGAGCAAAGGCAAGGAGAAAGTCGGATCTTGAAGAGAGTGGTCTTAGAGCTCCATTTTGAGGTTTGAGAGTTTGTACAAATTGGTTGATTGTGCTTTGAATTTTTATGATAAATTTCTGGAAATTTAGATGCAAAATATGTTGATTATGCATGTTTTAAGTTGAGTTTGATATATGTATGACAAATTAGTTTTAATTTGGCATATGAGGGTTCAAATATGGAATTGTATGATTTTAGAGAAATTTCTGGGTTGGATGTTTTAATTGAGCACTTTTGCCAATTTAATTGTTCTTATAAGTATAATTTGTTTTCACATGATTATTGGCATGTTTAGAATGCATATGTTGGATGAATTCAGATTGTATACATGTTAATTTCGTTATGGGTCAAGTTGAGCATGAGTTGATTTAGGAGTTTCGCATTTCCAGGTCTGGTTGCTCGTCTCTGTCGCGAGTGCGACCTCGGTTGCGGGTGCGACAGAGAGCTCGGGTTTTGGACTATGGGCGAGAGCTTGGGCTTCATCTCCTGCCGAGCGTGCTCTGTCACGAGCGTGGGAGCCGAGCATTAGATGTGCGGTCCCTGTCGCGAGCGCACTGGTGTGTGCGGGCACGACTGAGGCCCCTGTTTTCTGTCGCGAGCGTGACACTGGAGTTTTGGCGTCTGTCGCGGGCGCGACCTTTGTCACGAGCGCGACACACCCCTGTTTTACAAATGCTATTTGTTTGAGATCCTTTGCATAGTTTCACTTAAGGAATCTATATGTGCATACCTTATAATATTTATTCTTGATTGCATAAATGAATACATGAATCACATACTTGATCCATTGGATAGTTTACTTAAATTAAGTTATTGTGACTCAGTCTATATGTGTTATCAAGGAAGTGATTATATGACAGTAATAGAGTTGGTTTGAGACTAAAGGGTCATAGTGGTGGATAGATAAAAATGCTTATTAAGGGTTAGAGTGTGAGTGTAGCTGCTACATGTTGGCCCCGTTTGGGTCTTATAAGTCGGTCCCGTTTGGGTCTATATGATTCGAGACTTCGGTCTCCCCTTCTACCTTCGGGTACACATGTTCCGAGACTCATGTCTCTATATGCTTCCGATACTGTGTCCTATCAGTATCAATAGTACCTGTATCCACTAGTTATTGTGAACTCAAGCTATTACATGTCTATTTGGTTATTCTTATAGAAATGTTAGTATGTTATAAGTGCATGTAATTGAGTTTTGGCATGACAGAGTGAATGGTCATTATGCAAATTTCTGATATTCGTTTATTATAGGCTTATATGTATATACTTGTGTTGAAGATGTGAAGATACGTTATTGCATGATCGTTCTTTAGATGTGTGCATAAAGTTAATGATATTGCATATTAGAGCATAAGTAAAATTACTTGTATTGTTCATATGTATATTATAAGTATCGGTTATATATTTATATACTCGTCTTATGATGTTATATTTGCAATAGAGATTTTCTGGGTGTTGTTTCCTCCCCACTAAGCGTTATCGCTTAGCACGGGTGTTTTTTTCGTGTAGGTGGCAAGTTTATTTCTGGAGTTGGGCATCTGCAGGTCGGCCACTAGTAGTTCAGTTGTAGTCCTTTTGTATTTTGGCTATTATATGTCGTACATTTTTGTATTTGTATATATGTAAGAGTTATGATCAAGCTATTGTATGTTATTTTGTGCGTAGCGCTCCGATATCTTCCCTAAGGGATATTAGGGTGTTACAGCTAAGCCATGCAGTGCTCCCATGGTTCCTAATGTGCAACTTACAAATGATGATAGTGATCCTTTTGATGATCCAGAGAGATATAGAAGGTTAGTTGGAAAACTGAATTACCTCACAGTAACTCGTCCAGATATTGCATTTGCAGTGAATGTTAGTCAATTTATGACTACTCATAAAGTCAAGTATTGGGAAGCCCTATAACAAATCTTATATTATTTGAAAGGTGCTTCTGGACTTGGTATACTGTACAGTGATCATGGGCATACTCACATTGAGTGCTTTGTTGATGCTGATTGGGCAGGTTCCAAGATTGATAGGAAGTCAACTATAGGCTACTGTATTTTTATTGAAGAAAATTTAGTGCCTTGGAGAAGCAAGAAGCAAACTGTGGTATCCAAATCCAGTGCAGAATCTGAATATAGAGCTATCATTTATTAGCTGAGATTGGTTTGAATCCTCTATCACCAGTAAAACTGTGGTGTGATAATCAGGCTGCTCTCTATATTGTGTCTAATCTAGTGTATTATGAACGAATAAATATATTGAAATTGATTGTCACTTTATCCATGAAAAGATCCAAAATAATATTATTTCAACTGAATATATGAAGACAGAAGAATAATTAGGTGATCTATTTACCAAACCACTCAATGGACCTCGAGTGGAATATCAGTATAACAAGTTGGGCATGATTAATATCTATGCTCCAACAAGTTGATTAGCTTACCTTGTATAGTATATTTCTAATTAGGCTAATTGATTTAATTTCCATAAATGTTAGTACCATACATGTATATATATCATGTAATTCTTGAGAAGAAATGCTGAAAAACCTTTTTCCATTTGTGTTTTATTACAGAATGAAAGGATTATTTATGCAGATAATTATGTATGCATGCGTACATGCAAGTGTATGTGTATGTGTATATGAATGTATGTATGCATAAATGTACAAATGTATGAATGCATGTATGAATGCGTGTACAAATGTATGAATGCATGTATGAATGCGTGTACGAATGTATGTATTCATGTATGAACATACTAGTGCATGTGATGATATTTGCATACACGCAAGGATGAATGTATATTTTTTAGCAATTAAAATTCTCATATATCATCGTTAACTATAGCTTTTCTAGTTTTCCTAGCTTATGGCAAGTCCTTCCTTTTTTCCTGCAAATCTAAAGTAGTTTTATGTTTAAAAGTTCAAATAATTTCAAATAATGAGAATTGTCATTTCTACAACAACATTTGCTAATAAAAAAAAAGAGCATGTAAGAATCACAATTATCTCGAACATTAGGAAAACTCAGCAAATGCTAGACTTGTGCCATGTTGAATATAGACTTGAATAAAATATACCTCAACAAAGAGAAGAAAAATATAGATATAGTTATACCTTCTATATTTGAATATAGACTTGTGCCATGTTGAATCTTTGCAATTTCATGTCATAGTTGCCGTATGCATATGGATTTATGTATGAATTGATGTAATGTTGGATGGATGGATGCATTTATGCAGATAATTATGTATGCATGCGTACATGCAAGTATGTGTATGCATATTTGAATGTATGTATGCATGAATGTATGCAAGTATATGAATGTATGCAGGAATGTATGTTATGAATGCACGTAAGTATGCCTGTATGAATGTATGCATGTACGAATGTATGAATGCATGTATGATTGCACGACTGTATGTATGTATGCATGCATGAATGTATTAGTGCATGTGATGATATTTGCATGCATGCAAGGATGGATGTATATTTTTTACCAATTAAAATTCTCATATATCATCGTTAACTTTAGCTTTTCTAGCTTTCCTAGCTTATGGCTCCTTCTTTTTTCCTGCAAATCTGAAGTAGAATTATGTTTAAAACTTTTAAAAAATTCAAATAATGAGAATTCTCTTTTCTACAACAACATTTGTTAATTAAAATAAACAGCATATAAGAACTACCAATATTTCGAACATTAGTGAAACTCAGCAAATGTTAGAAAGCACACGCAATAAGACACTTAATTAAAACATATTGCATTTGAATAAAATGTACCTCAATAAAGAGAACAAAAATATAGATACATTCATACCTTCTATTTTTGAAAATAGATTTGTGTCATGTTGAATCTGTGGAATTCCATGTCATAGTTGTCGTATACGTATAGATTTATGCATGGCTTCATGTTATGGTGGATGGATGAATATATGTTATGCATGTATGAATGGATAGATGTATTTACGCAGATAATTATGTATGCATGCATACATGCAAGTATATGTGTATACATATGAATAGCATGAATATATGCGTGTAAAAATATGTGTGCGTGTAAAAATTTATGTATGTGTGTATGTATGTGTGTACGATTGGATGTGTGCATGTACCTAAACAAAGAGAACAAAAATATAGATACAGTCATACCTTCTATTTTTGAAAATAGATTTGTGTCATGTTGAATCTGTGGAATTCCACGTCATAGTTGCCGTATACGTATAGATTTATGCATGGCTTCATGTTATGGTGGATGGATGAATATATGTTATGCATGTTTACGCAGATAATTATGTATGCATGCATACATGCAAGTATATGTGTATGTTTATATGAATAGCATGAATATATGCGTGTAAAAATATACGTATGCGTGTACGAATTTATGCATGCATGTATGTATGTGTGTACAATTGGATGTGTGCATGTATGAATATATGAATGTACGAATGTATGAATGCATGTGTGTATGTGTACGAATGTATGCATGCATGTATAATGTATTAGTGCATGTGATGATATTTGCATGCATGCAAGGATGGATGTATATTTTTTAGCAATTAAAATTCTCACATATCATCGCTACTTTACCTTTTCTAGCTTATGGTGAGTCCTTTCTTCTTTTTTCCAGCAAATCTAAATTAGTATTATGTTTAAAAACTTTAAAAAATTTCAAATAATAAGAATTGTAATCTCTACAACAATATTTGCTAATTAAAATAAACATGTAAGAACCACCAATATATCGAACATTATAAAGCTCAGCAAATGTGAGAAAGTACAAGCATTATATAAGACACTTAACTAAAACATATCGCATGTGAATAAAATATACCTCAATAAAAAGAAGAAAATTATAGATAGTCATACCTTTTATTTCTGAAAATAGATTTGTGTCATGTTAAATCTTTGCAATTCCTCATCATAGTTGCCCCGTACATATGGATTTATGTATGGATTGATGTAATGATGGATGGATGCATTTATGTACAGATGGATTAATGGATGTATTTATAATTATGTATTCATGCATACATGCAAGTAGATGTGTATATATATATGAATGTTTGTGCGTACAAATGTATGAATGCTTGTATATATGCATATACGAATGTGTGTACGCATGTATGAATGTATGTATGTATAAATGTATGTATACATCAATGTAAAAATGGAGGAATGTTTGTGTATATGAATGTTTGTATGCATATATGAATGTATGAATGTATGTATGTATGTATGTGTGCACAATGTATGCATGTATGAATTTATAAATGTATGAATTCGTATGAATGCATATATGCCTGTACAAATATATATGCATGTATGAATGTATTAGTGCATGCGACGATATTTTCACGCATGCAAGGATGGATGTATATTTTTTACCAATTAAAATTCTCATATATTATCGTTAACTTTAGCTTTTCTAGCTTTCCTAGCTTAGCGAGATCTTTCTTCTTTTTTCCTACAAATCTAAAGTAGAATTATGTTTAAAACTTCAAAAAATTTTGAATAATGAGAATTATATTTTCTACAACATTTGTTAATGAAAATAAACAGCATGTAAGAACTACCAATATCTCGAACATTAGTAAAACTCAGCACATGTTTGAAAAATCAAGCAATAAGACACTAAAAAAAGACATATCCAGTTTGAATAAAATATAACTCAACAAAGACAAGAAAAATATAGATGTTGGCATACCTTCTATTTCCGAATCTAGATTTGTGTCATGTTGAATCTTTGCAATTCCACGTTATATTTTCCGTATACATATGGATTTATGAATTGATCGATGTAATGATGTATGAGTATATATATGTACATGCAAGTATATGTGTATGTATATATGAATATATATATGCATAAATGTATACGTGTACGAACGTATGTATGCATGCATGTATGAATGCTTGTATGTATGAGTGTACAAATGTATGAATACATGTAAGCGTGCACGAATGTAGATGAATGCATGTATGTGTGCACGAATGTATCTATGCATGTACGAATGTATTAGTGCAAGTGATGTATGCGTATACGCATGTATGAATGTATGAATGCTTGTATGTATGAGTGTACGAATGTATGAATACATGTATGCGTGCACGAATGTAAATGAATGCATCTATGTGTGCACGAATGTATCTATGCATGTATGAATGTATTAGTGCAAGTGATGATATTTGCATGCATGCATGTATGAATGTATGAATGCTTGTATTTTCGAATCTAGATTTGTGTCATGTTGAATCTTTGCAATTCCACGTTATATTTGCCGTATACATATGGATTTATGAATCGATCGATGTAATGATATATGAGTATATTTATGCATGTATGAATGGATGTGTTTATGCAGATTATTATATATGCATGCATACATGCAAGTATATGTGTATGTATATATGAATATATATGTATGCATAAATGTATACGTGTACGAATGTATGTATGCATGCATGTATGAATGCTTGTATGTATGAATACATGTAAGCGTGCACGAATGTATCTATGCATGTACGAATGTATTAGTGCAAGTGATGTATGCGTGTACGAATGTATGTATGCATGCATGTATGAATGTATGAATGCTTGTATGTATGAATGTACGAATGTATGAATACATGTATGCGTGCACGAATGTAGATGAATGCATGTATGTGCGCACAAATGTATCTATGCATGTATGAATGTATTAGTGCAAGTGATGATATTTGCATTCATGCATGTATGAATGTATGAATGCTTGTATGTATGAGTGTATGAATGTATGAATACATGTATGCGTGCACGAATGTATCTATGCATGTATGAATGTATTAGTGCAAGTGATGATATTTGCATGCATGCAAGGATGAATGTATATTTTTTAACAATTAAAATTCTCATATATCATCGTTAAATTTAACTTTTCTAACTTTCCTAACTTATGACAAGGCCTCCCTTCTTTTTTGCTGCAAATTTGAAGTTGAATTATGTATATCATTGTAAAAAGTTTCAAATAATAAGAATCATATTTTCTACAACAACATTTACTAATGAAAATAATTAGCATGTAAGAACTACCAATATCTCGAATATTAATAAAACTCGGCACATGTTTGAAAATACAAGCAATAAGACACTTAATTAAGACATATCCAGTTTGAATAAAGTATACCTCAACAAAGAGAATAAAAATATAGATATTGTCATACCTATTTGCGTATCTCGATTTGTCTCATGTTGAATCTTTGCAATTCCACATCATATTTGCCGTATATATGGATTTAAGAATTGATTGATGTAATGATGGATGGATATATTTATGCATGTATGAATTGATGTATTTATGCAGATAATTATGTATGCATGTGTACATGCAAGTATATGTGTATGTATATATGAATGTATGTATGCATGAATATATGTGTATGAATGTATATATGCGTATACGAATGAATGTATGAATGCACGAATGTAGATGAATGCATGTATGCATGCATGAATGTATCTATGCATGTATGAATGCATTAGTAAATTTGATGATATTTGCATGCATGCAAGGATGGATGTATATTTTTTACCAATTAAAATTCTCATACATCATCGTTAACTTTAGCTTTTCTAGCTTTCCTAGCTTATGGCGGCCTTCTTTCTTTTTTTCCTGCAAATCAAAACCAGTATTATGTTTAAAAATTTTAAATAATTTCAAGTAATAGGCATTGTCATTTCTACAACATTTGCTAATTAAAATAAACAGCATATAGAAAACACAAATATCTCGAACAGTACTAAAACTCAACAAATGTTAGAAAGTACAAGCAACATGACACTTAATTAAAAATATTGCATTTGAATAAAATATACCTCAACAAAGAGAATAAAAATATAGATATAGTCATACCTTTTATTTTTGAAAATAGATTTTTGTCATGTTGAGTTGTTGCAATTCCACGTCATAGTTGCCATATACATATGGATTTTCGTATAGATTGATGTAATGTTGGATGGATGTATTTATGCAGATAATTATGTATGCAAGAGTACGTGTAAGCCAATGTGTATGTATATAAGAATAGCATGACTGGATGCGTGCACGAATGTAAGTATGCATGAATGTATGTATATATGTATGTATTCGTGTACGAATGGATGTAAGCTTGTATGAATGTATGTATACATGTATGAATGTATTAGTGCATGTGATGATATTTGCATGCATGCAAGGATGGATGTATATTTTTTAGCAATTAAAATTCTCATATATCATCGTTAACTTTAGCTTTTCTAGCTTTCCTAGCTTATGGCGAGGCCTTCCTTCTTTTTTTTCCTGCAAATCTGAAGTAGAATTATGTTTAAAACTTTAAAAAATTTCAAATAATGAGATTTCTCTTTTTTACAACAACATTTGCTAATTAATATAGATAGCATGTAAAAAACTACTAATATCTTGAACATTAGTAAAACTCAGCAAATGTTAGCAAGTACACGCAATAAGACAATTAAAACATATCGCATTTGAATAAAATATACCTCGACAAAGAGAACAAAAATATAGATATAGTCATACCTTCTATTTTTGAAAATAGATTTGTGTCATGTTGAATCTTTGCAATTCCACATCATAGTTGCCGTATACGTATGGATTTATGCATGGATTGATGTTATGGTGGATGGATGCATTTATGCATGTATGAATGGAGGGATGTATCTATGCAAATAATTATGAATGCATGCGTACATGCAAGTATATGTGTGTATGTATATATGAATAACATGGATGTATGCGTGTACGAATATATGTATGCATGAATGCATGTATGTATGCATGTATGACTGGATGTATGCATGTATTAATATATGAATGTACGAATGTATGAAGTCATGTATGTATGTGTTCGAATGTATGTATGCATGTAATAATGTATTAGTGCATGTGATGATATTTGCACGCATGCATGGATGAATGTATATTTTTTAGCAATTAAAATTCTCATATATGTTTAGCTTTAGCTTTTCTAGCTTTCCTAGCTTATGGCGAGGCATTCCTTCTTTTTTCCTGCAAATCTGAAGTAGAATTATGTTTAAAACTTTAAAAAATTTCAAATAACGAGAATTCTCTTTTCTACAACAATTGTTAATTAAAAATAAACAGCATGTAATAAGACAGTAAATTAAGACATATCTAGTTTGAATAATGTATACCTCAATAAAGAAAAGAAAAATATAACTATTGTCATACCTTCTATTTCCGAATCTAGATTTGCGTCATATTGAGTCTTTGCAATTCCGCGTCATATTTGCCTTACACGTATGGATTTATGAATTGATGATGTAATGAATATATTTATGCATATATGAATGGACATATTTATGCAGATAATTATATATGCATGCGTACATGCAAGTATAAGTGTATGTATATATGAATGTATGCATGTATGAATGTATGCATGAATTTATGTATGCATGTATGAATGTATGAATGCATGTATATACACGTGTACGAATGTATGTATGCATGAATGCATGTATATACACGTGTACGAATGTATGTATGCATGTATGAATGCATGTCTATACACGTGTACGAATGTGTGAATGCATGTATGAATGCATGTCTATACACGTGTACGAATGTGTGAATGCATGTATGTGTGCACGAATGTGATGAATGAATGTATGCGTGAACGAATGTAGATGCATGGATGAATGTATTAGTGCATGTGATGATATTTGCATGCATGCAAGGATGGATGTATATTTTTTAGCAATTAAAACTCTCATATATCATCATTAACTTTAGCTTTTCTGGCTTTCCTAGTTTATGGCGATGCTTTCTTTCTTTTTTCCTGCAAATTTGAAGTAGAATTATGTTTAAAACTTTAAAAAAAAAAATTGTACAACAACATTTGCTAATTTTCCTGCAAATTCTCTCTTTTGTACAACAACATTTGCTAATTAAAATAGACAGCATGTAAGAACTACGAATATCTCGAACATTAGTAAAACTCAGCAAATGTTAGAAAGTACAAGTAATAAGACAGTTAATTAAAAAAAAAATATCACGTTTGAAGAAAATATACCTCAACAAAGATAACAAAAATATAAATATAGTCATACCTTCTTTCTTCGAAAATAGATTTGCGTCATGTTGAATCTTTCCAATTCCACGTCTCAGTTGCCGTATACGTATGGATTTATGCATGGATTTATGTTATGGTGGATGAATGCATTTATGCATGTATGAAGGAATGGATGGATGCATTTATGCATGTATGAATGGATGGATGTATTTATGCAGATAATTATGTATGCACTTGTATCTATGTATATATGAATAGCATGAATGTATGCGTGTATGAATATACATATGCATGTACGAATGCATGTATGAATATATTAGTGCATGTAATGATATTTGCGCGCATGCAAAGATGGATGTATATTGTTTAGCAATTAAAATTCTCATATATAATCGCTAACTTTACCTTTTCTAGCTTTCCTAGCTTTTGGCGAGACCTTTCTTCTTTTTTCCAGCAAATCTAAATTAGTATTATGTTTAAAAACTTTAAAAAATTTCAAATAATAAGAATTGTCATCTCTACAACAACATTTGCTAATTAAAATAAATAACATGTAATAAGTAAAGCTCAGCAAATGTAAATATTAGTAAATAAAATAAATAAATAACCCACCAATATATCGAATATTAGTAAAGCTCACCAAATGTAAGAAAGTACAACCAATAAGACAATTAAAACATATCGCATTTGAATAAAATATGCCTGAACAAAGAGAAGAAAATTATAGATATAGTCATACGTTTTATTTCTGAAAATAGATTTGTGTCATATTGAGTCTTTGCAATTCCTCATCATAGTTGCCCTATATATGGATTTATGTATGGATTGATGTAATGATGGATGGATGCATTTATGCATGTACGGATGGATTATTTATTCATGCATTATTGATGTAATGCTTATGCAGATAATTATGTATTCATGCATACATGTAAGTAGATGTGTATATATATATATATATGAATGTTTGCATGTACGAATGTGTGTATGCATGTATGAATGTAAGAATGTATGAACGCTTGTATGCATGTACGAATGTATTTATGCATGTATGAATTTATGTATGTATTTATGTATGTATGGAGGAATGTTTGCGTATACGAATGCATGTATGCATGAATGTATATATATGAATGTATGAATGCATGTATGTATGCGTGCACAAATGGATGTATGCATGAATGTATGTATGCATATATGAATGTATGTATGCATATATGTATGCATGCATGAATTTATAAATGTACGAATGTATGAATGCATGCATGCGTGCACAAATGGATGTATGCATGCATAAATTTATAAATGTACGAATGTATGAATGCATGCATGCGTGCACAAATGGATGTATGCATGAATGTATGTATGCATGTATGCATGTATGAATGCATGCGTGCACAAATGGATGTATGCATGAATGTATGTATGCATGTATGCATGTATGAATGCATGCGTGCACAAATGGATGTATGCATGAATGTATGTATGCATATATGAATGTATGAATGCATGAATGCATGTATGTATGCGTGCACAAATGGAAGTATGGATGCATGAATTTATAAATGTACGAATGTATGAATGCATGCATGCCTGTACGAATGTATATATGCATGTATGTGTAAATGCATGCTGTAGATATGTATGGATGTACGTATATATATGCATGTAAGGTTGCATCTATGGACGCATGCATATATGTGTGGATGCATTATGTATGATTTGAGCAGAGAAACACATTTAAATTTCTTCTTGAAAACTTCATTTTCATTACCTGGCACCAACATAGAAACATCAAATGCATTAAAACAAAGAAGACAAGTAAATGACCAAAATCAACTATCAGAAAGTCAATACTCCCTTCAAGGCAAGAAAAGGAATCAACATTAACTATTTTCACTTATTTAGAGAAAAATTCAATGATTTTTCTACAAATTCTAGAGCAAAGGAAATCAGCAACAGAAATATCACTTGTTTCTTATGTTTTTTAAGAAAAAAAAAACGATTGAATATAATCAAAGACTAATTAGATACAATCCTAGGAGTTACAGGGATTCCAAAAGCAATAAATAATGTTAAGCAACCAATAAGAAATATTCCTAAGAACTAGGAAAGAGAGATGGGCAGTATATTAAGCAAATTGCCATAGTTTTTAGAATTATACTAATAACAAACATAACTAAATGGCTCATCATGTTAAGTTCAAACATGCAACAATTTGAATAAAGTAAGAAACACTCTCCTACTTATGTTGCCTAAGATTGTACTTTGTTGAAATAAAATGTAAATGAGGTCAAGACAAATTACTTTCTTTTTCAAGTGGCACAAATTTGAGTCTTGAGTTGGCAAAGCCTAAACAAAATGGAAAAAGAAAAGCTAATAAAATGAAATAAAACATGGGCAACACATGACAAGAAATACGCCCCACATTTGGATAACTTCCAGAAAACCACATGAGCAAAGAACATCGCACCTAATTTCAGGTATCTCTCTTTCCCTCTCATTCTTCATCTTTTCTTTCCTTTTTCTTTCCCTCTCATTCTTCATCTTTTCTTTCCTTTTTCTTTCTTGTCCCCTAATACGTGTCATAGGGGGAGTGAGAGGCAAGTATACTAAATATATTACAAAAAGACAGAGGATAAATAATTATATATCAAATATTAAAAAGTAGGAAAGGAGATATGTTAGCAGGAGGGGAAGAAACTTGTGACTCAATACCTTAGCGTTGCTGGGGAAAAAATATACTAACTCAAATATCTAAGGCAATTCAAACATGAAGTCAAACCACATATGGCAAGATATATCAAAACCAAAGGGAAATTAGTTACCATTTGATAAATCATTACTCACTCTGCACCTTGAAAACAATTTCTCAAATATATTAAGATAAATTTAATAAATTATTGATAAATTAAATATGAATAACAAACATTTAAATAAATTAAATATTCAAACTTAAGAAGTCAATTATGGATATTTGACCTCCAAAATCATAGAAATGATGACATGTCAAGGTTAATAATGTAAAAAACATGTAAATACCTTCATCTGAAAGGTAAATTTCCTATCATTTGCACTTAAGTTATATGTCTACATGCATGTATGGACACATGTATGCATGTATCCATGTATGGATTTTATGTATGCATGTATTGATTGTATATGTGTATACACATTCATACATTTATGTATAATTTGAGCCAAAAACACATTTAAGAACTACCTCAATAGACTCAATAGAATTAAATTAAACAATAAAATATACAAAAAGCATATAGCAAGATAAACCTGGTTTAGTGGTATAAATTTACCGAAGACTTTGAAAGCTCAATCATAAAGCCACCACCTGCATTATATTTCTTCTTAAAAAAAATCATATTCATTACCTTTTACCAATAAAGAAACATGAAATGCTGAAAAAAAGAAGATTATTAGATGACCCAACAACGATTACAAAGTGAGTACTCCATTTAGTAATATAAGAATATCCTAAGACTTTAGGGCCAGGAGAGGGATCACATTAACTATGTTCACTTCCTTAGAGAGAATCCAATGATTTCTCTTCAAAATCTAGAAGAAAAGAAATACCAATCAGCAACAAAGCTACTAATTTGTTAGCCTAGAAAAGTTTGAAGACCAGAAAAATCTTGCTTTTGCTCATATTGATAATTTCTTGTAATATTGGCAGCACGGAATCTTCAGATGGAGGAATTTTTAGTTGAATTGAAAGAAAACAAGCACAAAATCAGCACCAATAACATCCACTTTCTGAAAAAAAAAATGAATGAATGAAAGTGATTGAAATATGATCAAACATTTTAGTTAGATACAACCTCAACACTCGAGACTTAAGCAAGAAAAGCTCACTTGGAAAATAATGTTAAGCAACCAGGGAATATAAGATCAACTTTTGAACTAGGAACTATAATTGATGGGTAGTATAATGTCGATGCCTTGAAACCAGCTGACTTGGAAAAGCTCCACCAGCTCATCAGCGCCATAGTTTTACCTAAATAAACAAAAACCAACTACATAACAAATCAAAATTAGGTGCATCAAACAGTTAGCTTACAATAATTGTAATGAAAATAGCACCTTCCAGAAAAAAAAAAAAAAAAAAAAAAAAAAAAAAAGTCCAGTTTGAGGACACAAAAAGATGACCATGAAAATAATGAATCTTTGATTAATTAAAAAATAATTCCTAACCTTCAACTCAAATTTTCAATTTAACTCGCAAACAAGAACTTTATGCTTTTACCCCAAAAATTTAATTACATTTCAAGTCAGGGAATCCATCCAAAATTCTAGAGGAGTATTCCATGGCCCACACATAATATTTTGATAGATTTTTATGGATTTTTAGACCGTTCTTAATTTGATAATGTGGCAAAAGATGCGGGGTTGAACAGTAAGATATTATATAGTTTAGGAGAATAAACTGAAATGCCAATAGTTAACCAGCCTTCTTACGAGAAGGGAGGAATAGATATGCGGATCTTTAAGATAAATCAAGGTAATCAGTTAGTCATACCAACAGCGGCCAAATGGCTCATCATGTTAAGCTCAAACAAGCTGCAATTTAAACAGAACAGGAAACACTCTTCTACTTATACCGCCTAAAATGGCACTTTGTTGAAATAAGATGTAAATTAGCTCGAGAAAAATTACTTTCCTGTTTTAAGTGGCACAAAACTTGAGTTTTGAGGTGGCAAAACCTGAAAAAAAATGATCAATTCATAACAAAAATACTCAACACCAGAATACCTTCCACATGAGAAAGGAACATAGCGTCTAATTTCAATTCTCTCTGTCTTTTTTCCTTCTCATTCTTTACCTTTTCTTTTTCGTTTTTTTGCGGGCCGAACACTAGGCAACGCCTCTTCTTCCCTGTAAATAAAGTTGTTACGAGAGGCAAGTAATATTACCCAAAAAAAAAAATGATACGCAAAATAGAAGGATAAGAAAATTGTAACTCAATACCTCAGCAAATCGTGATGCATTGAAGAAAGCATCCTTGCTGTGAAAAAAAATTATTCTAACTCGAGTGTCTAAGGGCAATTCAAACATGAAGTTAATCACATATAATAAATTATTAAATAATAATATACAATAGTATTATAATAATGAATAATATACAATGTAGAATATAAAATTAGTAGAAAAAACATCAGAAGCCAATTTTAACTTTCAAAACCTCAAAAGATTTTTGAATTCAACCTCAAAAATTCAATTTTAACTTTCAAAATAACTTCTCAGTGCTAGTCCCCAAGCCAATTAACCCTTCCTTTCGACTTATTATCGCCTATCATAGAATCTAGATAGTCCGATTTTTCTTTAACTTCAACCTTTGCTTCAATTACTTCAAGATTGTTGTCTTAATTGGAATATGTAGTCTCTTTCCCCATCATCGAAATTAACACCACGGATCAATCCACCGTCTTCCAATCCTCCAAAAATAAACAAAAATTGTCCAAGATTCTGCAGTGAAGAAAAACACCCAAACCTCATTGCTTAACCTAACAAAATCGAATCTAATACACATCAATGGGTTGAATATATATGACATATATCAATTATCCCCAACTCTCACCGGGTTTTAATCATGAAAATCCGACTCTTTGTGTTGGCTTCGGCTTTGCAAGAAAAGGATGTACTTACATCCTCAGATTTACATCGCCATAACTTTTCTTCTACTTGAGAAACAAACGAGATACTGAGAACAAGAGACAGCGGCTATGATGCCGATTTATATCCTACGCCTTTACTATAGCTTCCTGCAACGGCTCTTCTTAAAATTAAACGGTAACTTTTTAAAATCTGAACGGTAACTTTTTTTTTTTCCTTTTTATTTTGGTAACTTTACGCTTGGGCTTTTAGACCGTTATTGTCATGTAATTCGGCTAAAGTGGACAGGGCTCATGCACCCATCTCCCGTAATTAGGCTCCCATAGTTTCTATTTCAAGGCCTCCAAAGATGGTCAATTTCACTCATTATCACTCAACTTATCACTTATCGCACAAAAGTAACCGACTTTTTTTTCTTACTTAAATGTCACTAAACTTCTAACATTTTTGCAAAAAAGTCATGTAAACCGGAATCCGGCGAGAACCCTTGCCGGATTGATGACATGGCATATGACACGTGTCGACGAACAGTAAATACATGACTTTTTTGCAAAAATGTTAGAAGTTCAGTAACATTTAAGTTGGAAAAAAAAAATTGGTTATTTTTACGCAATAAATGATAAGTTTAGTGACCGTGAGTGAAATTGATTTGAATGTAGCATTTATTAGAAATATTGTTAAACGACATGTAGTTTCTGACATGGCATGCCATATCATCAATCCGGCGAGGGTTCTCGCCAGATTCCGGTCAACATGACTTTTTTGCAAAAATATTAAAAGTTCAGTGACATTTAAGTAAGAAAAAAAAAAAGTCGGTTACTTTTGCGCGATAAGTGATAAGTTGAGTGACTGTGGGTGAAATCAACCCCCTCCAAAGATCATTTAGTTATATACCAATATTGTCCCGTAATTGGGTTGCCATCATCGAAACTTCATATAAATGTGTAAAATAAAAATAGATCGATGTATAATAAATATGAGCCCAACATCTCATTTAAATGATTTCAGGCTAAAATAACTCATTTAGCTTGATCTCACGCTAGAATAACCATGTGTGCCCATCACGCTCATCATCAAGTCCGTCTATTTTGTTCTTAATGTAAACTAATCGAAAAGTTCGAAAATTCAATATATACTTTTTAATTATTCTTCTTTTTTAATGATTCAATGTAAAAAATTAAAAAAGTTCCACTACATGAGAATGAATTTTTTTAATTAAAAATAATATTAAAAATGATAGTTTATACCATAATAAATCCAATTGTTATTATGTTCGAGTCCGGTTAAGGACCACCCAAAACTCCAATTTCTAAAGATATATATAGAAAAAATTTATGTATCCAACAAGAGGTAAAAACGATATTAGCATTGAAAGGGTTTCACGTCCACCTCTATGCCTAATAGGATGCAAGTGCCTTGCAAGATGATCTAGTTCAATGGCTTGCTAACAAGTTGAGAAGTAAAACGGGGTAATTCCATTTCCAAATGAGTTGAGAAGTAAGATTTCTGTCATGGAAACTTTCATCCACCAATTCTTCCAGCATCATGCCAAATATTCCCAATTGGGACTGATAACATTCTATGCTTTTTGTAGATGATTGGTAAAACTCCGAATCATTGACAAGGATCATTCTTCCCCGCTTATGAGCATTTTGTTTCCTATTTACCTTTCGAAAGGGGAGAAAATTATCTTCAAAATTGATATAATACCCCAGAAGCACTAGGTATTATTTTTCATCTTTTGAAATTTTTCCTTGCCAGATTTTCTGTGAAGCATATGATGAAATGGGCTTATATTCGTAATATGCGACTTAATTTGTAAACCTGCAAGAAAAGGAAAAAGATTGTTCCATCATCGGAATATTATGAACATCAGGATTCACTATAAGAAAATCACAGTTTACCAAAGGAATTTGCCGACGGAAATGCCAAAAATTTCGTCAATAAAATATTTAACGACGAAATTTACTGATGAACAATTATGTCCGCAAAATGGTTGTCGGTAAAAATTAATAGAATTCCGTCGTTAAATTTAATGACGGAATTCACATTTCCGTCGTTAATATTTACCGACAGAATATAGTTTTTAGTCGATAAATTGCTGACGGATATTTGACTTCCATCAGTAACTTTAACGACGGAGATGTCATTTCCGTTGGTAAGTTTGTCAGTAGGATTTAAAATTTCTTCGGTATTATTGTCGACGGAAATATATATTCCGTCGGTATAATTTAATAACAGAAATTATATCACCGTCGGTATAATTATTGAATTTTTTTATTATTTTAATTTCAAAATCATAATTGTTAAATATCATAAAAATTTTATAATGGGCACAAATAATAAAATTGAAAATATATTAATTATAGCAAAATATTATGTTTAAAACGTACTAATGTATAATGAAGTTAAATAATTGAAAATGCTAAATATTAAAAAATTTCTAACTAAGGAGTTAGGGACAGTGCACGATCAACCGATTGTGATGAACTGCTGCCTCCTGATTGGAGAGAATCCACCTGATGTTGCAAACGACTTATATGATCCATCAGCATTTTTACTGTATTTTCAAGCTGAACCACTCTCTCAGTAGGTGCTGCCTACCACTGGAGGCAGTTGTACTGGAGGTCGATGAGCACGAGTAGCAACTGCTAGCATAAGTACCTAAGCCAAAAACCAGTCTATGGTAGTCCCTACCACGGGCTGCTTCGTAGAAGGCTTGGGTCCGATCAACAGGTTCGGAATTCTGTGTCTGTCGTTGAATAGTCTCTTGTATTTGCTCCTATCATAAAACAAATTGTTTACATTAAATATATCTTAAATTTTAACGACAAAAATGATAAATAAAAATAATATTGAAATATAATATAAACGTACATGGACATGTCTACTTCGAGTGTTAACGAATGTCACACCATCATGCTTATGTGTGGGTGTACATGAACACCTCATATGAATTAGGCTTCCTGTCCATTAATGTTTCCTGCAAACAAGTTAAATGCTCTAATTGAACTAATATTTACAAAAATTTCAACAGAGTTTCCTCTATATATCAGATATTTACCCCCAGCTTTTTGAATGCCTCAAACATCTGCATAAATACATCATATCTGCATAAATATATCCATCCGTCATTACATCAATCAATTCTTAAATCCATATGTATACGGCAAATATAATACGGAATTGCAAAGATTCAACATGACACAAATCGGGATTCGCAAATGTAAGGTATGACAATATCTATATTTTTATTCTCTTTGTTGAGGTATACAATTTTAATTGCTAAAAAATATACATCCATCCTTGCATGCATGCAAATATCATCACATGCACTAATACATTCATACATGTATAAGTATACATACATTCGTACAAGCTTACATCCATTCGTACACATGCATTCATACATTTATACATACATACATTCATGCATACATACATTTGTTCACGCATACATTCATGCTATTCTTATATACATGCACATTGACTTACACGTACGCTTGCATACATAGATCCATCCAACATTACATCAATCCATACGAAAATCCATAGAAGCGGAATTGCAACAACTCAACATGACAAAAATCTATTTTCAAAAATAGAAGGTATGACTATATTTATATTTTTATTCTCTTTGTTGAGGTATATTTTATTTAAATGCGATATTTTTAATTAAGTGTCATGTTGCTTGTACTTTCTAACATTTGTTGAGTTTTACATTTGCAGGAAAAAAGAAGGAAGGCCTCGCCATAAGCTAGGAAAGCTAGAAAAGCTAAAGTTAACGATGATATATGAGAATTTTAATTGGTAAAAAATATACATCCATCCTTGCATGCATGCAAATATCATCACATGCTAGTATATGAATGTACATGTATAGATACATTCGTGCACTCATACATGCATTCATACATTCGTGCATTCATATATATATATATTCATGCATACATATATTCGTACACAGATACATTCATATATACATGCACACATTCATATATACATGCAAATATACTTGCATGTACATGCATACATAATTATCTTCATAAATACGTCCATCCTTGCATGCATGCAAATATCATCACATGCTAGTATACGAATGTACATGTATAGATACATTCATGCACGCATACATACATTCATCTACATTCATGTACGCATACATGCATTCATGCATTCGTGCATTCATATATATATATTCATGCATACATATATTTGTACACGGATACATTCATATATACATGCAAATATACTTGCATGTACATGCATACATAATTATCTTCATAAATACATCCATTCGTATGCATAAATATATCCATCCATCATTACATCAATCAATTCATAAATCCATATGTATACGGCAATTATGACGCGAAATTGCAAAATTCGGCATGACACAAATCTAGATTTGCAAATAGAAAGTATGACAATATCTATATTTTTCTTCTCTTTGTTGAGGTATACATTATTCAAACTGGATATCTTAATTAAGTGTTCTATTGCTTGTATTTTGAAACATGTGCTGAGTTTTACTAATGTTTAAGATATTAGTAGTTCTTACATGCTGTTTATTTTAATTAGCAAATGTTATTGTATAAAAGATAATTCTCATTATTTGAATTTTTTTAAAGTTTTAAACAAAATTCTACTTTAGATTTGCAGGAAAAAAAAGGAAGGTCTCGCAATAAGCTAGGAAAGCTAGAAAAGCTAAAGTTAATGATGATATATGAGAATTTTAATTGCTAAAAAATATATATCCATCCTTACATGCAAGCAAATATCATCACATGCACTAATACATTCATACATGCATATATATATATTCGTACAGGCATACATGTATTCATACATTCATATATTTATAAATTCATGCATGCATACATACATTCGCATGCACAAACATTCTTCTATACATACATTCATATATACATACATTCATACATGCAAACATACATTCGTACTTGCATACAAGCATTTATACATTCGTACATGCATACACACATTCGTACGCGACATACATACACGCGGTCATACATTCATACATACATACATATATATATATATATATATATTCATATGCACAAACATTCATATGTGTATCTACTTGCATGTACGCATGAATACATAATTATCTGCATAAATACATCCATTAATCCATCTGTACATGCATAAATGCATCAATCGATACATAAATCCATATGTACACGATAACTATGGTAAGGAATTGCAAAGATTCAACATGACCCAAATCTATAATTTTCTTCTCTTTGTTGAGGTATATTTTATTCAAATGCGATATGTCTTATTGCTTGAGATATCTATATTTTATTCAAATGCGGTATGACAATATATATATTTTTATTATTTTTGTTGAGATATACTTTATTCAAACTGGATATGTCTTAATTAAGAGTCTTATTGCTTGTATTTTCAAACATGTGATGAGTTTTACTAATATTCGAGATATTGGTAGTTCTTACATGATGTATACGACAAATACGATGTATAAAATATATCCATCCATCATTACATCAATCAATTCATAAATCCAGGCAAATATGATGCGGAATTGTAAAGATTCAACATGACACAAATCGAGATTTGCAAATAGAAGGTATGACAATATCTATATTTTTATTCTCTTTGTTGAGGTATACTTTATTCAAACTGGATATGTCTTAATTAAGTGTCTTATTGCTTGTATTTTCAAACATGTGCTGAGTTTTACTACATGCGAATATCTACATTCGTGCACGCATACATGTACACATCCGGGGAGCCTGTTTAAGGCCATAAAGTGACTTTTGCAGCTTACAGACAAACCGAGGGCAAGAAGGATCCTCAAACCCAGGAGGCTGTTGCATATAAAAACCTCTTCATGAAGATAACCATGCAAAAATGCATTAGACACAACCAGTTGAAGCACACGCCACTTAAGAGAAACCGCCAAAGTGAGAATAAGCCGAATGGTGGTTGGCTTCACAACAAGGCTAAATGTCTCAGTAAAATCAAGACCAGGGCGTTGATGAAACCCTTTAGCCACTAACCTGGCTTTGTAATGTTCAATAGAACCATCAGGTAATATCTTTATTTTAAACACCCATTTACAACCGACAATATTGGCAGATGGAGGAGGTGGGACCAATTTCCACGTGCCATTTGAAATTAAAGCATGGTACTCATTTTCCATTGCTTGATGCCAACAAGCATGTTTAGAAGCCTGCATAAAGGTGGTCGGTTCTGGTGGTGAAACCGAAGAGACAAAGGCCCTTGGTTTTAAAAAGCCAATTTGAGAAGGTGATCGGCTCTGATACCATGTGAATAAAGTACAGACTTCAATCATTTTATGAATGTACACTCATACATACAAGCATTCATACGCATACATTCATGCATACATACATTCGTACATGTATACATTTATGCATACATATATTCATATATACATACACATATACTTGCATATATGCATGCATACATAATAATCTGTATAAATACATCCATTCATACATGCATAAATATACCCATACATCATTACATCAATCAATTCATAAATCCATATGTCTACGGCAAATATGACGTAGAATTGCAAAGATTCAACATGACACAAATCTAGATTCGAAAATAGAAGGTATGCCAATATCTATATTTTTCTTCTCTTTGTTGAGTTATATTTTATTCAAACTGGATGTCTTTTTTAAGTGTCTTATTGCTTGTATTTTCAAACATGTGCTGAATTTTACTAATGTTCGAGATATTGGTAGTTGTTACATGCTGTTTATTTTAATTAGCGAATGTTGTTGTAGAAAAAAGAATTCCCATTATTTGAAATTTTTTAAAGTTTTAAACATAATTCTGGTTTAGATTTGCAGGAAAAAAGAAGAAAAGCCTCGCCATAAGCTAGGAAAGTTAGAAAAGCTAAAGTTAACGATGATATATGAGAATTTTAATTGGTAAAAAATATACATCCATCCTTGCATGCATGCACTAATACATTCATACATGCATATATACATTTGTACAGTCATACATGCATTCATACATTCGTACATATGTAAATTCATACATGCATAATTGTGTCCTTAATGGTGCCTTATAATGTATTGATGGTGGGTAGTTTTGTTGCAGCTTCCCACTTATCCTGTAGCCGTGTTCCAAGGTGACAGCGATGGAGAAGGCTCTTGTATTATACTTTAAAGTCTCTTAGAATTTTGATAAAGAGATCTATCTTCAATTTCAAGACAGCATCAAGGTATTTTTTTCATTAATTGTTTCTTGCACTTGTTCTTGAAGTCAACCAACTCTACTTGGCTATACACTCTCCCCTAGTTCTTTCTGAAGGAAATGAAATGCATCAATATGATATTCTTTTTCATCTTTTATAATTCTCAGCCAATTACTCATGTTGCTTTTTTAATTCCAGAGATTGGTTGATGACATAGAGAAGGTTAAAGGCTTTGCAATGGAGTCAACTGTTCCTTTTAGAGAAAGGCTAAAAATTCTGGCAGGAATTGTTAATCCTGAGGAATTCCAGTTAGGTTCCATAGAAAGAAAGCTTATCCAAGCTTATAATGATAAACTAGTGCTTTCACGGCCTCAACATGAGTTCTTTAGGGTAAAGATTTGGTTTTCTTTTAGTTCACATTAGCAAGTTCGCTTCATTTTGAGAAAGATCATCTACGTCTACATTATGACTTTTGCTTGATGTTGGCCCACAATTCCTACAGGGACCCAATTACTTTGAGATTGATCTAGATATTCATCGGTTCAGCTACATATCTTGTAAAGGACTTGAAGCATTCCGAGATCGAATGAAGCATGGTATAGCTAATGTGGGCTTTTATTTAGGTATTGATCTAGGCACTAATGCTAACATAAGCAAAACAATTCCAACTACTGTTGTTGCCAAAACTCAGGTTTTCAAAATAGTTGTGAAATAATGTTATTTTTGGTATGATAATGTTGACAGGTTCAAAAAGCAGAGGAGCTACCAGATCAAGTGTTGTACTGTGTACGGTTGAATAAGATTGATTTTGTAAATCATGGCCAAATACCAACCATTGTAACTAGGAATGATTGATTTTATTAGGCACCATTTTATTAGGCACCACATGTATAAGGCCTATACACTTAATAACTCTCGCATTTGTATCCATTAAGATAAGCTTTTTGTAGAAAGGAGACCATCCAGTCATTCATCATCTGTCCTTAAAATAAAAATGGAAAGAAAATTCATTTTTTCCACTTCTGACTACGGAGTACATTTTTTTTTCATTTTAGTTCAAGTCGAATTGGCCCATTATGGGATAAATTTTTTCCAGCATTGATTATTTTTATTCACAAAACTTAGCTTACTTAAGGAAAAGAAGTGTCGTACGAATTCAACAGATGAACATTGATTCTTTTTTCTTTTATTTGTATTATATCTATATATATGAATTTCATTCTTCTTAATGCCATGTTCCAGGAATGTCTCCTGAAGATTTTGCTTTAGCCCAAGAAGAGTGTTCTCAATTAATTTCTGGGTCAATAATTGAGAACACTCTTCTTGGGCTAAAGCAAAATTTTCAGGAGACATTCCTGGATGGGAGGCTTTAGTGGGATTAATGTCTTCTGACTTTTTGAAGGGAAGAGTGATAAAAAATTCAGGCCTGGTCCACAAAGGGTTTGGGTGTTTGGCTAAGAAGTCAGTATGGAAAGTTGCACAGCAATGGGCTTCAAGTTGGGCTTTAATGTTTTGGAATGGATCTGGGTTAGAGACAGAGAACAGGGAATAGGTTGTAGTGTAAGGCTGAAAATGTTTTTTATGTTTCAGGCCATTGGGTTTAATCCGAAGATGAGGCAACTGGAAAAGAGCATCAAAACCAAATACAAGGTCTTTTCCTAGAAGTTCTGAACCAAAAACATAGATCCAGATAAAACAATCAGGGAAAAGTTTAATCTTGATAGGGCGTTTGGTTTTTAGCTTAATTGTAAGGACTCCTTGGTTTGCAGCTTGGAAATGTTGGGTGTATGGTTTCCAATAAAATGGAGGAAGAATTTTTGGGTTAAGAATGGTATTGTGAGCTCCAGTATCAATGAAGGCAATAATGCGAATAGGATTAGCAAATTTATCAGGGAAGATTTTTGCTGGAACAAGGGGAATGGGATGAGTGAATAATATGGAATTCGGTGAGGGAGTTGGAAAAAGGGTAAATGGCTCAATGGTTGAAATTTTGGACACAGTTTCATTGTCTTCAGAATCTTGGTTAGATTGTTCAGATTCAGAATCAGAATACTCAATGGTAAAGAGAGTATATGGATCTGGTTCTTCATCTTCTGAAAAAAGTGATTCAATATCATCATTTTGGATATTTATGGGAGAAGTCTGCTAGATCTGTTGTAGCAGATGTTGGGATCTTTTCTTCTTAGGACATTTTTTTGCAAAATGACCTTTTTGGCCACAAACAAAACATCGATCTCGTTTGGATTTGAACCTTTTTCATCTATAAAATCGAATCTTTTTACGGCGGTAAGGAAGACGGTTCTGGTGCCATTTCTTCTTGAATTTCTTTTCCCCATACTTCTTGTAGGGACGGCAAGAGCAATCCTTTTTGGGTGAGCATTTAATCTCCAAATCTGGGTGTCGGCATGCTTCCTTTAAATGAGGATCTTTTCCTTTTTGAAGGATATCTTTAATCATTCGCCTAGAAGCACAGAGTTTATCAAGTGCCATTAAAACTCTCTGATAAATTTGACCAAGTGAAAGAGAGTTGATCTGTATGCCTTATTCTCTGAGATAAAACATTGTTCCAGTGGAAAGTTGTTCTGGTAATGATGACAAAAATCCTTGCTTCATGTTAGGATCATTTGCACCATTAAGCATGTAAAACAGCTTTTGACATTTTCTTATAATGTTCAGTCCAGTCTGGTTTCTTTCATGGTCCTCGGTGTATTTTGGTATCAGAGCCTTCAGACTATTGTTTAAGGTATTCTAATGAAAGGGAACTTTTATTACCATGTCTTCATCTAGTACATCTCCTAGTTCTTCTCTTACTAGAACTTCTTCTTCTAGATCTTCTTTCTCTATTTCCCCTTCTACAGTAAAAAAGCTAGACTACTTGTATGAGCTAAACTTCCTTGATGAAACCCAGAAAATCCAAGACTCCCACTTACCTTTTCTTAACCCTTATGATGCCTTTACTAAAACACCTAAAGCCAATGTTCTTTCAAACATTAAAACGTTGATTCGCCAACAAAAATCCCAAGTCAAGGAATATGTTCAGTCCTCTTTTTTTAAACAACACCCAATCAAAGCTACAGGGCAAGAACAGTTTATTTCTCTTGATATTCCCTCTGAGTCCATTCCATATTGGGCTAATCATGGCCTAACTCACCTCCGTTTTGGAGCTGTCAGAATTGCGATAACCTATCATGGACGCAAAGGCCTTCCCGTCTTTGCAAGGATTGCACTACTTGATACCAGATATCTTAATTATTCCCAAGTTGTCATTGGAACGGTCCAGACTTCTCTCAATGCTGGTACTGTTATGTTTACTTTTTATCCCAACTTCAACATGAGGTTGGATGATCAGCATGTTCTTGATAATTTTAAGGTCCAAATCCAGATCACTGGAGCAGATCAGGTCAAGACAACCGATGCGGCAACCCTCCATTACCAGATGATCTATAGGGTTCAGAATCACGCTATAGATATCTCACTTCCATGTTCTAATGATGCCCTTATCATCAGTGCTGATTCTAATCAGGTTCCTACCTGTGTTCAAATCCCAAAACAATTCACCAAGGAGCAACTACTTGAATATTTTCCAAAGTCATGGCTTACCAGCTATGAGATCCTTCATGAATAGAAGAAGCCTGTCCAGTCGACTACTCCTATTTTTGTTAAAAGACCAGATGGTACGATAGAGACCCAGTTTGTCTCTCCCAAGGATGAAGTCGATCCTGCTGATTCCACCACAGCATCTGTTTTTTCTACACAATTCATGATACAACATTTTCCACGAGAAGATGATATCCCAATTGAAGCCTTTAACAATGATGGCCGTCCTATTTATGCTTTTAAAAGGAATGGTCACTGTTATTGGGATCTCTGTGATTGTGATGATTGTTATCATGATCAGTTGGAAGCAGATCTTGATGATGAAGATCTCCGGCGACGGAGAAGGAAAGCCAAGAAGAAAACTTCTTCGGAAGCTCGTTTCTAGGATCACCTGGATGAGGATGATGATCCCTCCATTGGTACTCTTGGTCAACCTTCTGGAAAGTATGACTATGCTGTCAGTTATACTCCTCCTCCATGGTATAAGCCACCATTTACACCAACCCCACCAAAACCCTCACCTATAAACCCTTGTTCTCCTCTTTCCTTAGCATGGAAACCCAAACAGGTTCGTCATTCCAGCAGTCTGTATGTACCAACCTACTGGTACTTTCACAGATGAGTTTCCTACTCTTTTAGAGACTATAAATCCAACCACAAAGATCCGAACAACACCTTTTATCAAATCTCCTGGTGTTTCCACAGAAGGAACTCCTCGATCAGTTTCTCCAGCAGAAGCAGTACTTAATTGGCAGTCTGAGAATTCTCTTGCTCAGAATAAACTTTTACATCGCCTGGAAACTAAAGTTGATCATGTTTCTACCCGAGTAGACACCCTCCACTCACACATCACAGATCAGAATGCTGCTACTTATCAACTTCTTTCTAAATTACAAAGTAAAGTTGCTGATCTGGATAATCAACTTATGACATCCATCAATCAATGAATTTATGATGCTCATTTCCAGCAAAAAGCTTCTGAAGTAACTCGATTGAAAGCAAAAATTACAACCATTAAAAGAGATCTGGCCAAACAATCACCCCAACCTTCCCACCAACCATCTTCATACCCATCAATTCCTTTTTATGACTCCACTCTAACTCCTTACACCCATCAACCTCCCATACAGATTCCACCTTACTCTGAACCTTCTTTGGATGAATTGAATGCACTTGGTTATGCTCATGAGCTATTCATGAGAGAACAATCTGCTAACCCATCCAAACGACCTCATGACCCGACTCCCCCTCAAAATAAACCTACTTCAACCTCTGAAACTACCACTTCTCCAATTGTTCCCTCTCCAGATCTTAAACAAAAGGGTGTGTTAATCTTTGAACCACCTCCATCCCATATGATCCAAAACCCTTCAAATCCAAATTTGCTTGTTGAAATTCTTAAACAAAAAGCTTCACAATCTCTTCCTGCCATAACATCAATTACTAATGATGATACTAGTAGTTCTACTAGTTCAGCTGAAAATACAGATGATGAACTTGATCCCAAGTATTTTCCCCTTTTCATGGCAGATCCCCCTGCAGCAGAAAGTAGTACTACTCAGTTTGCTGAGGTACCAGATGATGAAGAAGCTGATGAAATGGCCACTGAAAGTACTCCTGAAAATATTCCTCTTCCTACAGATGCCAGCCCATCAACTGGGCCATGGTTTGGTTTTGAGGATATTCCCCGGCACAAATGGCGTGACCGAATCCAAGAGTTTTTTGCCTGGCTTGACTTAAAAGCAAGATCACGACCTACTGGAGTTACAACCCACAGAAATATCTTTCATGAATTCCAATGTAGATTTGTGGGCAGACTTCGAGATTGGTTCACCAAAAAAGATGAATACTCCAAACTCCAATTCATTAATTCTGAATCCATTGCTTATGTTCTTCAAACAATTCATGCTGAGTTTGTAGGGGATGTCCAAAAATTTGAGGATGCAAATCGAGATGATTATTTCAAGATGCGATGTTGTTCTCTGTTAAGGAAAGATCTGGATAAACATTACAAGAAAATGTCAAAGCTGTTTTACATGCTTAATGGTGCAAATGATCCTAACATGAAGCAAGGATTTTTGTCATCATTACCAGAATAACTTTCCACTGGAACAATGTTTTATCTCAGAGAACAAAGCATACAGATCAATTCTCTTTCACTTGGTCAAATTTATCAGAGAGTTTTAATGGCACTTGATAAACTCTGTGCTTCTCAGCGAATGATTAAAGATATCCTTCAAAAAGGAAAAGATCATCATTTAAAGGAAGCCTGCCGACGCCCAGATTTGGAGATTAAATGCTCACCCAAAAAGGATTGCTCTTGCTGTCCCTACAAGAAGTATAGGGAAAAGAAATTCAAGAAGAAATGGCACCAGAACCGTCTTCCTTACCACCGTAAAAAGATTCGATTTTATAGACGAAAGAGGTTCAAACCCAAAGGAGATCGATGTTTTGTTTGTGGCCAAAAATGTCATTTTGCAAAAAAATGTCCTAAGAAGAAAAGATCCCAACATCTGCTACAACAAATCCAGCAGACTTCTCCCATAAATATCCAAAATGATGATATTGAATCACTTTTTTCAGAAGATGAAGAACCAGATCCATATACTCTCTTTGCTATTGAGTATTCTGATTCTGAATCTGAACAATCTGACCAAGATTCTGAAGACAATGAAACTGTGTCCGAAATTTCAACCATTGAGCCATTTACCCTTTTTCCAACTCCCTCACCGAATTCCATATTATTCACTCATCCCATTCCCCTTGTTCCAGCAAAAATCTTCCCTGATAAATTTGCTAATCCTATTAGCATTATTGCCTTCATTGATACTGGAGCTCACAATACCATTCTTAATCCAAAAATTCTTCCTCCATCTTATTGGAAACCATACACCCAACATTTTCAAGCTGCAAACCAATGAGTCCTTACAATTAAGCAAAAAACCAAACACCCTATCAAGATTCAACTTTTCCCTGATTCTTTTATCTGGATCCATGTTTTTGGTTCAGAACTTCCAGGAAAAGACCTTGTATTTTGTTTTGATGCTCTTTTCCAGTTGCCTCATCTTCGGATTAAACCCAATGGCCTGAAACATAAAAAACATTTTCAGCCTTACACTACAACCTATTCCCTATCCTCTGTCTCTAACCCAGATCCATTCCAAAACATTAAAGCCCAACTTGAAGCCCATTGCTGTGCAACTTCCCATACTGACTTCTTACCTAAACACCTAAATCCTTTGTGGACCAGGCCTGAATTTTTTATCACTCTTCCCTTCAAAAAGTCAGAAGGCATCAATCCCACTAAAGCCTCCCATCCAGGAATGTCTCCTGAAGATTTTGCTTTAGCCCAAGAAGAGTGTTCTCAATTATTGACCTAGAAATTAATTGAGCCTACTCAATCTGATTGGGCTTGCCAAGCCTTTTATATCAACAAACATTCTGAACAAGTTCGTGAAAAAAAATGCCTTGTTATTGACTATACACCCCTCAACCCTTTTCTTAAAGACAACAAATACTCCTTACCAAATATCTCTTCACTTTTCCCTTACCTCCACAATGCCCAAATCTTTTCAAAGTTTGATCTTAAGGCAGGATTTTGGCAACTTGGTATTATTCCTGAGGATAGATCAAAAACAGCTTTTTGTATTTCCAATTTTCACTACTAATGGACTGTCATGCCTTTTGACCTCAAAACAGCATCATCTATATTCCAACAGTCTACGATACGTGTTTACAAATCAATCCTCTCCTTTGCTCTTATTTACATTGATGACGTGTTAATATTTTCACTAGATGTTCCTACTCATCAACACCACTTGAATCAGTTCTTTGAACTCACAAAGGAACATGGGATAATGCTTTCCCCATCCAAAATGATATTAGCACAAAAGGAGATTGATTTTCTTGGGATGCACTTTACTAATAAAACCTATCAACCACAGGCACACCTAGCCAAAGAATTGCTCAACTTTTCAGATCACCATCTTTCTCAAAAGAAGGTCCAACAGTTTCTTGGTATTGCAAATTACATATGACAATTTGTCCCACATTTCAGCCACCTGTCCAAACCACTCACACAACTTTTAAAAAAGAATCCACCTCCTTGATCAGAAATCCACTCCAAATCAGTCCAAAATCTTAAAGCAGTCACTCAGGCTTTGCCACCTCTCCATATCCCCTCCACTGGGAAAAGATTCCTTCAGACTGATGCAAGTGATGAAAACTGGGGTGCAGTGCTCTTGGAAGAAAAAGACAATCTTCGACAGATATGTGGATATGCCAGTGGTCAGTTCAAAGAATCGGAATGACACTACCACTCAACTTTTAAAGAAATACTAGCTGTAAAGTATGGCATCAAAAGATTCGAATTTCATCTGATTGGCTACTAGTTCACAGTCATAATGGATTGCTCTTATTTTCCAAAGATTCTTTCCTTCAAAGGGAAGTCTGTGCCACATCACCAACTTCTTCGATGGGTAGAATGGTTCAGCAAGTATAACTTTGAAGTTGTGCATATAAAAGGAGATAAGAATTTGGTTCCAGATTATCTCTCAAGACTTTCTAAACCACCCATCCCTTCTTCGTTTCTTATTCACCCAATGGCTTTTGAACACTTCAAACCTCACCCTTCCAGCAGAAAAAATGAACCACCCTACTTAAATCTTCCTGCAATTAAAACAGACTGCATACCACCAGACTGTCCTCGCACCTCTCCTGCAACCATTAAAACATTTGCCACCCGCCATATGTTCCATTATCTTCACGTTTTCACCCAAAAGAGAAATATACCATCACATGAGAATTATTTCATAGCTGACCAGCCCTGGTCAATTCTTTTCAAATATTTTCATGATTCTCCTTATTTTGAAGAAGAACTTTGGTTCTTATGGTGTTTGTCAACTTTATACACTCATGCTGTCCTGTTTCCACTCATTGGTCTCTATGAAATCCTCACCACTCCTGAAAAGCATAATTCTTTCCATTGGCAGTTTCTTTAGTGGTATGCCCCTCTTTCATGGTGGAGAAAATAATTTCTCAAAAGGATCCAAGATCTCAAAGTATGGAATATGACTAAATCATTTGCACGGGATCATGTTATTATTTATTTCTTTCACAGACCTTATTTCTGGAACCCTCCTCAAGATACCATATGGGATCAACCTCAAGCAATTTACTGGGAAACTTTTAAATCCAGGAAAGACCTAGAAATTCCTGCTATAACAAAGGCTCTTTATGTTATGCTTTGTGAACTCAATAATATTGAGTACTCTGCATTACATCCTCCTATGCTAGATACTGCAGAATCATCTCTTCGTCCCAATTATCTTGATGTTCTTTTTCAAGATTCCCAGGATCCCTATGAAGACTTGAACATAGAAAATAAGGATAATCAAGGTGATCATGCTAGTACTAGTTCCAGTGCCACTCGTGATTTTCTCTTTGGTTTTGACACACAGAAGAAAGTTAAAGATAACTTTGATGATTTTGACTGGATAGCACAATATGAACAGGACCCTGAAGATATGAATATGTCTCCCTCTCACGAACCCATCCAGCCTGGCAACAAAGACTAAAGTAGTTTTTTAAGATTCCAGCTTTAAATAAAGTAACTTTAGTAAAGTATCTTTTGTAAAGTAGCTTTTGTAAAGGAGATTCCTCCTTATCTGTAATTAGTGTTTGTTTATGTAAGCGATGATGTAAACCATGAGTCTTCTGGCTCTATAAATATGTATCCTTGAATCCTTTGAGGATCAAGTGGTTTCTAAGCAATAAAAATCCTCTTTGCTTTATCATGAGTTTCTAATTTTCTCTTCCCGTCTTCATTAGAATACTCTTATCCTTTAGTCTGGGATCCTGCTATTAAAACATCTTGGTCCATGAAATTAATTTTAATGTTCTGTATTGTTCTACCTAAGAGGACAGTCCACCAAGGCTAGAAGAGCCATTCATCTGGACAGTCATACCTGGTGTGATCAAAAGGTTCAGTCTGGTTTCTTTCATGGTCCTCGGTGTATTTTCAATCTACTTTCATCAATGCATTATTGATCATCATATATGATAAAGATCTTTGCAACAATAATATGGTAATAGCGGAGCAGATAGCAAAAAAAAAAATCTATGGCTCAAAAGATTATTATTATTTAGAAAAAATCCCATTTTAGTAGAATACATTTTGTGTCAATTTTTTTTAATGCGGTAAAAAAAACTTTATTATTATAGACTTCAAGGAAATAAAAGAAAATAAAACAATAATTATAAATGCCTCGAATATTAAATAAATCCTAAACTGTTCACTTTGACCGTGCTTCGCCTAGCCCAATGACTGTATGCTATTTTCTGGGTTTGTTTTCGAGTGAAGATTCTGTCCTTTTTGGGTAACATTTTTCGGTGACCGTTTTGTCTCACTGCCAGAGGAGAGAGGTGCACGAGGTCCTAATCGGCCATTCCCCGGAGTACGGTGACCGGATTCTTAGCGTGAGACTCACGCGCCGTTTGAATTTTCTGGACGTTTCTCATGCGCCGACACATGGAGGCGCGTGTGTCAGCAGTTGAAGCTCCGATCTTCCTCTCCGGCTTTGACTCATTATTTTTGGCCATTCTCTAGTGCTCCAGTGTGTGTCTAGCGGTCTCTGCAAAAGGTTTCTTATCTATTTGTCTTGGTTCTCGCGCGATTTTGGATTTCCTAGTAAATGCTCTGTTAGCTGCCTTCTCCTTATCCTCCTTGTCTAATTACAGAAGAGATCAAAGTCATCCTCATCATCTCGCGCGATTTTGGATTTCCTAGTAAATGCTCTGTTAGCTGCCTTCTCCTTGTCCTCCTTGTCTAATTACAGAAGAGATCAAAGTCATCCTCATCATCTCCGGCCACTTCCTTAGTAGTGGCAGGAGTTTCAGCTTGAGCAGGGGCATCAGTGTGCCGTTCAGAAAATCCAAGACTCTCATTTACCCTTTCTAAATCCTTATGATGCCTTCACCAAATCACCCAGATCTAATGTTCTTTCCAATATTAAGACCCTCATCAAACAACCTAAATCCCATGTCAAAGAATATGTTCAGTCTTCTTCTTTTCGTCAACACCCCATTAAAGCCACTGGACAAGAGCAATTTATTTCTCTCGATATTCCTTCTGAGTCTATTCCTCATTGGATTCATCAGGGATTAACCCATCTCCATTTTGGAGCAGTAAGAATTGCGGTTACTTATCATGGTCGCAAAGGTCTTCCTGTCTTTGCGGGATCGCTCTTCTTGACACCAGATATCTCAATTATTCTCAGGCTGTCATTGGAACAGTCTAGACCTCCCTGAATGCTGGAGCAGTTATGTTCACTTTTTACCCAAATTTTAACATGAGATTGGATGATTCCCATATACTTGATAATCTCAAAGTTCAGATCCAGATCACTGGAGCTGATCAAGTCAAGACCACTGAAGTACCAACTCTCCACTATCAAATGATCTATAGGGTCCAAAATCATGCTATAGACATCTCTCTTCCTTGCTCAAATGATGCTTTGATTATCAGTGCTGACTCAAACCAGGTTCCCACCTGTGTGCAGATCCCTAAGCAATTGACGCAGGAACAGTTGCTTGACTACTTCCCAAAGTCTTGGCTCACCGGTTATGAAATTCTTCATGCACAGAAAAAACCAATCCAATCCTCTAGTCCCATCTTTGTCAAAAAACCAAATGGTATGGTGGAAACCCAGTTTGTTTCTCTATGAGATGAACCTAATCCAGCTGATTCCACTACAGCACCTGTTTTCTCGACACAGTTTATGCTATAACCATGTTCTTCTTTTCCCCAGAAAGATGATATCCCAATTGCAGCTTTTAATAATGATGGACGTCCCATGTATGCTTTTAAAAGGGATGGCCATTGTTTTTGGGATCTCTGCGATTGTGATGACTGTTATCATGCCTCACTCGAAGAAGAACTTGATGATGAAGATCTCCGACGACGGAGACGCAAAAGAAAAAAGAAAAATTCTTCTGAAGCTCGTTTTCAAGATCATCTTGATGAAGATGTTGATCCTACTGTTGGCACTCTTGGTCAACCTTCTGGCAAATATGACTATGCAGTAAGTTACACACCTCCTCCTTGGTACAAATCACCCGTTTCACCAACTCCAATTCCTGAACCATGCAAGCCTACACCCAAGCCATCACCTAAGAAACCTTGTTCTCCTCCCATCTGGAGACCAAAAGCTGTTCAACCACTTGTTATCCCTACTGTCTGTATATACCAACCTACTGGCAATTATACAGATGAATTTCCTACCCTCTCTGAAACTACAAATCCTACAACCAAAATACGAACAACCCCTTTTGTCAAACCTCCTGGTATTTCAACCGAAGGTACTCCTAGATCTGTTCAGCCAGCAGAAGAGTTCTCAACTGAGAATCTGAAAATGCTCGGGCTCAAAACAAAGTCCTTCATCGATTAGAAACAAAAGTAGATCATGTTTCTACTCGCATAGACACACTCAATTCACAGATTACAGGCCAGAATGCTGCTACCTACCAGTTGCTGTCAAAATTGCAAAACCATGTTGCTAATCTAGACAAGCAACTCATGACTGCTATCCGTGAACGAATCTATGATTCTACCTTCAAAGAAAAAGCCTCTAAGGTAACTAGGTCGAAAGCAAAAATTGCAACTATCAAAAGGGATTTAGCTAAACCATCACCCCCTCCAACATCTTCTTTTCCCTTTTATCATTCTGCTCTCACTCCTTTTACTCATCAGCCCTCTATCCAAATACCACCTTACTCAGAACCTTCTCAGGATGAACTTGATGCTTTAGGTTATTCTCATGAGATGTTTATGAGAAAATAATTTGTTAAGCAAAAGAAAAGATCTCCTGAGCCACTACACCATTCAACCCAAACTACACCTCCTTCTGTGTCTATGACACCTCCAACTTCTGAAACACCTACCCCTCTAGTCACCTATCCTCCTGACCCTAAACAAAAGAGTATTGTTATTTCTGAACCACCGTCCTCCCATATGATCCAACAACCCTCCAATCCAAATCCGCTCATCGACACCTTAAGACAAAAAGCTTTGCAGACACTTCCTGCCATCTCATTTGCCACTAAGGATTATTCAACTGATGATGAAAGTACTTTTAATACTGATCAAGATGACCCAGATCCCACTCATTTTCCACTATTTATGGCAGATCCACCTCCTGATGCGAGTACTACCACTCAATTTGCCGAAGGCAGATCCACCTCCTGATGCGAGTACTACCACTCAATTTGCCGAAGAACCAGAAGAAGAAATGGCTGAAAATATTCCTCTCCCTGCTGATTCTGAACCAGCTAGTGGACCATGGTTTCAATTTGAAGATCTTCCTAGCAGTAAATAGAGAGATCGTCTCCAGGAATTTTATGCCTGGCTTGAACTTAAAGCTAGGACACGTCCACCAGAAGAAACAAACTTGGAATCTATTCTTCATGAATTTCAATGTAGATTTATTGGCAGACTTCAAGACTAGTTCACTCGACTTGATGAATACTCAAAGCTTCAATTTATTCGGTCTGAATCTATTTCCTATGTTCTTCAGAAAATTCACTCTGAGTTCATTGGAAATGTGCAAGACTTTGAAGATGCCTCTCGAGATGATTTCTTCAAGATGAAGTGTTGTTCTCTTTTACGCAAAGATTTAGATAAGTATTATAAAAGAATGTCAAAATTCTTTTATTTGCTTAATGGAGCAAATGATCCAAATTTGAAATAGGGTTTCTTAACCTCCATTCCAGAGAACCTCTCCAATAGCACTATATATTATCTCCGAGAACAGGGCATTCAACTCAACTCTCTTTTTCTTGGGCAGATATATCAAAGAGTTCTAATGGCACTTGATCGTCTTTGTGCATCACAAAAAATGATCAAGAGATCCTCAGTTGAAAGCAGCATGCAAGCGTCCGGATCTACAGATTAAATGCTTTCCTGACAAATCTTGTTCCTATCCTCCAAGGAAATACAAGAAGTTTCGGTATCCTAACAAGTTTTATCAAAACCGTTCTCCTTATCACCGCAAGAAGATTCGTTTCTATAGACGGAAAAGATTTAAACCTAAAGGAGACCGATACTTTGTCTGTGGACAAAAAAGCCATTTTGCAAAAAAATGTCCAAAGAAAAAGAAGTCTCAGCAATTACTCCAGCATATACAGCAGTCCTTTCCCATTAATATCCAAAATGATGATATTGAATCACTTTTCTCCGAAGTTGATGATCCAGATCCATATACTCTCTTTGCAGTTGAGTATTCGGACTCTGATTTCTCTGATAACGACTCTGATTCTGATGAAGAAAACACCATTGCTACCATAGAACCCTTACTACTTAGCCATGAACCAACACAACCAACACCTACACCAACACCTGCCTATACTCTATCTTCTCACCCAATTCCTTTAGTCCCTGCTAAGGTCTTTCCTGATAAATTTGCAAACCCCATCAGTATTATAGCTTTCATTGATACTGGAGCTTATAATACTATCCTCAACCCTAAAGTCCTTCCTGGCTCCTGTTGGAAACCATATACCTAACACTTCCAAACGCAAATCAAGGTGTTCTTACCATCACCAAGAAAACCAAACATCCTATTAAAATCCAATTATTCCCTGATTGTTTTATCTGGATCCATGCTCTTGGATCAGACCTTCCAGGAAAAGATCTTATCTTTGGATTTGATGCTCTTTATCAAATGCCACACCTTCGGATACTTCCTAATGGACTCAAACATAGGAAGAACTTTCAACCCTATACCACTACCCATTCACTTTTCACTGTATATGACCCAGGCCCATTCAAAGACACTGTATATTACCCAGGCCCATTCCAAGCCATTCAAGTCCAACTTGAAACTTTTTGTTGTGCAACCTCCCATGTTGATTTCCTGACTAAACACCAAAAACCTCTTTGGACCAGACCAAACTTTTTCATCACCTTACCCTTCAAAAAATCAGAAGACATAAATGTCACATATGTCTCTTGCTGATTATGCTTTGGCCCAAGAAGAATGTTCGCAGCTATTGGCCCAAAACTAAATTGAGTCCACTCAGTCTGATTGGGCTTGTCAAGTATTTTATGTCAATAAGCATTCTGAACAAATCCGAGGGAAGAAGCGCCTTGTCATTTACTACACCCCACTTAACCCATTCCTTAAAGATAATAAATATCCTTTACCTAAAATATCTTCTCTCTTCCCTTTTCTCCATAATGCACAGGTCTTTTCAAAATTTAACCTCAAAACTGGCTTTTGGCAATTAGAAATCCATCCACAAAATCGTCCTAAAACTGCCTTCTACATTCCCAATTTCCATTATCAATGGACTGTTATGCCCTTTGGTCTCAAGACGGCACCATCTATCTTTCAATAGACCATGATAAGAATTTATCAGTCAATCCTTTCTTTTGCCTTAATCTACATAGATGATGTTTTGATCTTCTCTCCAAATGTTCCAACCCATCAAGCTTATTTGCAGTCATTTATTGATCTCACAAAGGAACATGGAATCATGCTCTCACCGTCTAAGATGATTATTGGCAAAAAAAAAATTGATTTTCTTGGCATGCACTTTGTTAATGACAGTTATCAACCACAACCACATTTGGCTAAGGAACTCCTTAACTTTCCTGATGATCACTTATCACAGAAGCAAGTTTAACAGTTCCTTGGTATTGCCAATTACATTCGCCAGTTTATCCCACATTTCAGCCACCTGTCCAAACCACTTACCCAACTTTTGAAAAAGAAACCTCTACCCTGGTCGGCCATTCATACCTATCAGTCCAAAAAATAAAAGCAATCACTCAAACACTGCCACCTCTCCATATCCCTTCTACAGGAAAAAGATATCTCCAAATGATGCCAGTGATGGATGCTGGGGAGCTGTCCTTTTAGAAGAAAAAGACAATATCCGACACATCTGTGGTTATGCCAGTGGACAATTCAAATAATTTGAATGCCATTATCACTCCACCTTTAAAGAAATCTTAGCTGTTAAGAATGGCATAAAGAGGTTCGAATTTCATCTGATTGGTCACAAATTTACAGTTGTCATGGACTGTTCATCTTTTCCAAAGATGCTTTCTTTCAAACGCACATCTGTCCCTCACCATCAACTTCTCAGATGGGATGAATGGTTCAGCAAGTATAACTTCCAATTTGAGCATATAAAAGGGGATAAAAACTTTATTCCTGATTATCTCTCAAGACTCACTTGCAAACCATCTCCTCCATAACTATCTTTGATCACTCTCCTTCCCTTGCTCTACACTATGGATAGATTTCGTCCTGATCCTAACCCTAGAAAAAACCAACCTCCAACATTGTATCTAATAGCCTCCCAAAAATGATCCCATCCTCCCACCTGTCGTTTAACCTCTCCTGCCCAGATCAAACTTTTTGCAACTCGCCACTTGTTTTATTTTGTGCACCTCTTCTCTGTAAAAAAGAACCTACCCCTTACCAAGAACTTGTTCCACATTGATAAACCTTGGGCAATGCTTTACAAGATTTATCCTAACTCTCCCTTCTGTGAAGAAGAGTTATGGTTCCTTTGGTGCTTGTCAGTCCTTTATACACACTGTCATCTTTCCATTAGTGGAAACTTATGATCTTCTTACAGATGCAAACAGACAGGGTTCATTTATCTGGCAATTTCTTGAATGGTATGCACCATTATCCTAGTGGCGCCATGAGTTTCTCAGACAGATACAAGCTCGTAAAATATGGCAAAAACCTGTTGAGGAAACAGAAAAACTTTCTGCCATGTATTTTTTCCATCGGCCATATATGTGGAATCCAGCTCAAAATACTATTTGGACCCAACCCCAAGCATGGTGTTGGGAAGTCATTGAGAATTATGAGGATGCTCGGCCTCCTGCTCTTAAGAAGACGCTTCATAATACTTTATGTGAACTTAATAATATTGAGCTCACTTCTTTGCAGTTACCAACTTTTGACACTGCAGAATTATCTCAGAGACCGAATATCTGGATTTCTTATTCCAGGACTCTCAGGACCCTTTACTGGACTCACATGACCCTCTGCTGAATGATACCCATGATGATGTGATGGTACAAAACTTTCTCTCTATCCCAGAAGATAAAGCCATGGATGACATTGATTGGACCCCACAACTCCGATTCCAGGACATAGATCCGGAAGATATCAATATGTCCCCTTCCCATGAGCCTATCAAGAAATAAAGTAACTTTTGTAAAAGATGGGAATATATTCCCTCTTTAGTTAAAGTAGATGCTTTTGTAAAAGGAGATTCCTCCTTATCCTAGTGTGATGTAAGGTGTGATGTAAGCTAGCTCAGGCTGCCTCTATAAATATGTATCTTGAGTCCTTTGAGGATCAAGCGGTTTCTAAGGAATAAAAATCCTTTTGTTTCATCATAAGTTTCTAAGTTTCTTCTCTCTCTCTCTTTAGAATATCCTTCTTCTTCAATCTTGGATCCTGCTATCTAAACTCCAGGGTCTATGGAATGAATCATTCTGATTTATGTTGAGTAGCCTAAGAGGATAGTCCACCAGTTGGCCAGGAAGAGCCGTTTATTTGGACAGTCATACCTGGTATTCAACATAGTCAGTTCGATGTGTTCCATGGTCCTTAGGGCATTTGTTCTTTTAGCATCCGTGTTTTGATTTTTTGGTGGGCTTTGTTTTGTGGTTGAAGTTCTATTAGTAGAGATTGAGTGTTTGTGAAGTGCTTTTGCTTGGCTTTCGACTTGGTATTATTTAATATGAGGTGGAACAAGAACATTATATGCTATTATTGCCATAAACCTGGTCATATAAAACGTTTATGTGGAAAATTACATAATCAAAAGTCTAAATTAGCAAACATTACTACTACCAGTACCTCTGGGAAGTATATTATGATTTCTGCAGATAAGCATGCAAAATTTACTTGGTATCAGATTTCTTTGAAAGGTTCACCCACCACCACTATTACTGGGGTAGTGTGACGCGCGCCGGATCCCGAGCGCCGCCCTTTCGACCGCCCGCACGTAGGCGATCGGGGCATTAGCGGGTCCGTTAACAGCTTGCGATAAATCGCAAGTGCGTCTATGTTGGGCAACAAGGAGGTTTCATGGAGTCGCCACCCAATAGAACATTGGGAAAGTTTCTCTCGCCTCGGAGAGCCTAAGACTTGCACATTTTATCCATATTGGGCCATGAGGCCTAGGATTAACGCTAAAGTCTCGTGACACAAGAAGTATCTTGGAGGATAACCTCTAACCTCTTGAGCCCAAAGACCAGAGCTGGTTCGGGACTTCTCATTTATTTATACCTTGATTAATATCATAATTACGTTTTGAATTCATTGTTTCATCAACTTTCCACACAATGCAATTTTAATTTAAAGGCGCAATCATTCATATCAAAAGCGGTAAATGTAAGCGAAATCCAAAATAAAGCATTCAAAATAAATTACAATAATACTAGGAGCGGAATACAACTCCCATTTATAAAAATGAAATACATGCATAAAACGGGTTATTCATTAATAGTGAGAACATTGGTCCTCGCATGCATATTTATTATGAAACAATTTTGATGTGATGGTTTATTCGGGTATGAAAAACTAGGACATTGGTCCCATTTTTTATTTAGAAAAAAAAAAAATGTCAAGTTAATTAATAAAAATGTTTTTGTGATTTTCTTCTTAGCGAGCCTAAATAAATAATTTTACAAGAAAATTATATGGCAAAATTAAATAAAATCTTACAAATAAAGAAAATGAATAAACCAAACGAGCCTTTTTTGGACCTCCCCGATGTGCTCGCAAAAACGCCCAAGCGGAAAAAAATTAGTTTAGACATAAAAACAGAGTACAAAAAAAATAATGTTAGTGATTAAATCAATTAAATCAATTAAACATACAAAATAACGAATAACAAATTAAAATAAAATAAGATGATATGAAAAGAATGATAATGGAATCAAAATGTTAATAAACTAAAATAAATGAAAAACATGCATTATGTATGACAAATGATTAAATGATGTGAATAAAATAAAATATGACATGTTACTTAATTAATATATGTAAAAATATGAACATGATGAAAAATGATGATATGTGAAAAATAATGAATGAATAAATAAACAAATGACAATAAAATCATGTAAACAAAGGAATGATGAAAATAATAATGATATATAACAAGGTTAATTGATGTGTTCATAGTTAATACAAACTATTTACATGGCAAAAAGATTAATTTAAATTAATTAATTATTTGCATGTTAAAAATAATGAGGAATCAAAATAAATTATTTACATGTTAGGAATTAAAAAAAACAATGTTCACATGAATAAAAATCAAATCATATATATAAACAATTAAATGGAACATATATAAGATGAATACAACAAATGAATAGATGAAAACAATAAATAAATCAATAAAAACAATAAAATATATATGAATAAATTAAATAAAAATAAAATAAAATAGAAATGGAGCCAAGAATATTTACCCTCAGAGTATTGGATTTGATGAAGGAAAAGTGATGATTTTCCGGAAAATTGCTTGAAAGAATAATCAATAAAATTAATTCTCTTTGTTTATGAAGAAAAACAAAGGAATTGATTTGTATGCTTAAGATTAAAAAGAAATTGATGTCAAAATAATGATTAATTTCTTGTGTTTATGGAACAAAAACAAAGAAATTAATTGGAATAATTAACAATTGAAAATTGGCCTTTCAATTTCAATTAAACCTTATTAATTCAAAAAAAGAAATCTGAAATTTTGAAGAGAAAAAAATAGAAGAAGAATTCTGGAAAATTAGGTCTCAAAAATGTGGAGGCTCCTTCTCTTTTTATTTCATCCTAAACTATTTAAAAGAATAAGAAATGTTGCCCTAATTTAATTAAGGAAAACAAACCTAATTTTATTCAAATTCCTTTATTTTTGGGGATAAAATCAAGTTTTATTAATTAATAATCTATAAAAAATATTTTGGAATTTTATTTGAAGTCAAAAACCCTTAATTTTGGGATAAAAACGGATTTTTGGGTGAAAAAATCGGAAAAAAGGCTGAAAAAATGGAAAATAGGGTAACAGACCCTATACCGACGGCCAGGAGACCGTCGCCACAAGGACGCCGCCCGTCGCTATAGAGCGACGGGCACTCACGCGGCAAGGAGGCGGGCCAGCGCGCGAAATCCGCGCGCTGGCGCTCGCGCACGAGCGCTCCGTGCGGCGCTCAGCGTGCGCGATGCTGCGCGCACCTTTAGCGACGCGCAGCATCGGCGACGCTGAGCGTCGCCGTTGCGCCCGCAGCGCAATGGGCGCCTGGGCGCCTGCGCGCTGGGCGCCCAGGCGCCTGCGAGTTGGGCGCCAGCGCGCCTGCGCGCTGCCGCAGGCGCGCTGCCGCGCCCGACACTCGCGGTCCGAAAAATTTTTTATTTTTTTTTATTTTTTCTATTTTTTTTTAAATTGTAAATTGACTAAAAACACTATAATTTTAAGCCCCCATTTTTCAAAATTAATTTTTTAAATATTTTTTATTATTTTTTAATTTTTCACTCAAAAATGCAAATTTGACGAGAAATCCATCACTTTTAACCTTTTAAGCCTGTGAAGGCAATTATCATCATTGGGTAACTTCGATCTAGGCTAACTCAGGACCCGGTGTCTACAGTTGCCCCCAGTTTAGGGGAATCTAGTACACTAGTGTCTAGGTGAGCCTAAACTCAAAGAAGAAAAGGAAAGAGACGCGTACCTGAGGCGTCGATCTTCCTGCTTGATGGAATTGTAATGATAGCTGTTGTTGTCTTTTGGTTGTAGCTGGTAATGCTGTGGTCGTGCCAACCTCTTGTGGGTTGTGCCGCCATCGTGCTAACCGCTGTGAATTTTGGTAGTGCCGTGGTCGTGCCAACCTCTTGTGGGTAGTGCCGCCATCGTGCTAACCGCTGTGAATTGGTAGTGCCGTGGTCGTGCTAACCTCTTGTGGGTAGTGCCGCCATCGTGCTAACCGCTGTGAATTGGTAGTGCCGTGGTCGTGCCAACCTCTTGTGGGTTGTGCCGCCATCGTGCTAACCGCTGTGAATTGGTAGTGCCGTGGTCGTGCCAACCTCTTGTGGGTAGTGCCGCCATCGTGCTAACCGCTGTGAATTGGTAGTGCCGTGGTCGTGCTAACCTCTTGTGGGTAGTGCCGCCATCGTGCTAACCGCTGTGAATTGGTAGTGCCGTGGTCGTGCCAACCTCTTGTGGGTTGTGCCGCCATCGTGCTAACCGCTGTGAATTTTGGTACTGTGCTCCTTTAGATGTTTGGACTGGTGTCGTCACTCGGCTTTTGTTGGTGTTCCCCGCCGATTTCTCCTGCAAGATTGTATGCATAGGAATATACAAGAAATCACGTGTGCATGATATGGAATGCAAATGCTTGCAAAAATGTATAGATCGCACCCTAGGTGGTCCATGGTTCGCTGAGGTTGTAGCCTTCCTGCTCTACAATGCCCCCTGAAACCTGAGGATCGTTGACAAGTTTTTTTTTGAAAGAGACGTCCGGTATATATCCTTGCCCCCCTGGTCAATGATCATTTACCCGGGATTCCGTTTCATGTTCTGTATTGTATGTTACCTGATTGAAAGAAGATCATCTGAGGTAATGCCGCCTTATCGCTCCAGGCATTGAACGTCATTGTTTTAAAGGTAGTGCGTCCCTTGTGGATTTTCACACTAGCTTTTCTTTGCGGGAAATGCGTCCCTTATGGGATTTTCACACAACTCTTTGCCTAATTTTTGCCTGGAATGGACCCAACCCAATCCAGCGGCTTTTTTTTTTTTTTTTTTTTTTTTGTAGGGCAGACTGCCTGTTTCCAGGTTTTCACCCTGCCCTTTGGCCTAACTTTTGCTTAGAGAGCCAGTTACGGTTTTCATCTCTAACGGCCTTCTTTGTTTTGTTTTTTTTTTTTTTTTTTTTTTTTTATTTTTTATTTTAGAGAAGGTTATCACCAAAGCTTCTGTTAAGAGCAAATAGCACATATCCAATGAAGGGACTGAGCAATAATCATTAGATGAACAATTGGTATATTTCTTTTTAAGACAGAACTGAAAGATCAATGAAAATGTATTCTTTTATTCATTGCAAAATTGTGTACATTTCTATATGATTTCATCATACATGATTTTCATTTGACAAGAATTCAAAAGCATATGACTACACCTAATCTCGGAGTGGGTTTTGTCAGCATCAAACTCCTGTTATCAATCGGCCCTCTCGGGTTTTCTCGATTGAATATTTTCTCTTGGCCCTTAATTTTTGCCCAGGATGCCTTTTTTCGGTTTTCACCCTGACAGGGCGCCCAATTTTAGCAAGGTCGCCTTTTTTTCGGTTTTCGACCCGCGGGGCATTTATTCTCTTCTTTTTATTTTTGGTCTTTAGCCATGGAACCTTTTAAGTCTATCGACATTGACCGGGTCCTTGAACTCATTCCCATCGCTGTCTGCTAAAATTGCTGCTCCTTTTGTTAGCAACTTTTTCAAAATGAAAGGTCCTTCCCAGGTTGGTCTGAATTTTCCTCGTATGTCTGGAACTCCCGGCCTCATCATCTTAAAGACCAAGTCCCCCTCCTTCAACGGGTGCTTTCGTACTTTCTTGCCAAACGACCGAGCCAGCCTCTTTTGATAAACTTGGTTGTGGTAATAGGCTCGTAACCTGTCTTCATCCAACAGATTTAGCTGTGACAAACGTTGTTGTGCCCATTCTGCTTCAGGAATCTCAGCTTCCATGACTACCCTTAATGATTTCAGCTCAATTTCAACCGGCAGGACTGCTTCAGTTCCATATACCAGAGAGAATGGCGTTGCCCCTGTAGAGGTTCTGACTGTTGTTCTATATCCCCAAAGTGCGAAGGGTAACTTTTCTGCCCAATCCTTGTAGTTCTGAACCATCTTGGCCAAAATTCTCTTCACATTCTTATTTGCCGCTTCAACTGCACCGTTTGCTTGAGGACGATAAGGAGAAGACTTATGATGTTGGATCCTATATTTCTGGAGCATCTGCTTAGTTTCTGCTAGGAATTGTACCCCATTATCAGACACTATGTGATGAGGGAGGCCATATCTGCATATCAAATTCCGCTCAACGAACTTAGCCATATCCCTTGCATCAACCTTCTTGAAAGACTCAGCTTCAACCCACTTAGTGAAGTAGTCAATGGCAACTATGATGAATCTATGCCCATTAGAAGCCGTAGGACGGATTTCGCCTATGATGTCTATTCCCCATGCTGCAAATGGCCATGGAGATGTTAAGTTATATAACTCTGAAACTGGCACATGCCTCAAATTCGCATACTGTTGGCATAACTGGCATTGCTTCACAAATTTTGAACAATCTGTATCCATTGTGAGCCAATAAAACCCTTGGCGCATGATCTTCTTTGCTAAGGCTAAGCCATTCATGTGAGCTCCACAAACCCCGGCGTGAACCTCTTCCATAAGTCTTTTAGCTTCTTTCTCTGCCAGACATCTTAACTGGATACCATCAGCTTGCCTTTTATACAAAGTGCCATTAATACTGATAAATTGAGTGGATAACTTCCTGATCATTCTTTGGTCCTTCTCAGTGGCTTCCTCTGGAAAGACTGATCTCTCTAAATAATTCTGAATGTCATAATACCATGGATTTCCATCAATGGCCTCAATGTCCATCACCTGTTCAGCTTCAAAGCAAGGTCTTTCCGAACTATAAATCAGCACGGGTTTCATCGCAACTCCTGTTGGGTTATCCCACATAGACACTAATGTTGCTAGAGCATCAGCTAACTGATTTTCGTCTCTGGGGATGAAGTGAAAAGTGCAAATCTCGAACTGGCTGCTCAACGTTCTCAAGTGCTTTACATAAGGCAACAACCTTTCTTCCTTGACTGACCACTCCCTTCTGATCTGATGAATTACCAAGGAAGAATCTCCAAATACTTCTGCGGTCTCTGCCCCCAGAGCGAGTAATGCTTCCAATCCAAAGATGCAAGCTTCATATTCTGCTTCATTATTGGTGGCCTTATACCTCAGCTTCTTAGCCAATGGTAGTCTTTCACCATCTGGTGTCGTAAGAATAACTCCTACGCCTGCTCCCTTATTATTGACTGCTCCATCAAAGAATAATTGCCACCCTTGTACTGCTATGGCCGTGACATCTTCATCTGGGAAGTTGTATTCAAATTGATCTCCCTCAATAGGATGCTCGGCTAAGAACTCCGCTACAGCTCTTCCCTTAACGGTTTTCCTGGTTATGTACTCAATATCAAATTCCTGCAACAGCAGTAACCATCTTCCCATCTTCCCTAGTAGAGAGGGTGCTTCTTGGAGGTATCTGAGCGGATTATGTTTGGCAACCGTTTGTACCTTGAAGGAATGAAAGCAGTGCCGCAGCTTCTTAGAAGCCCAGATAACTGCTAAACAAATCTTTTCTACATCTACATATTTGGCTTCGTACGGCAGGAATTTCTTGCTAAGATAATAAACTGCAAACTCCACACCAAAATCGTCCTCTTGAGACATCATAGCACCCACTGAGTTATCTTCCACAGCCAGGTACAAGATTAGTGGTTTGGCACGGCGTGGTGGTCTTAGCACCGGAGGATTTAGCAGATAGTCCTTAATGGTGTCAAAGGCCAGTTGACAGTCATCGTTCCATATCATCGGCTGATTCTTCCTAAGAAGCTTGAAAATAGGCTCACATACTGAAGTTAGCTTGGCAATAAATCGGCTGATGTACTGAAGCTTTCCTAAGAAACTTCTGACGTCCTTCTCCTTTTGGGGCACTGGCATCTCTCTTATGGCTTTGACTTTATCGGGATCTACCTCGATTCCCCTCTGGCTTACTACATGGCCTAACAACTTTCCTGATGTAACTCCAAAAAGGCACTTCTTGGGATTGAGTCGCAGATCATACTTGCTAATCCTTTGAAAGAACTTTTCTAATGCCTCAAAGTGACCTTCCCTGGTAGCCGACTTAATCATCATGTCATCGACGTACACCTCCACTTCTTTGTGGATTAAGTCATTGAGAACCTTGGTTGCCATCCTCTGATAGGTTGCTCCTGCATTCTTCAACCCAAAAGGCATAACCCGATAGGCATATGTCCCCCACTCGGTGATAAAGGCCGTCTTGATCCGGTCCACTATCTTGTTAAGAATTTGATTGTACCCTGCGTACCCATCCACAAAGCTATACATCATACAAGCAGCAGCACTATCTACTAGCACATCAATATGAGGCAGTGGGAAATCATCTTTAGGGCAAGCTTTGTTCAGGTCTCGATAGTCGACGCATACTCGAACCTTACCGTCTTTCTTAGCTACAGGAACCACATTAGCTAACCATGTTGGGTATTGAACCTCTATCAGGAACTTAGCCTCAATCTGCTTATGGATCTCCTCTTTCACTTTCTGTGCCCATTCTGGCCTAAGCCTCCGAAGCTTTTGCTTGACTGGTTTAAACTCTGGGTAAGTTGGGATGGCATGTTCGGCAACATCTCGATCTATTCCCGGCATATCCTCGTAGGTCCAGGCAAAGACTTTTTCATATTTTTTTAATATTCTCTCAAATTTTATTCTCTCTTCAGGAGTTATGTCTGACGCTAGCAAAATTTCCTTTGGATTTTCCAAAGTTCCGAGATTAAATGCAGTTGTGCCAGTTGAATTAATATCAAAAATGAATGCATCATGCTTATGATCATGCGATATGAAATCATCAGAAACATCACACAAGTAAGCAAAGTTGTTCATCTCATTAACATAATCAGAAACATTAACATTGTCCTCAAAGAGTTCTGGTATAAAAAGAGAATCTAAATGACTATCAACTTCAGTCGACGCCGATGCTGCAGATGACTGTGCTTTGGCTTCTTGATTTGGTGAAATCTTGAGATCTTCAATCTTTGGCTCTGGCTCCACTATCTTCTCCTTCCCCTTAAGTCTGGTGGCTAACAGCTTATCAGTTACAATCTCTTCGGGCTCATCTCTGTCCCAGATGCTGCATTGGGTCATAATCTCCTCATCCCAAAAGTTCTCTACAGCTTTAACAACTCCGATCTCCCAATCAAAGACATCGTTAAAAATTTCAAATCCAGGGATAATCTTCCCATCTACCCACTGCGGCTCTTCTTCTCCGGTGTAGGCACAAACCGATGATAATGGCACAAAGCTCTCCGAAATATGGGGAATCTTCCCTGACCCTTTCTTCTTACCATATTCTCCTTTGTAGCCCAACCCCTTTCGATCTTTCTGACCACGTGTAGTGATAGCATTCTGCAGCCCTTGTGACTCTTTTCCCAAACCAGCCCCTGGGAGGAAGTGCATCTTCTTCAGCATATTCACCACTTAAGGGCTACCTTCTAAGCTTTGATCTTCTCCGATCACTGATACATGAAAGCCACTGAATGGCTGATTAGAGATCTCCAAAGCAGACACTTGGTTCTCTCTTGCTGCTTTAATGGTCATTACCTCTCCTTCATGAGGTATCTTAATTATCTGGTGTAAGGTAGATGGCACTCCTCCTAACTTATGGAACCACGGTCTTCCAAGCAGAGCTGAGAAGTTTGCTGGGATCGGTAGAACCACAAAATCCGTTTCTGTCTCAATGGGCCCTGTCTTTACCAAAGCTTTAAAAATTCCCAATGCTTGCCTCCTAGAATTATCGTAGGCAGTGATGGTCAGGTCAGATTTGCTTAACATACTCTCATCCATCCCGAAGGCCTGAAGCGCTACCAAAGGGCAAACATTTATTGATGACCCGTCATCAACCATGACACAAGCGGTGTGTTTACCATTGATCTGTGCCTTGATGTACAAAGGTCGGTTGTGGCTGCGACCCTCTGTTGGTAGGTCTGCATCGGAAAAAACCAACTTCTCCCCGGATCCCCCCTTTACAAGGTCTAAAAGCTCTGATGGAGAGATTGTAGTTGCTACGGTGGATACACTCAATGCTTCAACTAACTTCTGTCGGTGAGAGGGGGACTGTCTCAAGAGGTCCCAAATAGATATCTGAGCCGTGGTCTTTTTTAGTTGCTTCAATATTGAATTTTCTTCCGGCTCCTTCTCTGCGATTACTTGTGCTGGGTCCTGCTGCTTCTCGGCTTCTGGAATGACCCTCCCACTTCTTGTTACTACTTCTACTCTTTCTTCTTCCTCTGAATCCCACGGATCCGTAAACTCTCCATTTTTCTCATCTTCATCATCTCCACTCTCACTAGTGGACCAACAGTCTATTGCTGCCACGGAAACCCCTTTTTCATCCACTGCAGGGCGAGTAATAGCGACATACTCATTTCCATATAGGTCTTGCATCACATACCATTTTGGTAGGCTCGATCCGATCATAAAGACTGGAGGTGGCACTGTGTTATAACCAGACTTCTTCTTGCTTTCTCTCTGCTCAGGATCGGTGATCTGCTTGTTGTCAATTAGATCTTGGACCCGATGTCTTAGTGTTATACAATCATCCGTCAAATGCCCGGTATGCTGGTGGAATGCGCAGTATTCATTCTCTTTGTGCCCTGGCTGTCCTTGGGTCTTGGCCGGCCTAGGTGATAGGGGCCGCAGTTTTCCTTCTTTTATTAGCCTCTTCAGTACCCATGATAAAGGCCTACCCAAGTTGGAGAAATACCTCTGATTTACCCCGGTTGCAGACACCTCGGCAGTCTTCCCAACTCTGTTACCACTGCTGGAACTTGCTAGCTTGGCTGTCCCTTGATTGCTGTATCCCTTCCTGGCATAGGACTCGCTGTTTGCCCTCTTGGCTAAATATTCTCCCTCTGCTTCTATGGCGATATCCTTCAGGGATTCCCAGTCTTTCAGTCCCTTCATTTTCAATCCATCTCTCAAGTAGGGGCTGGCATTTCGAATGAACAGCCGGATCTGATCAGAAGTGTCCGGTTTGCGTTTCATCTCCATAACCCGGTTTCTCCACCGAGTAAGGTACTCGTGGAAGGACTCCCCAGTCTTCTGTTGTAGCAACTCGAGATCTTTCAAAGTGACCTCCATCCGGGTACTGCAATCGTACTGCTTAAGGAACTCTTCGGTTAGCAAGTCCCAATCCTCCTTGGACCTCCTCTCAAGCCCATGGTACCAATCAATAGCAGCTCCTGTGAGACTCAAGCAAAAATATTCTATCTTTTGCTTTCTTGTTAAGGACGTTCCCTTCATGACCAGCGAGTATTGCTTGATGTGCGCGGCAGGATCAGAGGTGCCATCAAATTTTGGAATATCCGGCATCTTAAAATTCTGGGGAATCAGGTCATCCCCATCTAGCTCTCGGTCTTCCGGGTTCATTCCTTTTCCCACGGTCATCATCCTTGCCATGGCCTCAAACCTCTCTTCCATTTTCCTCCACATTGCCTCATCCAGTTTTGGTGACTTATCTTTAGCTACTGTATGCTCCTCTAGCTCATCTCCCCCAAACTCAGCTTCAGACTTGGGGCCCTCTCTGCGCTCAATAGGTGCAGGCACTCTTTGTTCAACAATAGGTGGGTCAACCACTGGTTGGTTAACTGCAGCAGGACGCTCTTCTCTTACAACCCCTTGTTCAGCTGGTACTCGGATAGGGGCAGCAGCAGCTTGTTGCCCAGCTATTGTGGTGGCAAGATTGCCCATCATTGCAATCATGCGGGCTTCAAATTCCTCCATTCTCTTTCCTACCTCCTCAGCAATTATTGCCCGGGTTGCATCAGACTCATTAGATGGATTAGCCATGCTTACTTCTAGTGATGATTCGAGAGAAAACCCCACACTATTTTCTGAGATGGAATCTGAACTCTGATCCAACACTAACTCTGTTAACCCCAAAAGCGGCGTCCTTCTTAACCGTCCGTCGGGACCTCTAGACCACCCAGGAGAATCTATGATGGCTGAAATGCAAAAATTGTTAAGATGGTGCATGATTAAAATGCAATGCATGCTCGTGCTGATGCAACACAGACAAACACATGCAAGCAAATAGATCTTTCCAACCTTATATCTCCCACACACGTGGTAGTGCGGTCTCTTTCCTAGGTGGGCTTGATCCATGGATTAACGTGGAACCCAATGGACACGTATGGTGTGCGGTGAAAAACCGACAGCATAACACTCCTATACTAATGTACAAGCGGATGGATAGTGATCGTCATGTATTTAGACGTTCCACAAATTTCGACATGGCCCTACCGGGGCATGGAAGCCTTTGGCTAGGTTACCAAGCGAGACATCTGGACTCGCCCAATACATGAGGATCCATACAGCAAGCATGGAATTAGGGTTCATATCACCTATGGAAAGTAGCTATGGCCATTATATGAGCTTTGGACAAGGGAGATGTTACTTTAAGGCTACCCAAGCATGATCCCTGCCGACAGGTCTATCTCATCACGAGCATAGCGACCGATCGGGTCATCATTTTGATATACCATTAAGGTACGTGGCTTGGGCTGGTGATTATCCTTAACACTTCCCCAAATTGAGTGAAAATGAGGAGGTGCTTCAGGAACGCACCGGGGCTAAAAGAGGGACCAAACTAGCGTATTCTAAGGCTCTAATGAGATGCAATGCAGTTTTGAAAGAAGATGAAATTTTTAAATTAAAACTCAATTATGATTTTTAATCAAGGTACTTTCGAATCGAAGTCTCGAGTATGTCCCCAGTGGAGTCGCCACTGTGACGCGCGCCGGATCCCGAGCGCCGCCCTTTCGACCGCCCGCACGTAGGCGATCGGGGCATTAGCGGGTCCGTTAACAGCTTGCGATAAATCGCAAGTGCGTCTATGTTGGGCAACAAGGAGGTTTCATGGAGTCGCCACCCAATAGAACATTGGGAAAGTTTCTCTCGCCTCGGAGAGCCTAAGACTTGCACATTTTATCCATATTGGGCCATGAGGCCTAGGATTAACGCTAAAGTCTCGTGACACAAGAAGTATCTTGGAGGATAACCTCTAACCTCTTGAGCCCAAAGACCAGAGCTGGTTCGGGACTTCTCATTTATTTATACCTTGATTAATATCATAATTACGTTTTGAATTCATTGTTTCATCAACTTTCCACACAATGCAATTTTAATTTAAAGGCGCAATCATTCATATCAAAAGCGGTAAATGTAAGCGAAATCCAAAATAAAGCATTCAAAATAAATTACAATAATACTAGGAGCGGAATACAACTCCCATTTATAAAAATGAAATACATGCATAAAACGGGTTATTCATTAATAGTGAGAACATTGGTCCTCGCATGCATATTTATTATGAAACAATTTTGATGTGATGGTTTATTCGGGTATGAAAAACTAGGACATTGGTCCCATTTTTTATTTAGAAAAAAAAAAAATGTCAAGTTAATTAATAAAAATGTTTTTGTGATTTTCTTCTTAGCGAGCCTAAATAAATAATTTTACAAGAAAATTATATGGCAAAATTAAATAAAATCTTACAAATAAAGAAAATGAATAAACCAAACGAGCCTTTTTTGGACCTCCCCGATGTGCTCGCAAAAACGCCCAAGCGGAAAAAAATTAGTTTAGACATAAAAACAGAGTACAAAAAAAATAATGTTAGTGATTAAATCAATTAAATCAATTAAACATACAAAATAACGAATAACAAATTAAAATAAAATAAGATGATATGAAAAGAATGATAATGGAATCAAAATGTTAATAAACTAAAATAAATGAAAAACATGCATTATGTATGACAAATGATTAAATGATGTGAATAAAATAAAATATGACATGTTACTTAATTAATATATGTAAAAATATGAACATGATGAAAAATGATGATATGTGAAAAATAATGAATGAATAAATAAACAAATGACAATAAAATCATGTAAACAAAGGAATGATGAAAATAATAATGATATATAACAAGGTTAATTGATGTGTTCATAGTTAATACAAACTATTTACATGGCAAAAAGATTAATTTAAATTAATTAATTATTTGCATGTTAAAAATAATGAGGAATCAAAATAAATTATTTACATGTTAGGAATTAAAAAAAACAATGTTCACATGAATAAAAATCAAATCATATATATAAACAATTAAATGGAACATATATAAGATGAATACAACAAATGAATAGATGAAAACAATAAATAAATCAATAAAAACAATAAAATATATATGAATAAATTAAATAAAAATAAAATAAAATAGAAATGGAGCCAAGAATATTTACCCTCAGAGTATTGGATTTGATGAAGGAAAAGTGATGATTTTCCGGAAAATTGCTTGAAAGAATAATCAATAAAATTAATTCTCTTTGTTTATGAAGAAAAACAAAGGAATTGATTTGTATGCTTAAGATTAAAAAGAAATTGATGTCAAAATAATGATTAATTTCTTGTGTTTATGGAACAAAAACAAAGAAATTAATTGGAATAATTAACAATTGAAAATTGGCCTTTCAATTTCAATTAAACCTTATTAATTCAAAAAAAGAAATCTGAAATTTTGAAGAGAAAAAAATAGAAGAAGAATTCTGGAAAATTAGGTCTCAAAAATGTGGAGGCTCCTTCTCTTTTTATTTCATCCTAAACTATTTAAAAGAATAAGAAATGTTGCCCTAATTTAATTAAGGAAAACAAACCTAATTTTATTCAAATTCCTTTATTTTTGGGGATAAAATCAAGTTTTATTAATTAATAATCTATAAAAAATATTTTGGAATTTTATTTGAAGTCAAAAACCCTTAATTTTGGGATAAAAACGGATTTTTGGGTGAAAAAATCGGAAAAAAGGCTGAAAAAATGGAAAATAGGGTAACAGACCCTATACCGACGGCCAGGAGACCGTCGCCACAAGGACGCCGCCCGTCGCTATAGAGCGACGGGCACTCACGCGGCAAGGAGGCGGGCCAGCGCGCGAAATCCGCGCGCTGGCGCTCGCGCACGAGCGCTCCGTGCGGCGCTCAGCGTGCGCGATGCTGCGCGCACCTTTAGCGACGCGCAGCATCGGCGACGCTGAGCGTCGCCGTTGCGCCCGCAGCGCAATGGGCGCCTGGGCGCCTGCGCGCTGGGCGCCCAGGCGCCTGCGAGTTGGGCGCCAGCGCGCCTGCGCGCTGCCGCAGGCGCGCTGCCGCGCCCGACACTCGCGGTCCGAAAAATTTTTTATTTTTTTTTATTTTTTCTATTTTTTTTTAAATTGTAAATTGACTAAAAACACTATAATTTTAAGCCCCCATTTTTCAAAATTAATTTTTTAAATATTTTTTATTATTTTTTAATTTTTCACTCAAAAATGCAAATTTGACGAGAAATCCATCACTTTTAACCTTTTAAGCCTGTGAAGGCAATTATCATCATTGGGTAACTTCGATCTAGGCTAACTCAGGACCCGGTGTCTACAGGTAGGAAATTCAAATACATGTCTTTTATCTTCCTCATCTCAGTGGGTCATTGATTCTGATACTACAGATCATATAACATGTAACCGAAGTGTATTCTCTACTTTTCAGTCACATGCATCTTCTTCTCGAGTTACAATGGCAGATGGATCAATTTCTCATGTAAATGGGTTTGGCACAGTTAACCCAACTTCGTCAATTTCTCTGGGATCAGTTCTAAATATATCGAAGCTTGCTTTTAACTGGGTTTTTGTAAGTAAACTCACACGTAATCTTAATCGTTTTATTTTCTTCTTCCTTATCTTTCAAGATCTTGTAACGAAACAGACTATTGGTAAAGATTATGTCTCAGGAGGTCTTTATATTCTTGATAAAAAGATACCGAGGCCCGTTGCTTGTTCTAGTATTTTGTCTTCCTTTGAAGCGCACTGTAGGTTGGGGCATCTTTCTTTGCCGTCTCTGAAGAAACTATGTCCTCAATTTTTGAATGTTTCTTCTCTTGACTGAGTCATGTTAATTTGCCAAGCACCACCGTAGCTCTTTAAGTCCTCAGATTAATAAACGAGTTAATTCTGCATTTGAATTAATTTATTCAGATGTTTCGAGATCGTGTTATGTGGCGGCCAAACTCGAGTTCAAGTATTTTGTAACATTTGTGGATGATTACTCCCGTATGACTTGGCTATTTTTTTTATGAAAAATCGCTCTGAATTATTTGCTCATTTTTGTGCATTTTAAGCTAAGATCAAAACTCAATTTAATGTTTCTATTCGCACATTGAGGAGTGATAATGCCAAAGAATACTTTTCAGGTTCTTTTCAGACATACATGACTCAAAATGGGATACTTTATCAATCCTCATGTCATGACACACAAACTCAAAATGGAGTTGCTAAGAGGAAAAATAGATATTTGCTTGATACAGCTCGGGCTCTTTTACTTCAAATGAAAGTTCCTAAACAATTCTAGGCTGATGCTGTGTCTACTGCTTGTTTCCTGATTTATCGTATGCCCTCCAGTGCTAGCTGGTGAGACTCCCTACTCTATTCTTTTTTCATCTAAGCTGTTGTTTTCTACAAAACTAAGAATATTCGAGAGCACTTATTTTATTCGGGATGTTCGACCTCATATCACTAAATTGGATCCAAAGTCATTGAAGTGTGTTCTCGTCATCAAAAGGGATTTATTCTCCCAGAAAGTAATATCAATAGACACAAGATACCTATTCGCACATTGAGGAGTGATAATGCCAAAGAATACTTTTCAGGTTCTTTTCAGACATACATGACTCAAAATGGGATACTTTATCAATCCTCATGTCATGACACACAAACTCAAAATGGAGTTGCTAAGAGGAAAAACAGATATTTGCTTGATACAGCTCGGGCTCTTTTACTTCAAATGAAAGTTCCTAAACAATTCTAGGCTGATGCTGTGTCTACTGCTTGTTTCCTGATTTATCGTATGCCCTCCAGTGCTAGCTGGTGAGACTCCCTACTCTATTCTTTTTTCATCTAAGCTGTTGTTTTCTACAAAACTAAGAATATTCGAGAGCACTTATTTTATTCGGGATGTTCGACCTCATATCACTAAATTGGATCCAAAGTCATTGAAGTGTGTTCTCGTCATCAAAAGGGATTTATTCTCCCAGAAAGTAATATCAATAGACACAAGATACCTATTAAATTATGGACAATAGCATCTGATTCTACAAGTCAAAGGGAGGACGATCATTGGTTGGTTTATAATATTATTACAATGCCAGCAGATGATTCTGTTTCTGTTATTCCAAGTGATTCTAGTCTTCTTCCTCCAAGTGATCCTACAATGGGTGATTCAGCTCCACCTGCTTCCGTTCTTGCTCCAGCAAAGTCACATATTGTATAGGTCTATTTTGGGAGACATGGAACCTGCAATATAATGCCTGAATCAAATTTATCATCCAATCCGGTCCCAGATGATCTTGACCTTCATATTGCCCTACAGAAAGGCAAATGCCAGTGTACCTATCCTATTGGTAATTTTGTCTCTTATGATCAGTTATTTCCATCTACATGTTCTCTTATTGCTTCTCTGAACTCGGTTTCTATTCCTTTAACTGTTAAAAAAGCTTTGTCTCATTCTGGTTGGCATGATGCAATGAGGGAAGAGATAAATGCTTTGGAAGAAAATCACACTTGGGACTTTGTGAATTTACCAAAAGGGAAGAAGGCTGTTGGTTGCAATTGGGTCTTTACAGTGAAAGTTAATCCATATGGCTCTGTGGCTCAGACTTATGGTGTGAATTATTCTGACACTTTCTCCCCAATCGCTAAATTGGGTTTTGTTCGTTTATTCATATCTTTAATAGCCTCCCAACATTGGCCTTTACATCAGTTAGACATTAAAAATATTTTCCTTCATGGTGATATTCAGGAAGAAGTATATATGGAGCAACCACCTGATTTTGTTGCTCAGGGGGAGTATGAGAAAGTTCGCCATCTGAAGAAATCTCTGTATAGATTGAAGCAAAGTCCTTGTGCTTGGTTTAGCAAATTCAGTGAGGTTATTTAAGAGTTTGGGCTAAAAAAAGAGTCGGGTTGATCACTCGGTTTTCTACAAACAATCAGAAGCTGACATTATACTTTTTGTGGTTTATGTTGATGATATTGTTATTATAGGAAGTGATTCTATAGATACTTCTTCACTTAAGTCTTTCATACATAATAGATTTCATACTAAAGACTTGAGCCAACTGAAATATTTATTGGGGGTAGAAGTTTCAAGAAGCAGGAAGGGAATTCTTCTATCCCAAAGAAAGTATGTTGTTGACTTGCTTGTAGAAACTGAAAAATTAGAAGCTAATGTAACACAACAAATGGATCCTAGTAGAAATGACAAGGTTATTGCATTGAAAAAAGGGCATAATTGTAATTGTATAAGTAAAAGATTGGATTTGATTAGGACTAAATTGAAAGGAATTAAGGTATTAAGAGAGAATTTATTTTAGTGACTTAAAGGATAATTGCCATGGACCAAAGAGATAAAAAGACAGATATTTTAAATGGACCAATTGGATTGTGACACCTGGACAGGGGTTGGTAGGGAGTAATTAATGAAAGGAAGAAAAGAAAGCAAGGAAGAGAGAGAGGGAAATCAGATTTCTCGTTCTCGTTCCCTCTTCCCTGTGTCCCTTCTTCTTCTTCTTCTTCTTCTTCTTCTTCTTCTTCTTTCATTTGTTGCTCCTAGCTTCTCCTCTTGGTTGGATCTTCAAGTCTTGAGTTGGATTTAAGAGGTTAAGTGGCTGTTACAAGGTAAGTAGAGTTGAGATTGTTTCTTCCCTTCTCCTTCTTCATTTTGGATGAGTTATGGATTGGTAGGTTTTTGTTGAATGTGTGTTATGGTTGGTTTGATTGCAAGAAATTGGTGATAAGAGGAAGAGCAAAGGCAAGGAGAAAGCCGGATCTTGAAGAGAGTGGTCTTAGAGCTCCATTTTGAGGTTTGGGAGTTTGTATAAATTGGTTGATTGTGCTTTGAATTTTTATGATAAATTTCTGGAAATTTAGATACAAAATATGTTGATTATGCATGTTTTAAGTTGAGTTTGATATATGTATGATAAATTAGTTTTAATTTGGCATATGAGGGTTCAAACATGGAATTGTATGATTTTAAAGATATTTCTGGGTTTGATGTTTTAATTGAGCACTTTTGCCAATTTAATTGTTCTTACAAGTATAATTTGTTTTCACATGATTATTGGCATGTTTAGAATGCATATGTTGGATGAATTGAGGTTGTATACATGTTAATTTTGTTATGGGTCAAGTTGAGCATGAGTTGATTTAGGAGTTTGGAATTTCCAGGTCTGGTATCTCGTCTCTATCGCGACTGCGACCTCGGTTGCGGGTGCGACAGAGAGCTCGGGCTTTATCTCCTGCCGAGCATGCTTTGTCACGAGCGCGGGAGCCGAGCATCAGATATGCGGTCCCTGTCGCGAGCGCACTAGTGTGTGCGGGCACGACTGAGGCCCCTGTTTTCTGTCGCGAGTGTGACAGTGGAGTTTTGGCATCTGTCGCGGGCGCGACCTTTGTCACGAGCGCGACACACCCTTGTTTTACAAATGCTATTTGTTTGAGATCCTTTGCATGGTTTCTCACTTAAGGAATCTATATGTGCATACCTTATAATATTTATTCTTGATTGCATAAATGAATACATGAATCACATACCTGATCCATTGGATAGTTTACTTAAATTAAGTTATTGTGACTCGGTCTATATGTGTTATCAAGGAAGTGATTATATGACAGTAATAGAGTTGGTTTGAGCCTAAAGGGTCATAGTGGTGGATAGATAAAAATGCTTATTAAGGGTTAGAGTGTGAGTGCAGCTGCTACATGTTGGCCCCGTTGGGTCTATATGATTCGAGACTTCGGTCTCCCCTTCTACCTTCGGGCACACATATTCCAAGACTCATGTTTCTATATGCTTTCGATACTGTGCCCTATCAGTATCAATAGTACCCGTATCCACTAGTTATTGCGAACTCAAGCTATTACATGTCTATTTGGTTATTCTTATAGAAATGTTAGTATGTTATAAGTGCATGTAATTGAGTTTTGGCATGACAGAGTGAATGGTCATTATGCAAATTTCTGATATTCGTTTATTATAGGCTTATATGTATATACTTGTGTTGAAGATGTAAAGATACGTTATTGCATGATCGTTCTTTAGATGTGTGCATAAAGTTAATGATATTGCATATTAGAGCATAAGTAAAATTACTTGTATTGTTCATATGTATATTATAAGTATCGGTTATATATTTATATACTCGTCTTATGATGTTATATTTGCAACAGAGATTTTCTGGGTGTTATTCCCTCCCCACTAAGCGTTATCGCTTAGCACGGGTGTTTTTCCCGTGTAGGTGGCAAGTTCATTTTCGGAGTTGGGCATCTACAGGTCGGCCACTAGTAGTTCAGTTGTAGTCCTTTTGTAGGTGGCAAGTTTGTTTCCGGAGTTGGGCATCTGCAGGTCGGCCACTAGTAGTTCAGTTATAGTCCTTTTGTATTTTGGCTATTATATGTCGTACAGTTTTGTATTTGTATATGTAAGAGTTATGATCAAGCTATTGTATGTTATTTTGTGCGTAGCGCTCCGATATCCTCCTAAGGGATATTGGGGTATTACAGCTAAGCCATGCAGTACTCCCATGGTTCCCAATGTGCAACTTACAAAGGATGATAGTGATCCTTTTGATAATCCAGAGAGATATAGAAGGTTAGTTGGAAAATTGAATTACCTCACAGTAACTCGTCCAGATATTGCATTTGCAGTGAATGTTAATCAATTTATGACTACTCCTAAAGTCAAGTATTGGGAAGCCCTATAACAAATCTTATATTATTTGAAAGGTGCTCCTGGACTTGGTATACTGCACAGTGATTATGGGCATACTCACATTGAGTGCTTTGTCGATGCTGATTGGGCAGATTCCAAGATTGATAGGAAGTCAACTATAGGCTACTGTGTTTTTATTGAAGGAAATTTAGTGCCTTGGAGAAGCAAGAATCAAACTGTGGTATCCAGATCCAGTGCAAAATCTGAATATAGAGCTATCATTTGTTAGCTGAGATTGGTTTGAATCCTCTATCACCAGCAAAACTGTGGTGTGATAATCGGGCTGCTCTCTATATTGTGTCTAATCCAGTGTATTATGAACGAATAAATATATTGAAATTGATTGTCACTTTATCCGTGAAAAGATCCAAAATAATATTATTTCAACTGAATATGTGAAGACAGAAGAATAATTAGGTGATCTATTTACCAAACCACTCAATGGACCTTGAGTGGAATATCAGTATAACAAGTTGGGCATGATTAATATCTATGCTCCAGCTTGAGGGGGAGTGTTACAGAATAGGAATGTATATTTAGTTGATTAGCTTACCTTGTATAGTATATTCCTAATTAGACTAATTGATTTAATTTCCATAAATGTTAGTACCATACATGTATATATATCATGTAATTCTTGAGAAGAAATGCTGAAAAACCTTTTTCCATTTGTGTTTTATTACAGAATGAAAGGATTATTTATGCAGATAATTATGTATGCATGCGTACATGCAAGTGTATATGTATGTGTATATGAATGTATGTATGCATAAATGTACGCGTGTACGAATGTATGAATGCATGTATGAATGTACTAGTGCATGTGATGCACACAAGGATGAATGAATATTTTTTAGCAATTAAAATTCTCATATATCATCGTTAACTATAGCTTTTCTAGTTTTCCTAGCTTATGGCAAGTCCTTCCTTCTTTTTTCCTGCAAATCTAAAGTAGTTTTATGTTTAAAAGTTCAAATAATTTCAAATAATGAGAATTGTCATTTCTACAACAATATTTGCTAATAAAAAAAAAGAGCATGTAAGAATCACAATTATCTCGAACATTAGGAAAACTCAGCAAATGCTAGAAAGTACAAGCAATAAAACACTTAATTAAAACACATTACATTTGAATAAAATATACCTCAACAAAGAGAAGAAAAATATAGATATAGTCATACCTTCTATATTTGAATATAGGCTTGTGCCATGTTGAATCTTTGAAATTTCAGGTCATAGTTGCCGTATGCATATGGATTTATGTATGGATTGATGTAATGTTGGATGGATGGATGCATTTATGCAGATAATTATGTATGCATGCGTACATACAAGTATGTGTATGCATATTTGAATTTATGTATGCATGAATGTATGCAAGTATATGAATGTATGCAGGAATGTATGTTATGAATGCACGTAAGTATGCGTGTATGAATGTATGTATGCCTGTATGTAGGGGTGTGCAAATGGTCTGTTCGGTTCGATTTTGGACCGAACCGAACAGACCGAAAACTGAACTTTGAAAATAATTAGGACCGAACCGCGAACCGAATATTTTAGAACCGAAACCGAAAAAATTTCAGTCGGTTCGGTTCGGTTCAATGTTTTTTTCTGAATGGTATGACAAGTTGGATCCACCCCAGATCCATTAACCCGACCTAAAACCCACTTACATAAATGATCCCCTCTCTCCCTATCTCTCTCATTTCACTCTCTCTCCTTACAGCCACCTCTCTCTCTCTCTCTCTCTCTCTCCCCGCCGCTGTCTACCCAAGACGTCGCCTGCCGACGCTTCTCTCCGCCGCTCGCTACACAAGGCGTCACCGCTATCTCCGTTGGTACCCCTTCTCTTCTCTTCTCTCTCTCTCGACAGATCCTGCTCCCCGTCGCTCCTCTTGCTTCCCTCTCGACAGATCTATTCCGATCGCCCCCCTTCCCCTCCTTTCCCCCGCCGGAGCTCCCCCCAAGGCTGTCTCTCTTCTTGCGCAGTCTTGATTTCCTGTCTTTCATTTTTTGTTGATGTTTACTGGGTTGATGTTTATGTTTTGGTTTGTTGATGTTTGGCTTGTTAATGTTTGGTTTGTTGTTTTGCTGTGCTGATGTTTGATTTGTTGATATATATATATATATATATATATATATCAAACGGTGAGTATGGTAGAATTCGATCAGTTCGGTTCATTCGGTTTTAAAATTTTAAAAACCGAACCGAACCGAAATAACCGAAATTTAAATTCGGTTTAGAATCAAAAAAATCAAAAATCGAACAAACCGAACTAAATAGACCAAAATCAATTCGGTTCGGTTCGATTTTCGGTTCTGCACAGCCCTACTTGTATGAATGTATGCATGTACGAATGTATGAATGCATGTATGCTTGCACGAATGTATGTATGCATGCATGAATGTATTAGTGCATGTGATGATATTTGCATGCATGCAAGGATGGATGTATATTTTTTACCAATTAAAATTCTCATGTATCATCGTTGACTTTAGCTTTTCTAGCTTTCCTAGCTTATGGAGGCCTTCCTTTTTTCCTGCAAATCTGAAGTAGAATTATGTTTAAAACTTTTAAAAAAATTCAAATAATGAGAATTCTCTTTTGTACAACAACATTTGCTAATTAAAATAAACATCATATAAGAATTACCAATATTTCGAACATTAGTAAAACTCAGCAAATGTTAGAAAGCACATGCAATAAGACACTTAATTAAAATATATCGCATTTGAATAAAATGTACCTCAACAAAGAGAACAAAAATATAGATACAGTCATACCTTCTATTTTTGAAAATAGATTTGTGTCATATTGAATCTGTGGAATTCCACGTCATAGTTGTCGTATACGTATAGATTTATGCATGGCTTCATGTTATGGTGGATGGATGAATATATGTTATGCATGTATGAATGGATAGATGTATTTACGCAGATAATTATGTATGCATGCATACATGCAAGTATGTGTATGTATATATGAATAGCATGAATATATGCGTGTAAAAATATATGTATGAGTGTACGAATTTATGCATGCATGTATGTATGTGTGTACGATTGAATGTGTGCATGTATGAATATATGAATGTATGAATGTATGAATGCATGTGTGTATGTGTACGAATGTATGCATGCATGTATAATGTATTAGTGCATGTGATAATATATGCACGCATGCAAGGATGGATGTACATTTTTTAGCAATTAAAATTCTCACATATCACCGCTACTTTACCTTTTCTAGCTTTTCTAGCTTATGGTGAGGCCTTTCTTCTTTTTTCCAGCAAATCTAAATTAGCATTTTATTTAAAAACTTTAAAAAATTTCAAATAATAAGAATTGTAATCTCTACAACAATATTTGCTAATTAAAATAAACAGCATGTAAGAACCACCAATATATCGAACATTATAAAGCTCAGCAAATGTGAGAAAGTACAAGCATTATATAGGACACTTAACTAAATAGTATCGCATGTGAATAAAATATACCTCAACAAAAAGAAGAAAATTATAGATGTAGTCATACCTTTTATTTTTGAAAATAGATTTGTGTCATGTTAAATTTTTGCAATTCCTCATCATAGTTGCCCCGTACATATGGATTTATATGTGAATTGATGTAATGATGGATGGATGCATTTATGCATGTACAGATGGATTAATGGATGTATTTATAATTATGTATTCATGTGCACATGCAAGTAGATGTGTATATATATATGAATGTTTGTGCGTACGAATGTATGAATGCTTGTATATATGCGTATACGAATGTGTGTATGCATGTATGAATGTATGTATGTATGTATAAATGTATGTATATATCAATGTAAAAATGGAGGAATGTTTGTGTATATGAATGTTTGTATGCATATATGAATGTATGTATGTATGTGTGCACAATGTATGCATGTATGAATTTATAAATTTATGAATGTATGAATGCATATATGCCTGTACAAATATATATATGCATGTATGAATGTATTAGTGCATTCGACGATATTTTCACACATGCAAGGATGGATGTATATTTTTTACCAATTAAAATTCTCATATATCATCGTTAACTTTAGCTTTTCTAGCTTTCCTAGTTTAGCGAGATCTTTCTTCTTTTTTCCTACAAATCTAAAGTAGAATTATGTTTAAAACTTCAAAAAATTTTGAATAATGAGAATTATATTTTCTACAACATTTGTTAATGAAAATAAACAGCATGTAAGAACTACCAATATCTCGAACATTAGTAAAACTCAGCACATATTTGAAAAATCAAGCAATAAGACACTTAAAAAAGACATATCCGGTTTGAATAAAATATAACTCAACAAAGACAAGAAAAATATAGATGTTGGCATACCTTCTATTTCCGAGTCTAGATTTGTGTCATGTTGAATCTTTGCAATTCCACGTTATATTTGCCGTATACATATGGATTTATGAATTGATCGATGTAATGATGTATATGTGTATGTATATCCGAAAATATATAAAAGCATATTTTTTTTAAAAAAAATAAATAAAAAGCAAGCTTTTACTTGTAAATTGTTGGCTGTGATTTCTGACAACACCCCAATTCCGGAAATATATCTAAAAACGCACCAAAATCAGAAATATTTTTCCAAAACACACTAAATATATCTTTGTCCCTGGAATCCATATGTATACGGCAAATATAAAGTGGAATTGCAAAGATTCAACATGACACAAATCTAGATTCGAAAATACAAGCATTCATACATTCATACATGCATGCATGCAAATATCATCACTTGCACTAATACATTCATACATGCATTCATCTACATTCGTGCACGCATACATGTATTCATCTACATTCGTGCACGCATACATGTATTCATACATTCGTACACTCATACATACAAGCATTCATACAATCATACATGCATGCATACATACATTCGTACACGCATACATCACTTGCTCTAATACATTCGTACATGCATAGATACATTCGTGCACACATACATGCATTCATCTACATTCATGCACGCTTACATGTATTCATACATTCGTGCATTCATACATACAAGCATTCATACATGCATGCATACATACATTCGTACACGTATACATTTATGCATACATATATTCATATATACATACACATATACTTGCATGTACGCATGCATATATAATAATCTGCATAAATACATCCATTCATACATGCATAAATATACTCGTACATCATTACATCGATCGATTCATACATCCAGGGACAAAGATATATTTAGTGTGTTTTCGAAAAATATTTCTGATTTTGGTGCGTTTTTAGATATATTTCCGGAATTGGGGTGTTGTCAGAAACCGCAGCTGACGGCTGCGGTTTCTGACAACAATTTAATTTTTTTTTTATAAAAAAAATTGGAAGCTGCCGGGCAGGGCAGCAAATGCTGCCCTGCCCGGCAGCTTGTTAAGCAAGCAAAAGCTTTTTTTTTATGTGTGGGTGTATGAATGTATGAATGCTTGTATGTATGGGTGTATGAATGTATGAATACATGTATGCGTGCACGAATGCAGATGAATGCATGTGTGCACGAATGTATCTATGCATGTATGAATGTATTAGTGCAATATTTGCATGCATGCAAGGATGAATGTACATTTTTTAGCAATTAAAATTCTCATATGTCATCGTTAAATTTAACTTTTCTAACTTTCCTAACTTATGACAGGGCCTCCCTTCTTTTTTGCTGCAAATTTGAAGTAGAATTATGTATATCATTATAAAAAGTTTCAAATAATAAGAATCATATTTTCTATAACAACAAAACTCAGCACATGTTTGAAAATACAAGCAATAAGACACTTAATTAAGACATATCCAGTTTGAATAAAGTATACCTCAACAAAGAGAATAAAAATATAGATATTGCCATACCTATTTGCGAATCTCGATTTGTGTCATGTATTTGAAATTCCACATCATATTTGTCGTATACATATGGATTTAAGAATTGATTGATGTAATGATGGATGGATATATTTATGCATGTATAAATGGATGTATTTATGCAGATAATTATGTATGCATGCGTACATGCAAGTATATGTGTATGTATATATGAATGTATGTATGCATGAATATATATGTACGAATGTATGTATACGAATGAATGTATGAATGCACGAATGTAGATGAATGCATGAATGTATCTATGCATGTATGAATGTATTAGTAAATGTGATGATATTTGCATGCGTGCAAGGATGGATGTATATTTTTTACCAATTAAAATTCTCATATATTATCGTTAACTTTAGCTTTTCTAGCTTTCCTAGCTTATTGCGAGGCCTTCCTTCTTTTTTTCCTGCAAATCAAAACCAGTATTATGTTTAAAAATTTTAAATATTTCAAGTAATAGGTATTGTCATTTCTACAACATTTGCTAATTAAAATAAACAGCATGTAGAAAACACAAATATCTCGAACAGTACTAAAACTCAACAAATGTTAGAAAGTACAAGCAACATGACACTTAATTAAAAATATCACATTTGAATAAAATATACCTCAACAAAGAGAATAAAAATATAGATATAGTCATACCTTTTATTTTTGAAAATAGATTTTTGTCATGTTGAGTTGTTGCAATTCCACGTCATAATTATGACACTTAATTGAAAATAGATTTTCGTATAGATTGATGTAATGTTGGATGGATGTATTTATGCAGATAATTATGTATGCAAGCGTACGTGTAAGCCAATGTGTATGTATATAAGAATAGCATGACTGCATGCGTGCACGAATGTAAGTATGCATGAATGTATGTATATATGTATAAATGTATGAATGCATGTATGTATGCGTGTACGAATGGATGTAAGCTTGCATGAATGTATTAGTGCATGTGATGATATTTGCATGCATGCAAGGATGGATGTATATTTTTTAGCAATTAAAATTCTCATATATCATCGTTAACTTTAGCTTTTCTAGCTTTCCTAGCTTATGGCGAGGCCTTCCTTCTTTTTTTTCCTGCAAATCTGAAGTAGAATTATGTTTAAAACTTTAAAAAATTTCAAATAATGAGAATTCTCTTTTTTACAACAACATTTGCTAATTAAAATAGATAGCATGTAAAAAACTACTAATAGCTTGAACATTAGTAAAACTCAGCAAATGTTAGAAAGTACACACAATAAGACAATTAAAACATATCGCATTTGAATAAAATATACCTCGACAAAGAGAACAAAAATATAGATATAGTCATACCTTCTATTTTTGAAAATAGATTTGTGTCATGTTGAATCTTTGCAATTCCACATCATAGTTGCCGTATACGTATGGATTTATACATGGATTGATGTTATGGTGGATGGATGCATTTATGCATGTATGAATGGAGGGATGTATCTATGCAGATAATTATGAATGCATGCGTACATGCAAGTATATGTGTATGTATATATGAATAGCATGGATGTATGCGTGCACGAATATATGTATGCATGTATGACTGGATGTATGCATGTATTAATATATGAATGTACGAATGTATGTATGCATGTAAGAATGTATTAGTGCATGTGATGATATTTGCACGCATGCATGGATGAATGTATATTTTTTAGCAATTAAAATTCTCATATATGTTTAGCTTTAGCTTTTCTAGCTTTCCTAGCTTATGGCAAGGCATTCCTTCTTTTTTCCTGCAAATCTGAAGTAGAATTATGTTTAAAACTTTAAAAAATTTCAAATAATGAGAATTCTCTTTTCTACAACAATTGTTAATTAAAAATAAACAGCATGTAAGAACTACCAATATCTCGAATATTAGTAAAACTCGGCACATGTTTGAAAATACAAGTAATAAGACAGTAAATTAAGACATATCTAGTTTGAATAATGTATACCTCAACAAAGAAAAGAAAAATATAACTATCGTCATACCTTCTATTTCCGAATCTAGATTTGCGTCATGTTGAGTCTTTGCAATTCCGCGTCATATTTGCCTTACACATATGGATTTATGAATTGATGATGTAATGATGTATGAATATATTTATGCATATATGAATGGACATATTTATGCAGATAATTATGTATGCATGCGTACATGCAAGTATAAGTGTATGTATATATGAATGTATGCATGTATGAATGTATGCATATGAATGTATGAATGCATGTACATACACGTGTACGAATGTATGCATGCATGTTTGAATGTACGAATGTGTGAATGCATGTATGTGTGCACGAATGTGATGAATGAATGTATGCGTGAACGAATGTAGATGCATGGATGAATGTATTAGTGCATGTGATGATATTTGCATGCATGCGAGGATGGATGTATATTTTTTAGCAATTAAAACTCTCATATATCATCATTAACTTTAGTTTTTCTCAATGCATGTATGTGTGCACGAATGTGATGAATGAATGTATGCGTGAACGAATGTAGATGCATGGATGAATGTATTAGTGCATGTGATGATATTTGCATGCATGCGAGGATGGATGTATATTTTTTAGCAATTAAAACTCTCATATATCATCATCATTAACTTTAGTTTTTCTGGCTTTCCTAGTTTATCGCGATGCTTTCTTTCTTTTTTCCTGCAAATTTGAAGTAGAATTATGTTTAAAACTTTAAAAAAAATTTTGTACAACAACATTTGCTAATTTTCCTGCAAATTCTCTCTTTTGTACAACAACATTTGCTAATTAAAATAGACAACATGTAAGAACTACGAATATCTCAAACATTAGTAAAACTCAGCAAATATTAGAAAGTACAAGTAATAAGACAGTTAATTAAAAAAATATCACATTTGAATAAAATATACGTCAACAAAGATAACAAAAATATAAATATAGTCATACCTTCTTTCTTCGAAAATAGATTTGCGTCATGTTGAATCTTTCCAATTCCATGTCCCAGTTGCCGTATACGTATGGATTTATGCATGGATTTATGTTATGGTGGATGAATGCATTTATGTATGTATGAAGGAATGGATGGATGCATTTATGCATGTATGAATGGATGGATGTATTTATGCAGATAATTATGTATACATGCGTACATGCAAGTATATGTATGTATATATGAATAGCATGAATGTATGCGTGTACGAATATACGTATGCATGTATGAATGCATACACGTGTACAACTGAATGTACGAATGTATGAATGCATGTATGCATGTACGAATGTATGTATGAATATATTAGTGCATGTAATGATATTTGCACGCATGCAAAGATGGATGTATACTGTTTAGCAATTAAAATTCTCATATATAATCGCTAACTTTACCTTTTCTAGCTTTCCTAGCTTATGGCGATACCTTTCTTCTTTTTTCCAGCAAATCTAAATTAGTATTATGTTTAAAAACTTTAAAAAATTTCAAATAATAAGAATTGTCATCTCTACAACAACATTTGCTAATTAAAATAAATAACATGTAATAAGTAAAGCTCAGCAAATGTAAATATTAGTAAATAAAATAAATAAATAACCCACCAATATATCAAATATTAGTAAAGCTCAGCAAATGTAAGAAAGTACAACCAATAAGACAATTAAAACATATCGCATTTGAATAAAATATGCCTGAACAAACAGAAGAAAATTATAGATATAGTCATACGTTTTATTTCTGAAAATAGATTTGTGTCATATTGAGTCTTTGCAATTCCTCATCATAGTTGCCCTATACATATGGATTTATGTATGGATTGATGTAATGATGGATGGATGCATTTATGCATGTACGGATGGATTAATGCTTATGCAGATAATTATGTATTCATGCATACATGTAAGTAGATGTGTATATATATATATATGAATGTTTGCGTGTACGAATGTATGTATGCATGTATGTATTAGTGTACGAATGTGTGTATGCATGTATGAATGTAAGAATGCATGAACGCTTGTATGCATGTACGAATGTATTTATGCATGTATGAATTTATGTATGTATGCATGTATGTGCATGTATGCATGAATGTATATATATGAATGTATGAATGCATGTATGTATGCGTGCACAAATGGATGTATGCATGAATGTATGTATGCATGTATGAATGTGTGTATGCATGTATGAATGTAAGAATGTATGAACGCTTGTATGCATGTACGAATGTATTTATGCATGTATGAATTTATGTATATATGCATGAATGTATATATATGAATGTATGAATGCATGTCTGTATGCGTGCACAAATGGATGTATGCATGAATGTATGTATGCATGTATGAATGTATGTATGCATATATGTATGCATGCATGAATTTATAAATGTACGAATATATGAATGCATGCATGTGTGCACAAATGGATGTATGCATGCATGAATATATAAATGTACGAATGTATGAATGCATGCATGCGTGCACAAATGGATGTATGCATGAATGTACGTATGCATATATGAATGTATGCATGTGTGCACAAATGGATGTATGCATGAATGTATGTATGCATATATGAATGTATGAATGCATGAATGCATGTATGTATGCGTGCACAAATGGATGTATGCATGCATGAATTTATAAATGTACGAATATATGAATGCATGCATGCCTGTACGAATGTATATATGCATGTATGTGTAAATGCACGCTGTATATATGTATGGATGTACGTATATATATGCATGTAAGGTTGCATCTATGGACGCATGCGTATATGTGTGGATGCATTATGTATGATTTGAGCAGAGAAACACATTCAATAACTAGTCCAATAGACTCAATCATATTAAAAAAATATATATACAAAAAATAACATGCAGCAAGGTAAACTTGGAGACCCTAACCTTCTCAATCACTTTATTGATAAGCCCCCTGCATTAAATTTCTTCTTGAAAACTTCATTTTCATTACCTGGCACCAACATAGAAACATCAAATGCATTAAAACAAAGAAGACGAGTAAATGACCAAAATCAACTAACAGAAAGTCAATACTCCCTTCAAGGCAAGAAAAGGAATCAACATTAACTATTTTCACTTATTTAGAGAAAAATTCAATGATCTTTCTGCAAATTCTAGAGCAAAAGAAATCAGCAACAGAAATATCACTTGTTTCTTATTTTTTTTAAGAAAAAAAAAACGATTGAATATAATCAAAGACTAATTAGATACAATCCTAGGAGTTACAGGATTCCAAAAGCAATAAATAATGTTAAGCAACCAATAAGAAATATTCCTAAGAACTAGGAAAGAGAGATGGGTAGTATAGTAAGCAAATTGCCATAGTTTTTAGAATTATACTAATAACAAACATAACTAAATGGCTCATCATGTTAAGTTCAAACATGCAACAATTTGAATAAAGTAAGAAACACTCTCCTACTTATGTTGCCTAAGATTGTACTTTGTTGAAATAAAATATAAATGAGGTCAAGACAAATTACTTTCTTTTTCAAGTGGCACAAATTTGAGTCTTGAGTTGGCAAAGCCTAAACAAAATGGAAAAAGAAAAGCTAATAAAATGAAATAAAATATGGGCAATACATGACAAGAAATATGCCCCACATTTGGATAACTTCCATAAAACCACATGAGCAAAGAACATCGCACCTAATTTCAGGTATCTCTCTTTCCCTCTCATTCTTCATCTTTTCTTTCCTTTTTCTTTCTTGTCCCAACAACGATTACAAAGTGAGTACTCCATTTAGTAATATAAGAATATCCTAAGACTTTAGGGTCAGGAGAGGAATCACATTAACTATCTTCACTTCATTAGAGGGAATCCAATGATTTCTCTTCAAAATCTAGAAAAAAAAGAAATACCAATCAGCAACAAAACTACTAATTTGTTAGCCTAGAAAAGTTTGAAGACCAGAAAAATCATGCTTTTGCTCAGATTGATAATTTCTTGTAATATTGGCAGCATGGAATCTTCAGATGGAGGAATTTTTAGTTGAATTGAAAGAAAACAAGCACAAAATCAGCACCAATAACATCCACTTCTGAAAAAAAAGAATGAATGAAAGTAATTGAAATATGATCAAACATTTTAGTTAGATACAACCTCAACACTCGAGACTTAAGCAAGAAAAGCTCACTTGGAAAATAATGTTAAGCAACTAGGGAATATAAGATCAACTTTTGAACTAGGAACTATAATTGACGGGTAGTATAATGTCGATGCCTTGAAACCAGCTGACCTGGAAAAGCTCCACCAACTCATCAGCGCCATAGTTTTACCTAAATAAACAAAAACCAACTACATAACAAATCAAAATTAGGTGGATCAAACAGTTAGCTTACAATAATTGTAATGAAAATAGCACCTTCCAGAAAAAAAAAAAAAAAAGAAAAAAAAATCCAGTTTGAAGACACAAAAAGCTGACAATGAAAATAATGAATCTTTGGTTAATTAAAAAATAATTCCTAACCTTCAACTCAAATTTTCAATTTAACTTGCAAACAAGAACTTTATGCTTTTACCCCAAAAATTTAATTACATTTCAACTCAGGGAATCCATCCAAAATTCTAGAGGAGTATTCCATGGCCCCCACATAATATTTTGCTAGATTTTTATGGATTTTTAGACCGTTCTTAATTTGATAATGTGGCAAAAGGTGCGGGGTTGAACAGTAAAATATTTTAGTTTAGGAGAATAAACTGAAATGCCAATAGTTAACCAGCCTTCTTACTAGAAGGGAGGAATAGATATGCGGATATTTAGGATAAATCAAGGTAATCAGTTAGTCATACCAACAGCGGCCAAATGGCTCATCATGTTAAGTTCAAACTGTTAGAAAATTGTTAAATAAACAATAGCCCATAAATCGATTATGTCAAAACATTAAGAATAGAATAAATGCGGAAGCATACCTGTATCCATAGCCATTAAAATATGTTGAAGGTTTTAGGGTTTCTAGTTGACACAGAGATCTGAATTTTTCTCTGAAGCGATGGGATACTAAAGAGAAAATTAGGGTTAGGGTTACTCTGTGCAACCAGGACCATAACCTATTTATAGAATAACTTATTTACTAATTTGCCCATCATAAATTAGTTTTAAGTCCTTTAGATTTCTACACATTAATAATATAACCTCCATATTTTAATAAGACGACTATTAAGTCCAATTTGACTTTAACTTAATCAGATCACTTTTATTTGGACTAAAACTCTAATAGCTTATAATATACAATATTCACATATTTAATTTATATAAGTCCATAAATTTCAACAATCTCCCACTTGGACTTTATACATATAAATATGCGATAACCTCATTAGTTGTATATTATATAATACTTTATGAGCTCAAAAAATGCTATCATAACTGAAATCATCTTTGACAATCCCGTTCATGAATTATATCAACATAGGATCAAAGAGATTTTCGTTACATTTATCGTAACTAAACCCAACAATGGTCACATATATTAATATAACCAACAACATGGATCAAATATGGATGTGTAGCATGAAAATATCATGTAATGTGATCTTTAACATGCCTATTTTCAACTGGTTCAACCTTATTGCTTAATGAGATCAAACAAAGTAGAGAGTGGAAACTGTATAACTGAATGATAAACTTTATGTACCCATAAAAATATCCATATGACATGTCAACTAAAATAAATTCAAGCATCTGTAAGTACAAACTCCCTCTAAATTGATATATCATCTAATAGTATAACACCCATGTGAGCAGTGTGCTCATGAAAGACCTTGGGTATTAATCCTTTAGTAAGCGGATCCGCAATCATGGAGCTTGTGCCAATATGCTTTATAGATATTTGACCACTCTGAACTCTTTCTTTAACAATCAGGAACTTAATTTCTATATGTTTAGACTTGGAAGAGCTCCTATTGTTGTTGGAATACAACACTGCTGATTTATTGTCACAAAATAACTTTAATGGTCTTTCAATACTATCCACAATTCGCAGCCCTGTGACAAAATTTTTCAACCATATCCCTTGATTTGATGCCTCATGACATGCTACAAATTCAGCTTCCATGGTGGAAGAAGCCGTGAGTGATTGTTTCACGCTTTTCCAAGAAATGGCTCCTCCAGCCAGCAAGTAAATGTAGCCTGAAGTGGATTTTCGACTGTCTTGGCATCCAGCAAAATCAGAGTCTGAATACCCAATGATCTCTAACTGATCCGATCTCTTATATGTGAGCATGTAATCTTTTGTTCTCTGTAGATACCGCATAACCCTTTTGGCTGCTTTCCAATGATCCATGCCTGGTTTACTTAAATATCTGCCTAATATTCCCACAATGTATGCAATATCCGGACGTGTACAAACTTGAGCATACATTAGACTTCCTATAGCTGAAGCATAAGGAATGTTTTGCATTCCCTTAGACTCGAGTTCATTCTTAGGGCACTGATTGCGACTAAGCTTATCTCCTTTAACTACTGGAGTATCTCCTGGTTTACAATTTTGCATGCCAAACCTTTTGAGAATCTTTTCGATATAGCTCTTTTGTGATAATCCAAGAATGCCCTGAGAGCGATTCCGGTATATCTTAATTCCTAATACAAAAGAGGCGTCACCAAGATCTTTCATTTCAAATTTCTTTGATAGAAATCTCTTGGTTTCGTGCAATATGCCTATATCATTGCTGGCAAGCAATATGTCATCAACATATAATACCAGAAAAATGTACTTACTCCCACTGAACTTGTGATATATACATTCATCAACTGCATTTATATGAAAACCGAAAGAAATGACAATTTGATGAAATTTGTGATACCACTGACGAGAAGCCTGTTTGAGTCCATAGATGGATTTCTTTAATTTACAAACCATTTGCTTTGAATGTTCTGAAACAAAGTTTTCTGGTTGTTCCATATAAATCGTTTCATCAATGTCGCCATTGAGAAACGCTGTCTTAACATCCATCTGATGCAACTCAAGGTCAAAATGTGCCACAAGTGCCATTATTATTCTAAAAGAGTCTTTCGATGAAACTGGAGAGAAAGTCTCTTTATAATCAACGCCTTCCTTTTGAGTAAAGCCTTTAGCAACAAGGCGAGCCTTATATCTCTCCACATTACCTTTTGAATCCCTCTTGGTTTTAAATATCCATTTACAACCAATAGGTTTCATACCTTTAGGCAATGGGACAAGATCCCAAACCTCGTTGTCTTTCATAGACTTTATTTCCTCATTCATGGCATTGATCCACTCTTGAGATTTTGAGCTTTCAATGGCCTGACGGAAGTTGATTGGATCATCTTCCATCATTTCATTGTCTACCTCATGCTCTTGGAGAAATACAATATAATCATCTGAAATTGCACTTTTCCTTTCTCTAGTGGATCTTCTTAATGGCATTTGTTCTTGAGGTTGTTGAGTTTGTTCTTCAGGAATAACCTGTTGAACAGGATCCAGGAGATTTTCGACATTGTCTTGTGGTTCTGGTGTTGCTTCTTGAACCGTGTCAGGAAGAAAATTTTGATCCTGATCATGGTCAATTACAACTGTAGGAAGAGAAATAAATTCCTCTTCAAAGACAAAGTTTCTAACCTTATCTCCCCCTCCAAATTCAACATCCTCAAAGAACTTAGCATTTCCCGTCTCAAAAAATGATCTTTTAGTGGGATCATAAAATTTGTACCCCCGAGACCTTTCAGAATATCCAACAAAATAGCTACTGACCGTTCTTGAGTCCAATTTTGTTTCATTTGGCCTATAAGGCCTTGCCTCAGTTGGACAACCCCAAATGTGTAAATGTTTTAAGCTGGGTTTCTTACCCGTCCATAGTTCATAAGGGGTTTTGGTCGTTGCTTTAGTTGGAACTCTGTTAAGGATGTAAGCTGCAGTCTTTAATGCCTCTGCCCAGAGTGAATCTGGCAAAGTAGTATGACTGATCATACTCCTTACCATGTCCTTTAATGTCCTATTTCGTCTTTCAGCTACACCATTCATGTTAGGACTTCCTGGCATGGTGTACTGTGGGACGATTCCACATTCCTCTAGGAATTTAGCAAATGGCCCTGGACGTTGTTCACCTGATCCGTCATATCTACCATAGTATTCTCCACCACGGTCAGATCTAACTGTTTTAATCCTTTTATTTAGTTGATTTTCAACCTCAGCTTTAAAGGATTTGAACACATCCAAGGCTTGGGACTTCTCATGAATGAGATAAAGGTACCCATAACGTGAATAATCGTCTATGAACGTAATAAAGTATCGTTGACCATTCCAAGAAGCAGTAGGGAATGGTCCACAGATGTCTGTATGTATTAGTTCTAAGACTTCTGTAGATCTGTTAGCACCTAATCTCCTTTTGTTTGTTTGTTTTCCTTTAATACACTCAATACAGATTTCAGAATCTGAAAAATCAAGTGAATCAAGAATTCCATTTGACACAAGCCTTTCAATTCTTTGTTTAGAAATGTGGCCTAATCTCTTGTGCCAAAGTGATACAAAATTCTCATTAGTTAATTTTCTTTTAGTACCCACATGCATGGTTTCATTATATGAAGCAATCGTATCAAGCAAATATAGGTTATCATTACTTGATAAAGAACCAGAACCGATAAGATTTAAACTTTGAAAAAGACTAAACTGACTGTTTCCAAAAGAACAACAATATCCTGATTTGTCCAATACAGAAACAGAAATTAAATTCCGCCTAAATGACGGTACAATAAAAGTCTCCTTCAAATCTAAATAAATTCCAGTCTTTAATAATAACCTAAAAGTGCCTATTGCCTCAACTTCAATTTGCTTGCCATTGCCTACATAGATGTATCTTTCATCATCACTTGGCTTTCGGCAGCTCAGGCAACCCTGCATAGATACACTTATGTGAGTAGTGGCACCTGAATCTATCCACTAAGTGTATCTAGGTACTGAAATTAAATTAACTTCAGAACAAACAAAAGCATGAAATGTACCTTTCTTTGCACGCCAAGCATGATATTTGGTACAATCCTTTTTCTTATGAGAAGTTCCTTTACAGAAGAAGCAACCAGATTGTTGAATTTTATCTTTATTTTCCTTACGTTGCTTCTTTTGTTCAGCAGCTTCTGCATCCTTCTTCCTTTTCTTATTGTAGCCCTTGGAAGATAATGCCAAGTGAGCACTTTCTGCTTTTCCAAGCTTTATCCTATCTTCCTCATTCACCAGATGAGAAATGAGCTCATTAAGAGTCCACTTCTCCCTTTGAGTATTATAACTCACCTGAACCTGACTGAATTGTGAAGGAAGAGAGATAAAAACTAAATGCACCAATAAATCCTCAGAAATTTCTAATTTTAGTGCCTTTAGCCTGGATGCAATCTGCTCCATTGCCAAAATGTATTCCCTTATTCTCCCATTGCCCTTATACCTCATGGAAACAAGTTTGTTTATCAAACTACTTGCTTCCGCCTTTTCGCTTTTAGCAAAGCGTTTTTCAAGGGTTTCAAGGAACGATTTGGCATTTTGATTTTCGGACGCAGTGTCCTTGAATGTATCTGGAATTGCACGCCTCATGATCATTAGACTTAAGCGATTTGAGCGCTCCCACTTCTCAAAGTTTCTCTTTTGTTCTGAGGAACTTTCAGCTGTAAGAGGAGCAGGAGGCTCAACCCGAAGCGCATAGTCTAGATCCATGCAACCTAGAACGATAGTAACGTTCTCTTTCCATTTCTTAAAATTTGTGCCATTCAGCATAGGAAGTGAATTAATATTTGCAGATATTGAACCAGTAGAGGTATTTTCTGAATTCAGAGAACAACAAAAAATATATCAAGCTCACAATTAATACTTTAAATTTCATAAAATAATAGATTCAAAAATAATGGCCAATCCCATCACAAGACACCTAACACAACATTGAAATTTAGTCTTTGGACAGAAAAATCAATTTGTAAGTGGTAATCTTGGTGCAGTAATCAAATATTGATAATAAATTCCTGTAAAATATCAAGCCTTTCTTTGGACCGACTCAACATTCACATGGAAACCCAAATAATTATCACATATTTATTACCACAAATATGTTCTAATTTCGGCCAGACAATAATAACCTTCCTTTGGGCCGGCTATTATCCGCATAAAATTTCGAACATAAATATATTTTCTTTCCTAATATTTTGATTTAATTAACCTACACAATAGAGGTTACTTTGGCAACATATTGTTTCAATTAAATAAATTAAAATATTAGTAATTAAATCTTATGCCAATTTTGAATCTAAACTTTAATTATACAAATAAACGTAAAAATATTAATCATAATCCTGAATAATTAATATTTTTACATTAAAAAAATGACATAAATTAATAATATAAACTGAATTTATTCATAGAATTGAAAGTATAATAATTCATATGAATTATAGCCCAAAGGAATTAAAGAATGAATAATTCTGTTAGATGTTTTCTATAGACGCAATTAATAGCACTTGAAAGAGCATAGCACAGCGGATGAAAGCATACAGAAAAAGGATGATAAGGTACTGGGCTCAAATCCCAGCTATGCCAATCCTAACTCTTTTTAATAAGTTTTGAACAAAAAAAAAAAAACAATTATGCCCCTTAAAAGACCAAGCTGTACAATACCAATTTCCAAGCCTTAATGACCGAATGGTACAAAAGATTAATGTCCAATGGGCCATACAGGCAAAGACAATTTTATTTCAATGAAATAACAAATCATCATCTTCAACCTCACCTCATCTGAATTCAACGTGATTCCTCATTAGAACAACAGTTTTTTTTTTTTTTTTATTATTATTGCATTAACAGAACACATAATCCATGGCTTGAAATTGAATCCAAAAGATGTGAACTGGGAAGCAACCAAATTAAAATAATATCCATCAAGCATATTGATTACACAGGAAGATAAATTCATGAAACCCAAAAGAAAATAATTTGTTTGCCGTGAAATCCATCAAGGCCATGAACAATCGGAAAATAAAAGAATATATATATATATACACTGATAGCTTAATAGCAAAATTAAAATTATACCGTAAATTTCAAACCAAATATCAAACCAAACGAAAATCAAAATTCTGAAATTAAATGAAATTTTGATTAAAAAACCTTAATCAATTCTTAATGATTTAACATGAATTAGGCTCTGATACCAATTGTTAGAAAATTGTTAAATAAACAATAGCCCATAAATCGATTATGTCAAAACATTAAGAATAGAATAAATGCAGAAGCATACCTGAATCCATAGCCATTAAAATATGTTGAAGGTTTTAGGGTTTCTAGTTGACACAGAGATCTGAATTTTTCTCTGAAGCGATGGGATACTAAAGAGAAAATTAGGGTTAGGGTTACTCTGTGCAACCAGGACCATAACCTATTTATAGAATAACTTATTTACTAATTTGCCCATCATAAATTAGTTTTAAGTCCTTTAGATTTCTACACATTAATAATATAACCTCCATATTTTAATAAGACGACTATTAAGTCCAATTTGACTTTAACTTAATCAGATCACTTTTATTTGGACTAAAACTCTAATAGCTTATAATATACAATATTCACATATTTAATTTATATAAGTCCATAAATTTCAACACAAACAAGCTACGATTTGAACAGAACAAGAAACATTCTTCTACTTATACCGCCTAAAATGGCACTTTGTTGAAATAAAATGTAAATTATCTCAAGAAAAATTACTTTCCTGTTTTAAGTGGCACAAAATTTGAGTCTTGAGGTGGCAAAGCCTGAAAAAAAAAATGATCAATTCATAACAAAAATACTCAACACCAGAATAACTTCCATAACAGCACATGAGAAAAGAACATACGTCTAATTTCAATTCTCTCTCTCTTTTTTCCTTCTCATTCTTCACCTTTTCTTTTTCGTTTTTTCGCGGGCCGAACACTTGGCAACGCCTCTTCATCCCTGTAAATAAAGTTGTTACGAGACATGTAAAATGTCCTTCCTCTACCTTATGCATGAAATGCACAAGTGTCACAGTGGGAGCGAGAGGCAAGTAATATAACCCAAAAAAAAAATTGATACGCAAAATAGAAGGATAATAAAATTGTAACTCAATACCTCAGCAAATCATGATGCATTGAAGAAAACATCCTTGCTGTGAAAATTTCTTAGTGCTAGAGTGCTAGTCCCCAAGCCAATTAACCTTCCTTTGGACTTTTTATCGCCTATCATAGAATCTAAATAGTCCGATTCTTCTTTAACTTCAACCTTTGCTTCAATTACTTCAAGATTGTTGTCTTAATTGGAATTTGTAGTCTCTTTCCCCATCATCGAAATTAATACCACAGATCAATCCACCGTCTTCCAATCCTCCAAAAATAAACAAAAATTGTCCAAGATTCTGCAGTGAAGAAAAACACCCAAACCTCATTGCTTAACCTAACAAAATCGAATCTGATACACATCAATGGGTTGAATATATATGACATATATCAATTATCCCCAACTCTCACCGGGTTTTAATCATGAAAATCCGACTCTTTGTGTTGGCTTCGGCTTTGCGAGAAAATGATGTACTTACATCCTCAAATTTACATCGCCATAACTTTTCTTCTGCTTGAGAAACAAACGCGACACTGTCACTGAGAACAAAATACAGCGGCTATGATGCCTATTTATATCCTACGCCTTTACTATAGCTCCCTGCAACGGCTCTTATTAAAATTAAACGGTAACTTTTTAAAATCTGAACGGTAATTTTTTTTTTTTCCTTTTTATTTTGGTAACTTTACGTTTGGGCTTTTAGACCGTTATTGTCATGTAATTGGGCTAAAGTGGACAGGGCTCATGCACCCATCTCCCGTAATCAGGCTCCCATAGTTTCTATTTCAAGGCCTCCAAAGATCATTTAGTTATATACCAATATTGCCCCGTAATTGGGCTGCCATCATCGAAACTTCATATAAATGTGTAAAATAAAAATAGAAAATATGAGCCCAATATTTCATTTAACTTGATTTCACGCTAAAATAACTCATTTAACTTGATTTCACGCTAGAATAACGGTGTGCGCCCATCACTCTCATCATCAAGTCCGTCCATTTCGTCCTTAATGTACACTAATCGAAAAATTCGAAAATCCAATATACACTTTTTTATTTTTTTTCTTTTTTAAAGATTCAATGTAAAAAATTAAAAAGTTACAGTATATGAGAATGGATTTTTTCAATTAAAAATAATATTAAAAATGATAGTTTATACTATAACAAATTTAATTTCTGCTATAATAATAATAATCTTTTGAACCATTGAATTTTTTTTTTTTTTTGCTATCTGCTCCGCTATTACCATATTATTGTTGCAAAGTTCTTTATCATATATGATGATCAATAATGGCATTGATGAAAGTAGATTGAAATGATGCTAGTCAATGAAACATGGCATTAAGAAGAATGAAATTCATATATATAAATATACAAATGAAAGAAAAAATAATCAATGTTCATCTTTTGAATTGGTACGGCACTTCTTTTTCTTCAGGAAGCTAAGTTTTGTGAATAGAGATAATCAATGATGGAAAAAATTTATTTCATAATGGGCGAACTCGGCTCGAACTAAAATGAAAAAAAAAATGTACATCATAATCAGTAGTGGAAAAAATGAATTTTTTTTTCATTTTTATCTTAATGACAGATAATAAATGACCGGATAGTCTCATTTCTACAAAAATCACGTCTTCATGGATACAAATGCGAGAATTATTAGGTGTATAGGCCTTTCACATGTGGTGCCTAATAAAATCAATCATTCCTAGTTACAATGGTTGGTATTTGGCCATGATTTACAAAATCAATCTTATTCAACCGTACACAGCACAACACTTGCTCCGGTAGCTCCTCTGCTTTTTGAGCCTGTCAACATTATCATACCGAAAATCACATTATTTCACAACCATTTTTGAAACCTGAGTTTTGGCAACAGCAGTAGTTGGAATTATTTTGCTTATGCTAGCATTAGTGCTTAGATCAATACCTGAATAGTTAAGCCCACATTAGCTATACCGTGCTTCATTCGATCTCGGAATGCTTCAAGTCCTTTACGGGATATGTAGCTGAACCGATGAATATCTAGATCAATCTCAAAGTAATTGGGTCCCTGCAGGAATTGTGGGCCAACATCAAGCAGAAGTCATAATGCAGACGTAGATGATCTTTTATCAAAATGAAGCAAACTTGATAATGTGAACTAAAAGAAAACCAAATCTTTACCCTAAAGAACTCATGCTGAGGCCGTGAAAGCACTGGTTTATCATTATAAGCTTGGATAAGCTTTCTTTCTGTGGAACCTAACTGCAATTCCTCAGGATTAACAACTCCTGCCAGAATTTTTAGCCTTTCTCTAAAAGGAACAGTCGACTCCATTGCAAAGCCTTTAACCTTCTCCATGTCATCATCAACCAATCTCTGGAATTAAAAAAGCAACACGAGTAATTGGCTGAGAATTATAAAAGATGAAAAAGAATATCATATTGATGCATTTCGTTTCCTTCAGAAAGAACTAGGGAAGAGTGTATAGCTAAGTAGAGTTGGTTGACTTCAAGAACAAGTGCAAGAAACAGGTACTGAAAAAATACCTTGATGCTGTCTTGAAATTGAGGAGAGATCTCTTTATCAAAATTCTCAGAGAGTTTAAAGTATAATACAAGGCTCATGCCTTCTCCATCGCTGTCACCTTGGAACATGGCTACAGGATAAGTGGGAAGCTGCAACAAAACCAGCCACCATCAATACGTTATAAGCCACCATTAAGGACCCAATAATCTCTATGTAACTAATACCACTTTGTCTCTTTTGGTCAAGACTAGGAGATAGAATTTGATGTAAATCTAACCTGTATGTTAACAATCAGAAGTGGAGGCACTTTCTCATGTGGTTGTATATTAGGAAGTTCAAGATGCTGAGCAATGTGATGAATCTTTTGAGGGCAAGCAAATAAGTCAACGCCGATTGGTATATATGGACTGACATTTGGAGCAGCACACTTCTGCTTATCTCTGCATATTAGTTCATCGATGAAAGCTCCATGAGAAAATAAAAAGCAAAAAAAGAAAATTTTAAAGGTATGCAGAAATGACTTTACAGAAGTAAAAAAGTAGTAACATGCCTAAAATAATTCTCGCCTCGGAGTTTAAAAACTGAAGGTGAAACCTCAGACCAGCATCCTGGAGTAGCCTTCTCTTCTTTCGAAACTGGAATTAGAAATCCTGCTCTTGGGCGGTATAACAATCTCTCAGCTGCATCAGTTCATGCAATCATTCATGATCATCACGGAATAGACAAGACGGATATGACGGTTTTGATATTTATGCTATAACTAAAAGACAATACTGTATGTACTTACAAAATTGGGTTTTCTCCTCTCCTTCACAGGATTTCCTCATCAAAGAAACCATAATAACAGTTGATTTCCTTCTGCTTTCTTGAACTCTCTCTCCAGATTCATAGGTAAGCTCTTTAAGAGCTTTACAACTTCCGTAAGGGTCGTCTACTACTTTCTTTGTCAGAGTAGCAATATCATCACCTTTTGAAACCGTTCCATCTATTTTCAAGTAACTTTCATAGAATCCTTCATACTTTGATCCACTATCAACAAAGCGCGATGCACTTCCATACTGAAGCACCTGAGTGCTTGGTTTTTGTCCAATTGTACTCCCAACGGGAGGAAAACCATCTGCCAGACCATAGAAGAAAAATTTCAGAGTATTAGCTACCTATCGGAGACAAAAAGTTAGTTCCAAAATAAATCGATAATGATGAATTTGTGGGTATATTACCTCCATGCACACTAATAAAGTCATCATCAGAATCTGAATCCATAATGCTAACAGAGTCAAACCATACTTCCTCTTGGCATATTCCTGCAATGATTGATTGGGCTCTTAGATTCACCAGGACTTTGTCAGAGTGCAACATAGTAATCAAGCAAATAGGGTATCTAATAAGATTTTAACATAATAAAAACACGTTAAAAGAAACAAAAACAGAAAAGAGGCAAAATACTGGAATAATAAGGACTACTTATTGACATCTAAATCACCATTCAAACGATCAACTTATCCAAGGAATAAATCTTGCATTAGAGGAAAAGAACAAACCATTTGCAGCAATTTGGCTATGGTTCCATTGCAGTTGGGTGTGATGGAAATTCTTGTTAGAAGCTTCAGATCTGCGGCAGGTAGTTGCTGCACCCTTCTCAAAGTCAAGATGAACAAACTCACTAAGAGCAAAATCTCCTATGCCAGCATTACTAAACCGTTTGATAGGTACATCAGGAATTGCAGTGGAAATCTTTCCACGACCTTTTCCAAATTTTCGAAAACTTCTTCTAGGTAGCTTGGTTTTTCTATTGGCTGTTGATACACATCCACCCATTATAATACTAAATATAACCTTCTTTAAATTTTATGTTGAAAAGAAGGCACCAAGAATCCAAGCCTGAGGCAAGAAGAAGCACCTGCAATTTTTTCAAAACACATTAAAAGAGAGAGAGAGAGAACGTAAGAAAAAAGCTAAGAAAGGCATATGATTCAGTAAAATTCCTCGCTAGAGAGTGCCTTTAAATTTTAAACACAATTTACTGTAATTAACCGTATATTAAAGCAGATGAAGATGATTGACAATTAGGTGTAAAGAATTCTGCAGAGAATATCATTTCATTTCATTTCATATTCTGAGGTGAAAAGTTAAATCACAACCTATTGATTAAAGTAGCAAATATCTACAAAAATAAATCGATGTATAATTTAAAACAAAGCAAAATGAAATCATATATTTATTGATTAGATTCATTAAAATGTTCCCTTTTGTTGCGTACATACCTCTGACATCAATATGTAAACCGAGCACAGCAGTTAGCCTCTCGCTCTCAGGTTAGCTTCTCGTTGAAAATTCTGAAAAATTTAATTTAGTAATCGCAACATCAAGAGAACTGCAAATTTTGCACAGTATAACTCTATCAATGGAGAAAACCTCAAAAAAAAAAAAGAAAAGGAAGGACGAGTAATCCATACAGGCACTCACTAATGCACGAAAATTGAGCAACACAATTGTTTCACGTCACAAACAAACAATTGAAGGCCCAAGTCTGATCGCCCACATAATGATATGATCTGGGTTTATAATAAAACTATGTGTCGAATTTTGTCAGGCGTAATAGAAACAAATAATTTAAAAAATAAAAATTTATAAGTCCACATCATGTAAGATTGCAAAAGACAAAGAAATCCAAATAATTTGATAATCAAGATATGTACTTATCATATGGTACAAACATTAGTAGTTAAAATGTGCAGTCTTGAGAAATATAAAAAAAAAAAAAATCAACAAATTTAAAGAAACAACCCAAAAGAGAATCATCTGAGTACTCAACAATACAACCATCAACTTGGGCAAAACCAGAAACAATTCAATCCAATGACACGCAGAGTAGATTTCCCACAACTGGTCTCTTTTTAGAAAAAGCCAAATTTCCAAAAACTTTCAAAACCCAGAAAACGAAAGAAACTTTAGGTCCATAGTAATTACAGAACCACCAAATCGAAATAAGAAAAAAGCCCAAAAAGAGGGGAAAAGTGAAAGCAAGAAAAAGAAGAAGAGAACCTGCAAAAGAAAGAAGAGGGGGAAATTCCGGCAAGAAGAATGAAACTCAGATCAGCAAAGTCGGAACTCCCCCATATTCGATTATGGATCAGTGAGAAAACAACCAGGCACAGGCACAGCGGCCGTAAATCCCACTCTGCATGGGGAAAAACAGCCAACGGAAATAGGAAGCATAAACAGAAATAGTAAAAAAGGAGATTGAAAAAATAGAATTATTTATTTATATTATAAATTAATGATGAAGAAGATGATATGTTATTGGTAGATTGGGCAAATTAAGGTTCCGGTTGGTTTGGATCCTATTATTGGGTTTTCTGATCCATTTAAATCTCTCTATCTCTCTCTCTTTCTTTCAGAATTAGTTTCAAATCTGGTGTGTCTGTTTTTTCAGGTTTTGTCGCCCAAGATTTCGCGGGCAAATTCTTTTGTCTTCACTGTTCTCTCATTGAATTATGATTTGTTATTATCCTAAATAAATAAATATTCTAATTTATTTTAAAAAATAAAAATAAATGCAGGCATGTAATATAGACTTGTTAGAAGATAAGATTTTTTTTATTATTATTATTTTTAGTCATTACATACATTAATGATTTGTATTCTTTTTTTTTACTTCGTTGGTTTAGTTCATTGTACCGTTATATTTATAAAGAAAAACTGCTTGCTTCGAGGTAGTTATTTTTAAAATAATGCTTCCTTTTGTTTAGAAATTAGAAGTGTTTGAATTGAATGCATGTACTTAAAATTTTGATCCTATTTGTGAATTCGAGTTATATATTCATATTTTTTATTCAAATTCGATCTAATCTATTTGACATGTCAAACGATCTGATCTTTTTATATCAATCATTTATATTTTTATAAGTTTATAACTTTTTGTATAATGTAAATATAAAAATGACTTTTTATATTTTATAATGCATAATTTATATTTTTAGTGAAAAATAAAAAAATTATGTCATAAAATTTGTTCTGTTTATGATTCAATCCATTTAAAACTCTTAAAATTTTGACTAATTTATGATCATAACTGATACATTAGCAATCTATAAATAAATATTTGCATTAGTTTTAAATTTAATATCATAACTCCCCATTGTTAATTTTATGTGGTAATTATGAATTTTAACAAGTTAGAAGATAGAATTTAGATATTAGATTACTTTCTTTGTCCTACAAATTAATGATCTCATGTTATAATTTACTTCCTTTTTTCAAAGTGTTGCTAAAAAATAGTATCATTTTCTTATATAGTCCTATTTGAATTATTAATTATCTAAATTTTAATAAAACTCTAATTAATATAAAAGATGTTAGTGAGAAATATATAAGTGGAACTTATAGATACAATAATATTAATTAATTTTTTCTAAGTAACCTACATATGTGCTAATTATAAAAAATACAATACTTTCCTATAATGATTTGAAGTTATTTTAGATTAAATTCAAGTCAATTTTTCACAACAGCCACTAAATTTGCAATGTTAAGCCACTCGCAAACATTTTACATTAAAAAATAAATAAAGGTAGAATAGAAAAATGGAAAGAGTCTACCAAAAGCAATTAATATCAAACAGGATCTAAATCAGCTTTGGCATCCAAAGCAAAAGTTGAGATACTTAAATCGATGGATGAATTATTACTAAACAGCCTTTTCCGATTATTTTAATTAGCAATCAAATGAAACCTAACTAAAATAAAGTGTAAGTTTTATTTATAATAAGCAATTAAGTTGGGCAAGAAAAGAAAAAGGCGTTTATCATGTAAGAGTGGCAATTGGCAACTAAGTGCGTAAATGTAATTAGAAAATGACTTGTGATGCATATCCAGTTTCCACTGCTAATCCTTGTTTGTATTTTAGTACATGCAGTAGATAGATTTTAGAGATTCATTAACGGAACATCATAAACACATGTGTCTACAAACAACTGATTAAGGTTTTTTTTTTTGTCAGAAATTAAGGGTATTAATTATATTTATATGGAACAATTTATGCTGTTTTGTTATGGATTAGTGATACGTAACATAAAATAATACTTAAAAGAAAATTAATAAATAAAAACAATGATTAGATGGCTTATGAAGCATCAAACAATTAATTAATTCATAAAATCATATGATATGCGTGTGGAAGGAGTTCCTTTAGCTCAAGCTTTCATTTGTCAATTCCATCCACATAATTAAGACAGACCTCGTTTGTCTTTTCACTAAACAAAATTAGGTAGTATATACTAACTTCAACCTAATGCCTAATTTCTTAATCAATATCCTTTAATTATTATTATTATTATTATTATTGGTTGTGGCATTCCATAAAAATAAAATAATCCCATCATGCTGGCCTCAAATATGTTACTCTTAAATATTACCAATTTTATAATCATAAAGAATTTGACCAAATTAATAATAAAAAGGATACTCGGTATTCCCATGACAAGATATTGTTTGAATAGGTTAATTAGTGCATGGTGATCTTAAATTCCATAGTGATTAGTGTGCTAACAATAATTAAAATGACGACAAGAAGCACAACTTAAGAGACAAAAAAAAAAAATCCCTAACATAACAACACTTTCCACTCGTATTCTTTTCATTTGTAAATATGTTTTATATATATATATATAATAAAATTGATTGAAAAGCTTGAACTTAATATCTCACGGTTTTAGTTTTTTTTTTTTTTTTAACAATCTCACGGTTTTAGTTATTAAATCGATAATGCTGATTTAAAGTTTACTAATGGTATTAAAAATTAAATATTTCCCATATTTCGTATTGCTAAGTACGCTTTTTTCCATTTATCCCAAATTATTAGGGGTGTGCAAAACCCGACCCGAACAATCCGACCCGAAATATCTGTTCGGGTAGGGTTATTCGGATAGTTATGGTCGGGTCGGGTGTTGGAATTTTGAAAATTTCGGGTCGGATCGGGTTAAATTCATCAAAACCCGAATCCGACCGAAATAATATATATACCTTTTTTTTTTTTTTTTCTGAGTCCCACTCTCACCCTCCCCCCTCTCTCTCTCTCTCTTCTACGATTTGCCCTTAGCCCCTTACCCTCTTTTTTCTTCTTTTTCTTTTCTTCTTCAATCTGAAATTTTCTCTTCTTCTTCTTCTTATCCAATCTGCCTCTCCTCTCTTCTCTCTTCTCCTTCTTCTTCGATTTACCTCTCTTCTCTCTTCTCCTTCTTCTTCGATTTACCTCTCTTCCCTCTCTTTTTCTTCTTCGATCTGACTCTCCTCTTACTCTCTCCTTCTTCAATCTTTCTTCTCTTCTTCTTCTTCTTCTTCTTTTTCTTCTTCTTCGTCTTCGTTGAGATTAGGATATGTTGTTTTGATTTGGTTTTTATTTTTTGGCTGAAAATATAGATTGTCTTAGATTTGATCCATTTAATTTTTTTTTATTGAGATATACATGTTTTTTTTTGCATAAATTTGATTTCTTTTTAATTTTTTTTTGTTGGATCTTCCTGTGAAAGAATAGTTGTTGGATTTTTAGGATTTTCTTCAAGAAAATTTTATGAGTTTGAAAATTGCTTTTAATTTTTTGGGATTTTCTGGGTAGTTTGGATTGAAAATTGATTTTCTTGAAGGTTGATTTTATGGATTTGAAGGTTTATTTTCTGGGTTTGTTTGGTGTATCTTCTGGGTTTGTTTAAATGTGATTTTCTGGATTTCAAGATCGATTTTCTGGGGATTGAAGGTTGATTTTCTTGATTTGATTTTAGGTTTCTGGATTTCAAGATCGATTTTTTGGGTTTGATTGAAGGTTGATTTTCTGTATTTGATTTTAGGTTTCAGTTTCGGGTGTCGGGTAGTTCGGTTCGGGACCCTTATATGGGTTAGGGTCGGTTCGGGGGATGATATGGGCAAAACTTCGGGTTAATCGGGTTCGGTTCGGGTTGACCCGAACCCGACCGATGCACACCCCTACAAATTATAATTCAATTTTTTAATATTATTCCCTTTTTTATTTGTCATTTTTATTATTTTTACTAAAATTAAAAAGTATTAATTAAATTTAAATTTAAGATAAAATTGAGTGATTTAATATACAAATTTTAATATAATTGATTAATTTTTATTAGAAAAAAATAAATTTCATTAAAAATTTAAAATAAAAATGACAATTAAATGGAATGAAAGGAGTACAATTAATTATTTAATTTTTTTATACTTATTTAATATTTACCGTTATCATTGATAAATTATATTTTATCAACCCGCCCAATTTGCCACCTTTACTTATCAATAAATATTAAATACTATCTTATACTTCTTTCATAAACTTTTAATGAATATAATGATAAATTATATATTAAATTGTCTCATATAATGTAAGTAGACACTATGTTAGGCACAAACAGCGAAATCGATGGAAGATTTTTTTAATATATAATTTGAATTTAATTTTCACTTTGGGTTAGGATGAGAAAGCATTAAAATGAGCATGTTACTAAAATTTATTGGCATTGGGTAAGTGTAAGACAGCACATGCAACGCCTTTTAATTTCATTAAAATATTAGTTCCAAATTGTTGGGATCCGTACCTTAATTTCAAAAACTTGGACAGTTCATTTCATTTAGGGTTTTACTAGGCAGTTTCGTCACTCATTCAATTTTGTGTTAAATTAAACCCCACCAAAATCAAAGAAAAGACCTAATTATGCTTGGTTTTGTTTAGGCCCTTGACCCAATCGGTGAAATTCGAAACAAAGATTGGAAAACTTTAATCTGGGTGCGTTTCGCGAGGTTTTGTTTTCGATTTTTTGTTGTTTTTTTAAAAAATAAAACAAAAATTTATTCGGCAAACTTTTTTCGTTTTGCAAAAATTTAAAGAAATAATTTTGCAAAAATTTAAAGAAATAATTTTTATATTTAAAAAAGAAACTAAAAATTTTTAAAATGTAGTTTTTATGATTTTGCTAATTTATCCTTATTATTGCCGCCCCCGCCACCATCATTGTCGCCGCTACACCTCCGCCACAGCCGCTGCCACCACCACGCCACTGCCGTCGTCGTCGCTATTGCCACCACCACGTCTCCGCCATCGCTGCTGCCACGGCCACGCCTCCGCTGTCACCACCACGCCTCCGCTGCCACCATCACGTCTTCGCCATTGCCGCTGCCACGACCACACCGCCTCTACCATCACAACCACACTGCTACCGCCACCGCCACCACTACAACAATACCACCACACCACCGCCGCCGCCGCCGCCACCACCACCACCACACTGCTACTGTCTCCACCACCACCACTATGCCGCCACTACCACCACAATCACACCACCGTCACCTTGACCACTACCACACCACCCCACCGTCAACTCAACCACAATGCCTCTGCCACCATCAAAATTATTATTATAATATACATAAATAATTAAAAAATATAATAAAATTTTTAAATATATAAAACAGTTTCTAAAAAATAAATAACAAAAACTAAAAATAGTTTTTAAATTTTAAAAATAAAAAACTAAAAACTTACAATTTTACCGAACACACCCTAATAGTTGAGAGGACGCTACTTTTGTGAACTTTGTCTATTAAAAAATTGATAGTTTAATATGTGCTGGGTAGCGGGAAATGTTAGTTCCAATATATTAGGAGGTTTAAAGCTCGAATTCCTGCTTTTCTAATATATATATATATATAGCTAGTAACCTCATATAAATTGGAATGTATACATTTTAAATGACTATATATATTTTAAATAACAATCATTAGCTTGTTTCATTAAAAAAATGTTATATTTTTCATGAGAGGACAAAATTACCATTTTCTTATATTGGAAAATATTTGCATACACTTGATAATCATGTCAATAGCTGAGAGTCACGTATAAAACTACATTTCTTATGCCACACTTTATTATTAAATTGAACATTAAAATATTTACGAACCATATTTAGGTAAATCTCTTTTCTTTCATTTGCCATTGGTATTTTCAAATTCCTTTTTTCCTTTTTCAATATACTACTTGACTATTTGTTAGGGAGACCCTGAAAAATGATGACGACGAGGATGATGATGGGCCGTTGATGTGGCCCAAAAGGAAGATTAAAAGTTGAAGTCTTGAATTAGAAAAGACTTAGGGTTGCGAGGATAGGATGTAGGCCCAATATCTTGGCCCATTGCTTCAATTGGGATGTTCGGTTTAGGGGAGGAATAAGCATCTACGAAACTTAAATTTGAAATACCTCAATTCTACATTATCCATAAAAATTATTAAAAGAGAGTTTTTTTAAATAAAAAAAATAAATAAAGAGTTAAACAATTATCTTTTTAGTTTATCATAATGGACTTATATCATAATTATAAGAGCAAGAATGCACATGTCTTTCTTTACGATATGTTAATTAATATGTTCTATTTCTAATAATATTAATTTTTTTTTACCAACTTTATCATAATGTCTAATGCAACTTTTGAAATTGTATTTATTATTGATATAAAATGAATGATATAAAGCTTATTAGTGACCATGAATTTCACTGTGATGAAATTTTAATATTCATACCAAATAATTTAATTAGGTAAAAATAAAATGAATGAGTTGATGAGAAGACTATAATTGTAAGCAAATTGCAATCTAGTGTAAAATGGAATGGGTTGCTTTGGCATAATTAAGTGCATCACATGTTTGTCTAAAGTTAAAACTATGAATTATACCCAACCACCTCTTGCTTTTCTTCATTTTACAATCAAGTAGAGGACCCACACCTACTCATCAATTTTGTACAATTGTCACAAGATTGATCATTCCCATGCTGAAAAGAAAATTAAGTGGAATGGGCCTACTGGGCTTCACTAGGGCCCTAAGCCCGGGGCCATTATCTAGTTTAGTTTATATACACATTTAGAAGAGTATCATTTTCAAACAGGGTATTGCGAGGTTGAAGTTGTTCCCCCATTGAAGACCAACTTTGTCAAATCAATGAGAAAAAAATGGCACAAGAGAACACAAAGTGGGAATCTCACCATTGCAATCTTATCGTAGTTTCACATCCATTGCAATACTTGGGTTGTGATTGACAATGTTGGAAATAGGTAGTAGAAAATTGCAAGACGCAAGCTTGGCTTTTTCATTTCAATCCAAACTTTTTCTTTGCTCCGAATTTAAGCAATTTCTTGATTGTTGTTTTGTTGTCTTTTGGACGCTATCAAACTTTTGGCTTCCAAACATATATCATACTTTTCATTTTTACTATTGAATTGTAATTCACATGGAAATATTATGCTTCTATACAGTAGGGAGTGAGGTTCCTACAAAAATAGGTCACGGGTGTGGATGACAAGCCAATAGGATATAGACTTTACATTATAGTTCACGGGCCAAGTCCTATTGTTTTCTTTGTCACATTAAAGATAAGATAAAATAAAGCTGTGGTGGATATTACATTTCCCATACTACTGATATAGAGACAGAGATCTATATAGTTATATTTATAATGTTAATGTAAGTAAATCAATGGTTGTATCATTAGGAGTGTGACAGTAAATAATAATAATAATTAAAGGTGCGGGAATTTCAATAAATAATAATAATAATTAAAGACGGGGAATAAACTTGGTCAATGGCTACATTAGGACACTGTCCCCTAAATGTTTTTTTCTTTTGGTCTTATTATGCTCTCTTCATATTCTGCTCCTAAAACTTTACTAAATAATGAATAAAAATATATATATATATATTTTTCCCATTTTACTAGAGTTGTTTTATTTTATATATATTTGTTCATGTATAAATACAAATATACATGTATTTATATATGTATGGGTGCATGTATTATATTTTATATATACATTTGAATAGCAAAAACTAAATTAGATGAAAAGTAGTTGTAAAGATTTTAAGTATTTAAAGACCAAATAATTTTAAGAGTTAAAATAAGAAAAATGGATGGGATATGTTTTATTAAGTGAATATATAAAAACTATAACAAAAAAATAAATAATTTTGAGGCCTTCATACGACATTATAAAAATCATAGTTAATATGTTACTAATTTGAATTAGAATTTACAATGGAAATATAAACATCTCATGAAAGGTTATAACTAACATTTTTGAAAAATATCATAAAGTTTAATGTGTAAACACCTCATTCTAAAAATTCTTGGCCCCGATGATTAAATCAAATTTAAATGGCATGACCAATGATTGAGTTTGACCAATTCATTATTAATTACTCCTTCCGTTCTACTGTATTTGGCATTTTTAAATAAATTTTAAATTTTATTTATAAGATATTTTTATATTTTTAATGTAATTTAATTTTTTTAATAAAAAATAATTTATTTAAAATTAATTATATTTAAATTTATCCTAAATTTTAGTATTAATTATTTAATTTTATACTAAATTTAACTATAATTAATAACTCATTAATTATAATAAAAATAATCATATATAATGAAATGAATTGGGTAATAAAATCTCAAAATTTTCCACTATACTGAAATCATTATTAAGCGTTGTAATATCTCCATACATTAATTAATGCATCCCTAACACAAATACTGGGTTGAGAAAATTCATTCACCAATGGCAGAGGATTTTATTTATTTATTGTTATTGTTATTGTTTATGATCCGCCATATTACGCGGCTATTAATTGGATAGATCATTCGTAATTTTGTTTGACAGTGCTCAGTTACAATTAAAAAAAGTTTGGTTTGGTACCGACTAACTAGTGACTTGTTCCAGCTTTTTGTCTAGAGGATATTAAGACGTGAAAAAAAAAAAAAAAAGTGGCAAAAAGATCATATATAATTTTACTATATATTTTTTATGGTGATATTATAATTTGAATTTAACCTATCAATTCCATTTCACACTCTATCACAAGTATTTAGAAATATTTTCTATCAAAAACTATAACTCGAAATCTCAAAATAATCACATCTCATTCATTAAAGGTAATAGTTTTATATTTTAGATTAAAGTATAGGTGTTTAGCTTTGAGAATATGGGGAAAATGTTGCTTCTTCATTTATCATATTATTTTTTAAAAAAATCATATTAATTCCTATGAGACACGTGACGTGCCATAAAGAGTTTGCGAACAGTGAAAATGAATAATTTTACATTTTTAATAACTTGAAATGTATTTCATCTAATTTTTAATAGTATAAAGATATTACATATACATTGTAATAATTTAACATTTAATTAGTTTAAGAAGTCAACATGTTAACCGTGACAATTTAAAAATAATTTTATGTATTATCTCTAATAATAATAATAAGTATGTATTGAAGGTGAGTATAAGCCAATAATTTATGTTTGAAGTGTTGATTAGAGTTTAAGTTTAGATTCATAATGATATATATATATATATATATATATATATTGGCTAATTATAAAAATATAATATTTTTTATAAATGAGTAAGCAAATCTCATTTTACAAACTAATTTTTAGATTGAAAAGCTATTTTTTCACATTATTTAACTAATTTATACGTATCTAGGTTTGGAGGTGGGAAATGATAAAATTTGAATATGGTCAATTGAGAAAAAAAAAAATTTAATCATTTGAATTAAAGATGATTTGTTGGATTATCTCTTGTAATTATTACTAGCCAGAATTATTGAACTTTGCATAGCATCGTATAAAATAAACAAAATCTATTAGATTTCTGAAGGAAAATTATACGCATATAATTAAATGCGGAGGTAACATTAAATAAATGTACCTACCTCTTGTAGCGCAGAATCTCATTGCGGAAGCGTCTACAAGGATCTCATTTGTTTTTGGTCACCGGTCTGGCTTTTACCCACTCGGGATAAGAGCAACTTGTTCACAATCTAAATGCCCCTGAAAGATAAGACAGAAAATTGTGAGTGGGAACGAGCAGCCTTGCGGCATGTACGTTTTCTCGTTACCAAATTATGAGGACCTCACCTCTATTTATAGAGGTCCTAAAAGCTAGAGTCCTAACTCTACTTTGACTCAGACTCTTTCTGAGATAATATTTAGTAATTTTATTTAGATTAAATTACTCAATTTAATCTGGATTGGACCTTTATCCAAATTAGAGTCATGGGCGAACCCAAACTCTATCATCTCCCACTCGCACATGACGGAACGCATTCCAGTCTTAATCTTCAGTTATACTGGCAAATAGATTGTGTGACCAGCATACATCGAGAGCACTAGTGCTATACACCTGTTAGGGATATATAGCGTCTCGTAAAAACAAGAACATCTTCTTCACGTATGCCTAACCCTAGATTGCCTTCTCACATTCATTGTTTTAACTTATGATCTCGTAAAACAATTTTCGTGTTCACTATTATGTTTCTACTCATAGAAACTTTAATAGGCATGCCGGTGAACCACGAAACATTATGAAAGTGATCCAAAGGCTATCTTCCCCTCTTACTATATGCCATCCATCATGATTTAACTCGCTTTTCTAGTTAGATCCGTCAGGCCTAAATTTTTCCCGGACCTCTTGGAAACTAACTAAGCTAGCCACATTGAACCATACTTCAGGGATAAGTTAAGGGTTCTAAGAGTCGAAATATATATATATATATATATATATATAGGGTCTCACAATAGGGAAAGTTGAGATCATTAATAATATTAAATTCCCATCCCTGTGGTCACTAAAGTACACACGGTATAAAACATGTGTTATGGTGTTCTTTCCTTCCCTTAAAGGAGCGCATGTCTCACATTTTGATAATGTGTATATTAAACACCATACAGAAGCGTAAGGTTGCGATGCACCGAAGCACCCAACTTTAGTCCGCTTACTTAAGGACTACTTCTGGCTTTTCAGACAGAACATGGTAGTTACAAATAACTAACCATCGGATTTCATACAATCCTTATTTTGGATCTCAATCCAAAGCATACAACTTTATGTATGTCTTTATCTCGCACCTTAACAAGACTCATCTTGTAATTTCTGCAAGGCGGCACTTTTATTTTGAACAGGCTCTCGAGCAATCTCATATGTTCAAAAATCGCCTCATCTTAGTCTTTGCCAACTTATTGACAAAACTAAGGTAAACACCCTTGTGAGTGGGCTACTTCTCTGTCCGACATGCTCAAACTCATATCAATAACAGTAAACGTTACATATAAACATTCACACTCATGTATTGCCAACAATGAACTTTAGTTATTATTCGCAAATAATAACGTTAAGGGATAATAAAAAGATATAACAGTACCAATTAAATTCTACGCAAACCTCGAGATCTAATGTATTTCTCAAAACACATCTCTCGTTATAGGTTTACTCAACGGATCTGCATGCGTAGAAACGTACTGTAAGTTCACATCTCTTCTTGTGCAACAATATCTCTCGCGTATTAATACTTAATGTTGATATGCTTAGCTCTACTATAAGCTATCAATGACTGACTGTCACTAAAGACTGTCATCAATACCTCTAAGACAGTTACTCTTAAATGGCTCACAAACCATTTCAGCCAAACTGTCTCCTTTACTGCAATTGAGGAAGTGTCAAATTCAACTTCCACTATTGATAGGGCTACACAAGTTTAATTCTTGTTATTCCACGAGATGGCACTCTTGCCACACAAGAATATGAAACCTGGAGTGGATGTCCTCTCATCCACATCCCCTGCCTAATCAACACTTCTGTATTCTCTCAATGCAGATCAATTTCTTAATAATAGAGAGAATAGATTGCAGTACTTTTAAGGTATATATGTATCATTTCAATTGCTTCCAATGTGCTTCGCCTGGGTTAGATTGATATCTATTTACCATGCCCACTGCATAGCATATATCATGTCTTGTATACAACACTACATACATAAGACTACCCATGGCACTGTCATATATAGAACATTCCTCATACGTTCAATTTTTCTGACCTCATAGGACACACATCTTTGCTAAGAAACTAATTCTTGGCAATGGGGTAATATATGAGCTTGCAGTTTTGCATATTAAATCGCTCAAGGTCTTTGTTGATATATTTCTCTCAAGAAATAGACAACAATCTTCTTGAATGATCTCTTGAAATCTTAACTTCAAGAATGTAATATGCACAACTCATATTCTTTGTCTCAAAGTTGGACGATAACCAATCTTCGATTTTATTTACGTACCATTTATCATTCTTAACTTTAAGTATGTCGTATACATACAATGCCAAAATGATAAATTCACTTACAGAGCTTTTACTATAAACACAATGATCTTCATCAATCATATTGAACCCATTCGACATGATTATGTGATGAAGTCTCAAGCAATATTGTGTTGAAGACTGTTAAAGGCAATAGATTGAACACATCAATCAGCAAACCTTATGCTTGCTACCTTTTTCGATGAAACGTGTAGATTGTTTCATCCATTTCTCCATTGAGAAAATCAGTCTTTTCATCCTTTTGATGAAGCTTTAGGTCTAAACTCGCCACTATGACCAGCATTAACCTTATGTACGTAAATTTTACAACAGATGAGAAAGTCTACTCATAGTCAATCTCTTTCTATTGTATGAAACCCTTAGCGACTAGCCGAGCCTTATATCTTTCGATACCTCTATCAGCCTTTCGCTTTACTTTGAGAATACATTTATTCTCAATTTGTGTCCTTCCAGTAGATCAACTAGTTCTCAAACATGGTTTGATCTATGGATGCCATTTCATTTTCTATTGCTTTAGTCCATTTTTTTCTTTAGATTGGCATGAAAAAGCATTTTAGATATTATTATGCTCTTTCTTGTCTTGTGGGATAACTAAAAGAGCTTCATTCTAGCCTTCGATTTTAAATTGTCAGCATAGAACACTTATCCTTTTAGATTTTTACAGTTCTGAATCTTGATGAACATGTCTCATATATTCATCGTGATTCATAATGCTCCCACTGGAACTATGTTCCATACTCCCACTGGAGTCAGGAATACTTCATTCTTTGTCTCCCACTGGAGTTAGGAATGCTCCCACTCGAATCAGGTCTCGAACATCCGAATCGTTTGGAGGATGAAGGTCTTAACCTTTTTCCTCTAACTCCCTCCCACTCGGATGGAGTGATCCTGATGGTTCCTCTACCTGAAATTAATAGAAAGTGAAATCTCAATTCACTTCGCCCAATTTAGAAAATGTATTCTCTTAAGAATATGACGTCTAGTGATTCAAATTCCGTCACTGTGCCATTTTCTTACTCACCCATGAAAATGTATCATTTTGATACTTCAGAATATCTCACATAGATACTCTTCTGCTTCTTGGTCTCAAATTTACCAAATTGAGGTATCATGGACGTAAGCATTATAACCCAAAAGTTATAAATGGCTTAGGTCAACTTGTCGACCAGTTCACAACTCATAAGTTGTGGTAATGACAAATTTAGAGGGCATATAGTTCAGAACATATGTGACAGTCAATAAAACATCTCCCCAGTAGGAGATAGGCAATTTGCCTCTGTCATCATAGATCTAACTATTTATAGGAGAGTCTTATTTCTCCTTTCCTCAACACCGTTTTGTTGTGGATTTATAGGAATGAACAACTAATGTTCAATCCTTTTCATCACATGAAGCTTTAAATTTATCTGTAAGATATTACTGACCTTTGTCAGTTATTAAAGCTTTGATCTTTTTATCTAATTGATTCTCAGCTATACTCATATAAGTCGTGAAGCAACTCAATGCTTCTGACTTGTGAGAATTCAAATAGACATGACTATACTTAGTACAGTCATATATAAATGTGATGAAATAGTAGGCCTCATGCCTTGCCCTCACTTTCATTTGACCACATGCGTCAGAATGGAATATTGTAATGGAAATTAGGCTTTAGCACCTTTTTCAAATGATTTTCTAACTAGTTTTTCCTTTTTAGGCAATACTTACATGTAGGCAATTCAAACTTATTTAAATCACCTATTAAACCTTCTTTGACTAACCGACTCATTCAGTTTTGTCCAATATGGTTTAATATAGTATGCCATAATTTCACATTAAGGAAAATAGTCATGGTCCACATCCATAACCAGAATAGAAACCATTCAAGCATAAGCGTGCACTGTTAGCTTTAAAAATAAATTGAAAACAAATTTCAATAAATCAAGAACAGAACCTAAATTTCATAACAAAGGTATCTCGATCCCTCGTTATTTGGTCCATTGGTTCTGAATTTATCACCCACAAAGAATGAAATTCAGAACTAGATACATAAATTTTTGCTCACTCTTGAGTCAAAATAGTGTATCTTTAAAGACACAATGCAGTCTCTTTGCATAGTATCCTTTTAGGCAATTGAAACATTTCACTCTTGAATTGTTTACCACCCATTTGCCTTTGGACCTTTCATGATTCTATTCCTTTTACTTTTCAGGCTCTCAAGCCTTTTCTTTATCCCTATTGCATGAAGCTTATTATCTTGTTCTAATAAGAACTCATTCTATTAGAACAGGACTTTGCCATATGACATTGACCTTAATCATTGTCAAACGGCCTCTTTCAAGCTTCAATTAACAAGTGACATCCTCAAATATCTTTTTGCTTATCTATGTGAGTTAGTTGCATTTTCACATGTTACCAACTCTTGGGTAAAGAATGGATAACGGTTTGGACCTACTGTTCATCAGTCACTTATGACTAGGTTCACTAAGCTCACTTTTTCTTTCCATCTCTCTTAGATGTTTTCGCATCGAATAATCAGACTTTTCTGATATGTATCAAATTTGATCGTCAATGATCGGAGCTTATTCAGAGTCACATCTCTGAATTTCTCCTGCAAAGCGATCCACAGATCCATTGCATTTTGATACTTGCGAAATTGTTTAGTGATGTGATGCCACATAGGCATCCTGGTCCTGCTTATGCTGGGATATAGTGTCATCCTCAAATTCAGCCATAACTGAATTTTAGGATTTAAGAGCCTCTTGCTCTATAAGCACATTCTAGATCTTTGTATACCAGATTTCATAATTATTACTTGGAAACAGCATCCACTAAGATCCTCTGATCTCAAATGGAACAATATTGCACATTATTAGTGGGAGATTAGGCAATACATGCAATTTACTATACACCTGAAATAATAACCTAATAAAGTTTTCTATTAGACTTAAATTCGAAAAGTATACTTAGAGTACCAATTACCTTCTAAGTTCTAATGTCCAACTTTATAGGTTAAGATTTCATGCATAGTAAATCAAAATTATTGGATTATGAAGTTCTTAAACTTATGAGGGATATCTTATTGGTTTTATTTTATTAAGTCTCTACTTAATAAATATGCAAACATTTTACTCATAAAACATCGCAGGGCAATTAACATTTTAAAATAAACACATTTATTAAAAAATAATCAAATGCCATAAGAATAAACTCATTCATTCAACCAATAAACAAATCCAATAATCCTCAAATAAGACACACATGTCAAATAATAATAATAGGAAACATAAATCCTATAAAATCAAACGCTAACTATAATTGACACTCATGTCAACTAATCTAAAAAACTAGATCTCCTCAAGACCTTTACTGACACTGGGACTGATTCTTTGACCAACTTCATCAATTCATAAGGGAACTCATAAGTTCGCTAATGAAGCCATGGACGATGCACTTTACGTCCACTTCTTAATTTCATCACAGATTGAATGTTGCTCCTCAACACTCCTCTTTTGGCAACTCTAGCCAAAAAATTGATGATAGAATTCTTATAAACTCTATCTTCTATGTACCAAGTGGTTTCCAAAAGCTCTCTTAGGACTGGATGATATGCAAAAGAATTAACCAACGCTTTGATTTTATCTCTGTCATCCCTTCCTTAGCTTAAGCCTCCTATCCAAATGCACTACTGCATTTGATCATGCATAGTCAATATATGACGCATAATAGCATCAATATCATCAGCTCGATTAGTCCTCCGCATTCTTATTTTGCTTAATGAACGCACTCTTGCATTTCTCAAAGCAATCCCATGCGGGGTTTTCGGAATCATAGGTGTCCTTATCATCATTTCTGAAACACATTACAGAAATTTTAAATGGTTAATACACTCATGTATAAACTCATATGATTGAAACATATTCCAATCAATAAATAAGGACAAAAAATCATATAAAAAATTTTTCAAAATATTTAAAAATAGAAAACACATTTTTCATAAATATTTTATAATATTTATTTTCAAAAATAAATAAAAATATTCTATGGTCGTCAAAAAATTTTAAAACATAGACCAATAAATCAGAAATATTTTGCAAAATATTTTCGCAAAAAAATGGAGCTGATTTGGAGGTCGGAAACGCCTCCACGCGCCGACACGCGCCGACGAGAGGGAGGGGGACGCGCTCACGCGCCCCCACGCGCCACATCAACTGGCCGGACACGTGTCAACACCACAGTGTGACACGTGTCCAACTATTACTGGTCCACGGGTTGCCCACGTGGCAACATGTGGACACGTGGCAGCCACGTGTCATGCCACGTGGCTTGACTCTGATTGGTACACGTGGGTCCCCCTGACACGTCATCATGACACGTGGCAGGTCCCGGCCTTGCCACGTGTCGTCCCCCTATTGGTCCACCTGGCGCCCACGTGGCACCAAGGGACACGTCGGATCCACGTGGCATGACCTCAGTCTGCCACGTGGCTAACGATGATTGGGCCACGTGTCAAGGACGCGTCATTCCTTGACACGTGTTTGCGCGCGTGTGGGCCACCGCCCACGCGCACGCGCCCAACGTGTGGTGGCGCGTGCAATCCACGCGCCACTTTCCCCGCTGATTCAGCTCTCCGGATTTCGGCCGGTCGGGGGTTTTCGGGGTCTGTGAACACAGTGGAATGGTTAAAACAAAAAATCCCAATTTCTAGACTAGCGTTTCGAATATTCAATTTTATCTCTCGGGTTTCGGTGTACACATACACGAAATTGAGCCAAAATATACACGCATATATATTTTTCACACAAAAAAAAAATTTTTGTTGTGTCCATTGCATCTCAGATCTAATAATTTTACACATAAAATTTTAGATCTATTTAGCCACATGCCAGGACGCAAAAACAACGGCTCTGATACCAATGAAGGAAAATTATACGCATATAATTAAATGCGGAGGTAACATTAAATAAATGTACCTACCTCTTGTAGCGCAGAATCTCATTGCGGAAGCGTCTACAAGGATCTCATTTGTTTTTGGTCACCGGTCTGACTTTTACCCACTCGGGATAAGAGCAACTTGTTCACAATCTAAATGCCCCTGAAAGATAAGACAGAAAATTGTGAGTGGGAACGAGCAGCCTTGCGGCATGTACGTTTTCTCGTTACCAAATTATGAGGACCTCACCTCTATTTATAGAGTCCTAAAAGCTAGAGTCCTAACTCTACTTTGACTCAGACTCTTTCTGAGATAATATTTGGTAATTTTATTTAGATTAAATTACTCAATTTAATCTGGATTTGACCTTTATCCAAATTAGAGTCATGGGCGAACCCAAACTCTATCAATTTCTTAATTTTTGGATCTTATCGTAGAATTCTTTAATTAATAGCTTATAATCCACACACTAATTCTCCATCAAAACTTGCCATTCATAGGCTTTAGTACAACAATTTTATTTTGAATCCCTTTTTTTTTTCTTTTTTTTTAAAGAAAAAATAAATAGAAAACAAGTAGTTAAAATTCGATGTGTATATATATATATATATATATAGCGTGTATAAATCTAAACCGTAAAATAAGATAAAAAATTAATCTAACAATTAAATTTTGCACATGCACGAATTACTAGTCGAAATAAAGCTCCTGTAACATCACTATGAATAATAAGGCTCAATCATAGAGGATCCAATAAATGCCAACCAATGTAGGAAGAAAATACCAATTTGCAAATCTATGGCTGCATTCAGCTCTAAATAAATATGACAAATTATACATTTTAGCCGTAGAACAAGAGTATTGTGGGTTCAATTTCTTAAGAATAAATTATTACCTACTTCAATGAAACCATTCCGATAATTCCTTGATCAAGCAATTTTCTTTTTTAATAAATGGAAATTTTAAAATATTTTAAAAATAAATTTGAAGAAAAAATAAAAATGTAAGTTCACGTGATGAAATATGGTCCCCTTGGAAAATCGAAATAAGATAGTCAGTAGCTAAATAGCTACCAAACAAAAAAGGCAAATTTTGTAAAAAGGTGGATATGGTACAGCTGTTCAATCTGTACAATTTTATGTTTGTTTTAATGCTCACCGTCTGATCCAATTCACTTATTACCTTTTACTCCTCCTTCCTTTTTCACTTTCTTCTTCTTATTTTCTCCGTTTTGGGTCTATGGACCGAGCTCTAGCCTTTATGTTTCCTCGAACTCAACCGCATATATTTACAGTTGATGGACGTGTTTGTAGCAAAACGCTAGGGTGTATGTTGCGATTATGTACTTGTATCTACAGGATACTTGTTCTTTTGATATCCTACGAATTTAATGCTCTGAAGCTAACCCTGTCCGATTCTTCCTACCTCTTTTTATTATTCTGAATTTTTTCATTAAATTCAAACTAGATCCGGAAATTTATTTTCCCTTGTCCTAACATTTGATCCAAATTCATCTAAAACCAAGTAACGATGAATCTACATATGACCTAAATTTTTACCTTTTTTATTATTTATCTATTTTTATATTTATTCTCTTATCAAATTATTATGACAATTTGCATTTTAAAATTAAAATATTAATTTTTCACTAAAAAAAATAATTGATTTAAATAAATTATAAACAGATCAATTATATCGGCATAAGAAAATTATAAATTCTATAATGCAACTTAATTTATAATAAAAATAAAAATATATTTTCATATTTATGATAAAAAACTAAGAATTTGAATTTTCCATTATAATTGTTTATGAAATTTCCATTAATATTATTAATACATTAATTAACTCTCGTAATTCTTTGAGTTTCTCAGAAACTCCAAAATCTGACAAGAAAATGACAATTGCATCTCTTTCCAAGCTTTGCAAAACCCAAAAAAAATTAAAAATAATTAAAAGGAAAAATAAAAAATAATAAAAACAACTCAGTTGGGTTCACAGCACAACACAGTATTATGTTACGTCCCTCTCTTTCACGTTTGAGACACTCTCCTTCCCCTTTGCCGTTTTACGTAATAAACACCAAATTGTCTTTTGCTATAAACTTTTTTTTTTTTTTTTTTAAATTTTCGCTTCTATTTTTTAGTAAAAAAATAAAATAAAAACGCATCTTTTTCTTTTTGGTTTTGTTTTTATTAAGGTTGTAGTTTTAACCTTTTTAATTTGCTACCAAGTCTACACCACTAATTTAATTCGGACTACGCTATGTCAAGTCCATACCACTGTACCTTTACCTCCTTGCCTTGGATTTGGGCATAAGGTAAGGGAATACTAACCTAGTACACACTTGCAGGTGAATCAATTGCATGCATTTCAAGCACGCACCATAGGCTCGCATACCAAATTACTTCTCGACAGAAGTCACAATAAGAAAAAAAAACTTTTATTTAAGCTTAAAGGAGGAAAAATGGCGTTGGCATTGATTAAGTGGGGCTTTTGGGGTCTTGACTATGCTATTCCTTTCAGCCAAAAGATTGTTTTCTTCATCTTCGCATCTCAATCCAAATTTACAATTAATTCTACTAAACAATGGCAAATTACAGTATGTATTTGATTTACTCAATTAGCTGGTAAGTCACGAGTTGCTCACGTGAGTAAGTTCGATTATTTTCCATGCTAATTAAAATGTAGTCCATAATTCTTCACCCCTCTTGTAAGAAATTTGGTGAGAAAAAACTATTTGTTGAACACATAGAATTACACATTTGATAACTTTTAATATAACAAATTCGAATAAATTTCGCCTCTTTTCTGTCAAAGAAGTACAATAAATTTGCAGCATTTAAAAAAAAAATTGTAAATACCACAAATCTTATGTTTTATAAAATTTACAATTTTTTTTAATAGCAGAAAAAGTAGAGTCCGAAATCGAAATAAGTTTTAGTGGTAGGATGTGTGCAGATGCAAATTAGCAAATTTTACGAACTCAAAGACAATAATTTATCAAATATGAATATAAAGTTATTTGGTAAAAGAATATAAAATGATGATAAGGTTACTACTTTTAAAGAAGAGGGGAGGGAGGTTGGTGGGTACAACAAAAGCGAAACTAATAACCTGAGTGTTGCAATGGGGTGTGTGACATATGATTTGCCCATGGAAAAAGGTCACACTACAAACAATAAAAAAGGTAAAAGAGAGGTTGTAATGTAATTATAGGCATTAAAAGAAAACCAGGCCTCCTCTCCCTCTTTCTTCTCTCTCTCGCTGTTACATCTATTATTTTCCAAGTGAAAAAAAAAAAAAAAAAATTAAAGAAAGCTTTTTTCTTGCATAGCAACGAGGAAAAACCCAAATACAAAATCAGACCAAGTTATTATCTTTTCTTCATTTTCTTTTTTTAATCTTTCTTCTCTCACCTTCCACAACCTTAGGCTATGATTATGTGAACCAGACAAAGGTTTCCTCACTGTCCATTCCTCTTCAATACCCAACATCTATAGCCTTCTCCCATCTGTTGCTTTTTGGTGCCTTTTCTCTTCTCCAACTCTCTGATTAGACCCATGGGATCAATGGTCTTGCTGTGTTTTTTTTTTGGGTTTGTAATGTAGTGGAGTAAAGAGTCTTATTTTCTTTTATTTTCAAGACAAATGAGGGAAAGTGAAGGAAAATAAGCAATACCCAAGTCATTCTTTTTCATCTTCTTCTTATCCCAAATATTTAATTCTTGTCCTTGGGTGCTGCTGCATTTAGGCTAAACAATGAGGAAGCATGGATGGCAACTTCCTTATCACCCACTTCAGGTAGTTTATCCTTCATAGACCCCTTTCAGTTTTTAGCTTTATTTTGTTGTTTGCTGTATCATATTATACTTAAAGGTCTGATTTTTACTGTTTATTTTGTCTTGTGATTGTGAAGGTGGTGGCTGTTGCTGTATTTCTGGCATTGGGTTTTGCTTTTTATGTGTTCTTTGCGCCTTTTGTTGGGAGGAAGATGTTTCAGTATATTGCAATTGGAATTTATACTCCTTTGGTAACCTATTTCTCATCCCTTTTCAAGCTTCTTTATATGATACTTGAATAATTTCTCGGTTGAATAGCTGAGATCTGTGCCTTTGTGCTTGTTGATTCTTGTTCAGCTGTTTAGTTCTAGACATGTAATTTTTATTTTCTCTAAATTGGTTCTCTTTCCTCACTTTGAACTGTCCTGCGTATTTTTTTTTTGTCATTTGAATCCTTAGATCCTTTCTAGTGTTGTAAACAGTTCACCCTCTACTTGATAGAGGGAAATACTGCTTATTTTGTGGCCTCTCTGCCTACCAATCATTTTATGCCCTGTGGATTCTAAATCTGTATCAAAATTTGCCGCTCTTTGGGAGGAGCTTATTACTACGGTTATCCTCGACATGTTAACAGTGCTATTAGTCCTTTTGGGTTAAGACTTTTTGGATGTTTGACAAAGCAATTTCTAAATCACGGTCTGCCATTTTCAGCCAGTCTCATAATTGTTGATTCCTTCTCGTTGCTTGCTTGCCTATATCAATTTTTCTAAATTATAAATTCTCCTCAGACTTGGTTTTGGTTGAGTAATGTTCCGGTTCATGTTTTATTCTTTCATAATCTTGGAAATTAAAGTGGAAGTCATAGTTTAGAACTTGATTTCACAAGTTGAAAGTTCAGAGATGACATTTAAAAAAGTACAAGTCTGAGGATTAAATTTAAACATTCTTCTTGGAATTGATAAATGATTACCAATTATTCCATTAACACTGTATGTATCGGAAAATTTCCTTGAACTTCGTGAAGTTCATTTGCAATTGGTTGCCCTGAAGGATGTTAACTTATGTCCATCTCTTTAACTTGGGCCTCTAAATTTTCTTTCTGAGATGATTCTAGGGAAAAAATTTGAAGAACTTGTGAGGCTCATTCCTCTAGAACGGTAATTTTTGAGACATATGTTAAGGAATATGGCATTACTAGATGAAGACGGTATACATATGTGATAGTGGCGTACAAAAAGGAGCTGTTACAAGCATTTGTTGGATTTTCTGCCATTTCTCTGGAACAAAATCCTATGGAACTAGATTCTGATATTAGTTCACTTTGGCACATTTGCAACATCTATATCATTGTTAGAGTGAGCTTAGAATATCTCTGGCTGATTATATTTGGGTCAGAAGTTAATGGGTATGTGCATTCAATTCTACTATATTCTATTACATATCTGTCAAAGCTTCTCGGTCTTTGTGATTAATTTGGATGCTTTTCAAATTCTCAATTTCAGCAATGCTGTGGTCCTACAGATCATTGTACATGTGTTTAAGAGGTTACATGTTAGTGAAATATAGATATGGTTATGAATAGTCGTATTCCCTTCTCAGCTGTATTTAACTGGTCTTCCTTTCCTCCTATAACTTCACTAACATCTCTTTTCTTTACAGATTACATGTGTCTTTGGCTTATATATTTGGTGTGCAGCAGCTGATCCTGCTGACCCAGGAGTTTTTAGGTCTAAAAAGTATCTCAACATTCCACATGATAGAAAACATGCCCAACAAAAAGTTTCTAAACTAGGTGGAGAATCAGCTTCATCAATTCATGATGGAACTGCTTCAACTGTTGGAGGCAAGTCTCTAGATAAGGGTGCGGTGGGTGCAGATGCAACTTCAAAGAATCTTAATGATGATTTTGTGCAGAAGAATGTGACATCAGGGAATTCATCTTGCCTACAATTAGCATTCTTTCCTTGTGCTCTTATGTGCAAGAGCTGCAGATCGAGTGATGAATCATCGTCACAACAGATGAGTGAAGATGGCATGTTCTACTGCAGTTTGTGTGAGGTCGAGGTTGGTAGAATCCTTTGAGTTCAGTCATTTCATCCTCATTTTTTACATTTTTAATTCTTTGGCACCTGGGCCTGAATAAGGGATGACACGCATGTTTGCACTTGTACTTGGTTATGAAATACAGTTATGTGGTTAGTGTACATATAACAGCTATCAGGTTGATATTCTTTTTCTTTTTTCTTTTTTCTTTTTTTTGGGTCAATGGTTGATATGCCTCTCTGTTACTTGACTGATTTGTGTATAGTGCTGTACAACGGCATTTAATTCTGCAGATGTTTTCTCTTATAATTTGTTCTCTTGCCTAGGTTTTCAAATACAGCAAGCACTGTAGAGTTTGTGACAAATGCGTTGACCGCTTTGATCATCACTGCAGGGTATAAAGGATCTTGATACTTGGACAGTATCCTTCTCATTCAAACTTCCGTTAATATTCCTGTGATATAATTTTCGTTCTTGATTCTTGCAGTGGCTCAACAACTGTATAGGAAAAAGGAACTACAGACAGTTTTTCACCCTTATGGTTTCTGCTCTTTTCTTGGTAAGCATAGGCCTCCAAATTCTGCCTTACCTGGAATCTTCAAATGGTCAGGCCACAATTGCCAGCAAATTTTCAACCTGGATAGTCTAGAATACTTTTATTTCAAACCTTTACATTCTTTCCTGTACAAATATCTTAATCCCTACCAAGATGAAACAATTCCATCTTTGACTTTTAAAATTTATTATTGAAATTCCTTCTCAAGGAATTCATGATGTTGGCCTTTTTCATTGAATCCCATTGCTTGATTCCACAATTCTTGATTGCGGCTTACTGTTTGGCTTCCCGCTATTCTTTGTATTCAACAACCAATGAAAAATCTCAAATTCTTAAGATACTTTGGCATCCTGAATTTGCTGCTGTGCTTTCCCAATTGACTGGCAGGACTGAAGATTGTCCAGAGTGAGACATTTAATTTTCATGTTATTTTCATTTTGACTGACTATTGACAGGTATATGCATGGTTTGTGCTCCTTGGGCTTGAGCTTGCAGCTTATTCTACAATGGTCAACTGGAATCCTTGTGCTTATTTGCTGTTTTGTTGAGAGGAAGAGATTCTCTGCAGATATCTCCTCTAAACTTGGAAGCAGTTTCTCTTTGGTCCCATTTGTTATTGTGGTGGTATGTCTATATCTAGCCATTCAAAGATCAAGCTTATTGTCACTTACTACTTCTGCTTTTCTATCAGAACAATGTCAACAGAATTGTTACGTTCTTGCAGGCAATGTGCACCATTTTGGCTATGATTGCCACCCTACCTCTTGCTCAACTTTTCTTCTTTCATATCCTTCTCATTAAAAAGGTAGTTCCTTTAAAGTTTCGTATTTTTTTTTTCCTTCTTGTTCTTCACGTTGCAATCTCTGTTTTCTTGACAGGCAGCATCCTTTAGTTCTCTTTTTTGATTTTTGTTCACGTTATTTTACAGCTGATCCAGTTTCTGTATCTAGTTAGTATACCAATGGGTTAATATGTGACTTTTGCAGGGAATCAGCACGTATGACTACATTATAGCACTAAGGGAGCAGGAGCAAGAGCAACAAGGAGTTGGAGGCCAACAGAGTCCCCAGATGTCTCCTGCCAGTTCACTTACTGGATTAAGCAGTGCCAGCTCATTTTCAACTTTCCATCGTGGTGCCTGGTGTACACCTCCTCGTCTGTTCTTGGAAGATCAGGTAATTCATTTCATCCTTTTGTCAGAGCTGGTGACCTTGTTGTGATAGCAAAGCTGTATAAGACATTAGCTACTTTTCTCTTATCTCCCCTATTTACTGCCTTCTGCATATAGTCAGATTTAACTTAAGACTGTAGCTTCAATATGTATTTCAAGCTGGTCAAAATCTAACCAGTTGGATCTGTTGTGCTAAAAATGTTATGTGTGAGATTCATTATTCATTGGCTGTCTCTTGAACTTTATTGGTTATTGTAATTTTTTATTGGATTTCTTTTTTTTTTTTTTGGTTGGGTGTGGGGAGGTGGGCTTACAAGTCAAAATATATTTCATAAAACCTGCAGTTAAAAGAAAAGGGGCCTTTTAGCTTCTCATAATTCTTGGTTCACTCATTTCAGATAAGTGGGAAGCATGCTTTTTATGTTTGCAATAGTCATATTAGCATATAACTAGTGGAGCAATCTCTGAACCTATCAGATATCATTTTTAATTTTGGGTGGACTTGGGTGCCAGAAATGCTCGTGGAAGTATTTTGCATTATATTATAGATGTGCTTAAATAGTTTTAGTTGCATTAAGAGACCTTATTAGTTATCAGGCCTTGAAGCTCTTATAGACATCATAATAGACCTCAGTTACTCTGCTCCAATAAGGGTTTTGTTCTTTTAATGATGTTGTGAAGTTGTACTATTTCTTATGCTGCTGCAATTTCTTTTTTTGTTTTTTGTTCAGTTTGATGTAGTTCCTCCAGAGTCTGGATCTGTTAGTTCATTAGGAAAAAAGACAGTTGGAGAGGAGCCAATCAGGAAAAAGAACCCAGCAGCTGTGAAGATTAGTCCATGGACATTGGCTAGATTAAATGCGGAAGAGGTTTCAAAAGCTGCAGCTGAGGCAAGAAAAAAATCTAGGATCTTGCAGCCTGTGGCAAGGCGGGAAGCTCCATTTGGTCTGGAAGGAGATAGTAGCTTTGGCAGCAGTGGCCGTAGGATGCTCCCAAGGCCTGATAATAATAGAAGGCGAATTAATAAGAGACTAAGGCTTCCATCAGAACTACATTTTGAGCCTGGTACTGCAGCTTCAGTTATGGCTACTGAGAAAGGTTTTACTGATACATCAACAAGTTTAGTCCCCCTGCAGCTTGAGGCAAGAAGTGCTTTTCAATCTAGCCTAGCAATGTCAAGCTCAGTGGGGATTGTTGCTTCTTCTCCTGAAAGCAGCTTAGACTCACCAGATATTCATCCATTCCGAGTTTCTTCATCGGGGGCTGAAGAGTCGAGGCGCCTCACGAGTTTGTCAGTTACAGGTGCTGCTTCTCTTGGTGGAATCCCATTATCAAGGTCTACTAGTGATGGTTATGAGGCATCAGGTGGGGAAGACAGTGACAGGGTTCCTTCCAGGATAATTGGAAGGTCAACTAATTGGAATAATGTCCTGTTTCGCCCTGAACAGGATGAGGGTGTTTTCAGATTGAAAGCATCTTCATCTAGTCAAGCTAACAATAGAAAGCTTTGAATTATGAGTCATGACTTAAGGGTGAAGATCGGTTCGTTTTGATTCAGGATATACCTTCAGACATTCTTTCATTTTTGGGCCAAATTATTTGGAGGATTAACTGGCAATTCAGCTTGCTCATTGTGGAAGCAGGCTACATGAGAATGTTGCAAAGAGGTCCGTGGACATTTGGTGTTTTCTTCAAGCCAACTATTGTTTGCATAAAGCTTCCATTGCAGCCTTATGGTCTCTGGCTTTTGCATTTGGGACCTGACAAGATGAAATTTTTATTTTATTTTTTGTTGTTGTTTATATTGCTCCCCATTGTAATCTCTTCTTGGGCTTTCGTTAAAGATGAATTGATAGGCTATCTTCTATTTATTTTTTTAAAACTCTTCATGCCCTGAAAACTGCAAAATAGGTCTGCCCATTTTTATCCTGTATTGTGGTTTTAATTCTACGTAGATGTTACCTAAGTTTTCCCATTTTGGCTGTTTCTGTTAAAAGAGGGGATCTGAACATCTAAGAATGGAGCTCATTCTCAACCATTCTTGTTCGATCTGATGCGGAAAATTTATCCGTTCTCTTGTTTCAGCCAAATTCGTAAGAATTGTAAGTTGATGTTGTGACCTGCTAACCAGGTAAATGAATTCTATGATCCAGTATTGACTGTATAATAAAGCAGCAAAAAAAATAAAATATAAAAAAAATATCTAACCAGTTTTATTTGGTTGAAGTTTTAGGTTCTATTATTGTTGTTGAATGATCATGTCAGTGGGCGATGCACTGGACAGTCAGCTTCTTCAAACAAAGCTTTTCCTCCATGTGGGATTTCGAGTATACGCACGTCTCATCCGAATCACTAAATTTCAACTTTTCAAACTTGCCCAAATAGAGTAATGAAAACCGTATTGAGGAGGGCATTCGATATTGCAATTTTAAGGCAGAAAACAAAAGAATAAGTTAAACATAATAAAATAGGCAAGATGAAATGATAATCCCCACACCAAAAATGTTTTAGCATTTCAGTTCCTATTCAAGATGGGAGGAAATTTTTTTCATTTAACCTAGGTGAGCAGACAGTATTTTCTCCGCATACCTCATCAACGAATTTAGAAACAAAAAATGATTAGTGTCTATGGTTTTAGCGTTAAGTAGATTAAAAAGACTGGTAGTAAACCATTAATATTCTTTTAAAATAGCTTTGACAATTCAGACAAATACAATATCTATATCGTACAGAATATATTGACAGGTGGGACTTATTGGAACAAGGTAGAAAAAATCGGCATCCCTACTCTTGGAACCTTTGAATAACATCTGTTGGATAAAATTTCCATCATGTTGATGACAATCTTAATTCAACATTATAATCAAGCATTGGAGAAGTGGTGAGATGCTTATCTCTGTGTGTGTGTGTGTTGCTGCTGGGTTGTCACAGCTTGGACGTTGTTCCATCTCCCCTACGTCCCCCTTTGGTTGCCTTGAAGTTGCTGGGGAGCAGGGAGGGTGAATATAAGACTTATATAATTTATAAAATCTTTTTCGGTATAGCTCCGCTCCCGGGATGGATGCAAGGAAAATGGATAGCGATCAATAGATATGAAGGGGAGGACAACTCTCGCCCAAGTCCGTATCAGGCGCCTTTGGGGGTACCGTACTACACCACGTACTGCTAGGCGATCTAAGGTAACCTGCTTCGCGTGACCGCCTGATCTACTCTTCTCTTGGATAAGCACTATTGGTCGCTGCTTTCTTGATCGAGCTTTCTGACTAATTGAAGAGTTCCTCTCTTATGAGAGAAGGGACGGAAGAAATAGAGTGAATCCAGGGAGCTATTACCCTCCTTGCCTTTGGGGGTACCGTACTACACCACGTACTGCTAGGCGATCTAAGGCAACCTGCTTCGCATGACCGTCTGATCTACTCTTCTCTTGGCTAAGCACTATTGGTCACGCACGCACGCACGCCCGCCCGCCTTAAAGTATCTCTGAAATATAAGTAACAACATTTGCTTGTTCATACAATTGTTATTTAACTTGGGCAATCACATATTTTGCAGCTCAGGCAAAATTTATCCCAATCATGGTTAAACCTAACAACTTCGAATATTGACACAGACAGTAGTGGACATTCTAATATATAAGAAATTCTAATATATAAGAAAGTAAAGTTCACATGATGAGAACTTGTAATTCGTTGGTGGAGTAGTCTTATTAACTCATCAAGTTACCGACTATCTTGCAATTAATAACAAAAGCTCAGAAATAACTTTGACAATATTGACTGATTCGAATATTGACACAGGCAGTAGTGGACATTCTAATATATAAGAAAGTCTAATATATAAGAAGTAAAGTTCACATGATGAGAACTTGTAATTCGTTGGTGGAGTAGTCTTATTAACTCATCAAGTTACCGACTATCTTGCAATTAATAACAAAAGCTCAGAAAAAACTTTGACAATATTGACTGACCTCAGCAAATGTCTTGAATAAGTTTGTGACACAGTGTTGGATGGTTGTTTGCACTTACTTTATAACTTTCATGAAAGATGGTTTTCTGCTTTTAAGCAGTTATAAATGCCCATGCCTATCCAACAAATTGATAAATAGGCATTTCCTAAACTTCCATTTCTTTCATCTTTAGGGGAATTGTTGCCTGGACTGAGGAACGACCCTCTTGGTCTGAATTGTCTACATTGACATCTTAGGAATACAATGTGATTTAGTTCATGTAAGTTACCTTTCTAATTGTGACGCAGATGATAAGCAGGACGTTCATAATCTTTCCATCTACACATTGCAACTCTAGGTTACACAGTTATCATATCTCAGAAGGGCCATAACTGGCAATCTGACTTAGTGATGAAGTGCGAATCACCATATATGAAAATCTTAGAGTCTGTGGATGACAGTTGATGAGTTGAATTTCAAAAGCCTAAGTCCACTAGTGAAGTCAGTAAACAGAAATTCAGTAATATAATCCAGATACACTTGAATGCTTCAAATTTAGCTAGTGAAGAATGAAAGAATTCACCAATAGTTAATACGTTGATCTCAACCCACCTAGTAAACCTGAAGAATTAAATGCATCTGCTATGTTAGAATCTATCTATATTTTTAGATTGCAAGTGAACATCTACTACTGGTCATTAGTTGATCACAAATTCGTGGTAATCACCTCTCTTCTTGAAAAGTCATATGTTCTCATTTGAAATAGGTGCACAGCACAAGCTTATTTCATTTCAAAAGCTCCGAATTCATTCTTCACAACAAACAAGCGTGCGCCAGAAAAAGAAAGCAAATGATATCCTGTCTTCAACATCAACAAAACTCTGATAACTTTATTTCTTCTAATGATATTTACAAGTTTCATATAGTTCGTGTGATTCTAAAGGACTGCTTTTATACATCAACAATGAAAAACCAAAACCAAGAAAACAGGAATATTGTCGACAAGTATATATAACAAGGTCACTAACCTTAGTTCTTCTTAATTATAAGCAACAGAGACCAGGTGAGGGACTTTCCCATCATCAAAGGGCAAACTCACATACTCCCTTGCAAATTCCTCAGCAATCTCCCAAGCAAGCTCCCCTTTTACAGCCTTGCAATACATATACAGAACAGTATGTGCAGCCAAATTGTAAAGCAGCAATAGCATAAGCAGAGTTGAAGTTACCACAATTTGCACAATGAATGCGCTACTCTTCCATCCATCATCGGTCCCAACACCCAGTGTCAAGCCTGATACCGAACTAACCATTAGCAAAATACCCGCCAAAAACCCAAAAAACAACAGTAAAGCTAAAGCCACTCCTCTCATTCCCTTTACCAGAAAGCTACTCCTTTTCAATGGCTCAAGCCCCCAACTTGACTCCACCACCACAACGACACCAACTAGAGCCCAATTAATTTGCAAATGGATTAAAATGTAGAACAAAACAAACAAAACAAACAAAACAACACCAGAGAACCCAAAAAAATAAGGAGAAGAGTAGTCGATTTGAAATCCGACAAGCTCAATCCCCTTGATCACCAAAAATAACGAACATCCAAAAACCATAAATATAGCAGAAAGAATAAGTTCAGTAGAAATGACAGTAAACAGGAGGGGAAAGAAAGAAACAAAAGCTGACTTGATAGCGGATACGAGCTTGACGGGTCTACCATAGAAACCGTGGAGAACGCTGTAAGTGAGGGAACCAAGGGCAAGAAGAGCAAAAACGAAAACGAAGAGAGAGAAGAGAAGAGAAGGAATCAGGGTTCTTAAAGTGACAGGATAATTAGAGTCTTGAATTTGATCGACAGTGATAAAGCTAGAGAGGCGAATTTTGGAGTTGTGAGTGGAGGAATGGGCGAGAAGGCTGTGGAGAGTGGGAAAAACGGCGAGAGAGAAGGAGGGAGGAAGGAGAAAGAGGACTGAGAGAGCGAGGAAATGGCGGGAGTGAGCGTTGATGATACGTTTTGATTCCGTTAAGACTGTGCAAAGATCGAGTGGAGGAGGTGCCGCCGCCCCCGCCGCTGCAGTGGCCATGGGAGATTTGAGACAAGGGTTGTGGATTGTGGAGGCCGGAGAGAGAGAGAGAGAGAGATTGATTGATTGATTGATTGATTGAAGGATTGAGAAAGAAGATTGATAGAATGTCGTCACGCAGATAAGATTGAGAAATAATAATCGGGAAAGGTCGATTGACTATGGTGAATCCACAAATTATTTTTACCATGGGATTAAAAATATTGCAGTAATTAATGGATATTAAAATAATGCCTCATATAGTATTAAAAATAATATGGTCAATATTAACAGGAAGATTTGTATTAGATTATAAATAGATCAATATTTAAAAGATAGGGGAGATTTGGGTCGAATTATTAATTTATTATATATTGGGCCAAATGAATCATATAGTGGCCAAAATAAGGGAATATGTGAGTCAATTTATTTGATTTTTTTATGAAAATTAGTTTTTGATACAATCATAACATACTAATTGGGCAGACAGAGTTTGGGTCCGGTTAAAATAAGCCGAAACTAATTGAAATGTTTTTCATTACAAATCTGTATAAATAAAATACAGACTTATTTCAGACTAGATCGGACCAGAATGGATCGGATCTAATTGAAATTTGAATTTTTTTTTTTTGCACAAACCTGCATAAATAAAATACATGTTTATTTCAGGATGAGTCGGGCCATAATGAATTGGATTCGAGGTAAGATTGAGTCTAATTAGAATTTAAAGATTTTTTCCTGCACAAACTTGCATAAATAAAATATTAAACTATTGCGGGCTAACTTGTGTTCGGGCTGGGTTCAATCTAGATTAAATCGGTTTGGAGTCTGGAGGAGTCGTGTTCAGGCTGGACATATTTGATATAAAAAAAAAATTATAGTTGATATAAATTTAGTATTTAGATCCATTTGGTATAGTTGATGTTCATTTGAGCATATAATATGCCTATATAGGTTAAAATTTAATGGATCACTTTAAATTGAATCAGATGTAGGAATGATCATGTGGTGGGGATTTTTCGTCTCCAGTGGGGATCCAACCCGAACGGGACTGGGAATTCGCGAATTTTTTCCCTGCGAGGGCGGAGGTGGGGAGAAGAAAATCCCCGCCCTTTAATTCGGGATGGGGACGAGGAACAAGGTCCCTGCCCCGAAAAAAATTAATATTTTATTATATATATATATATATATATATATTAAATTTTTTCAGGTTAATATTCGTCGGTATGAAAGTTGTTTAAGTGATATTATTAATATTTGAATTGTATGGAAGTTTATAAATATTTGTATTTTAATTGTATGAAATGTTTATAAATATTTATATTTAAAATGTATAAATTTTTTTAATTTTAAGTCATCAATTATTAAATTTTACAAGACAAATTTTGTAAAATATTTTTAATTCGGGTCAAAAATTTTCTTCGGGATCGAAAGACGGGGATCCCCGTTGGGGACGAGGACGAGGATCCCCCGCGTCCCCAGCGAGGGCGGAGATGGGGAATCCCCGCCCCGCCCGTGATCACCCCTAATCAGATGGACATGCTTGGGTTAATTTTTTTGGATGAGTTTGAGTGGAGTTTTTGAGTTGGACCAGTTTGCCATCTTTATTACTACAACATGCACTAGCAATGGTATACAATATACACGCATATGTGCCATCAAATTGGCATAAAACTAATATTGCTCTAGAATGCACCGTGTCACCACATAGTTGATGACCTCCCGCAAAAAGTCCCGGGGGGGGGGGGGGGGGGGGGTCTATACCATACCCTCTAAAGAGGATAAAGAGCTTGGCCGCGCTGTCACTCACCGATTCGAACCTTCTTCTGCGAGATTCCTCGCCCAGCCGAACCTCCTTCTGCGAGATTCCTCGTCTAGTCGCCTGCTGAACCTCATTTGCGCAATTCTGAGCGGGATGAACCTATTTTCGCCCAGATTCGGCCTAGAGGCTTCCTGAACCACTTTTCAAGCTGTTTTGTGCCCAGTTCGGCATAGAGCCTAAACTACTCTTTAACTTGTAATTAGCCTAGAGAATTCTAGATAGGCAATATTAGCTATAGGATCAAGTTAATCTTCCACCGTCCATTAGGGAGGGTGAAGAGTATAAATAGGTGTAACCCATCAATTATACATAAGTTGCTCATTTATGCAAAATCAAGCGTTCTCCTAAGTTCTCTTGTGTACTTTTATTAGCTTTCTTTGCTTACTTAGCTTAATTAGCCTAAGTCAAGCATTTGTAGGAAAGGTTTACTAGTAAATTGAGAAGATTTTGCTAGCGCTGCATGTGGCTATTGCATGTTTGAAATTTTAGCCCGTGACAATCGGCAATGGCATACAAGTATATAGTACAATCAAATCGGCTCCATATTTTTTTTTACATGATTATTTTTATGGCTTATAGTTTTATTCTCTTTTAAAAATTTAATTGAAATTCATATTTCATCGACTGTACTTTTCACTGCTACTCAAGTAATCAGTTACTTAAAAAAATATTTTCTATCTTTTATCAAAATAAATATTTTTTTGAATTTTTATAAATTATTAAAAGTGATTAAAATATAATGATTTTAAAAAATATATATATAAAATAATATGAACTTAAAATTTAAAAATTTTCATAATAAAAAATTATTAAAGATTTGATTCAAAAATCTGCCCGATCTTACTCAAAATTTAATGAAACGACCTAAAATTGATCCAAAAAATAACTCTATCCAGATTACCATATTCTAATTCGTTCGAAATCCATTTGATAGGTTTAATTATATGCCATTTGTGCTATAAATTTATGGATTTTAAGTTTTAACTGTTTGTATTCTACATCCTTGTAAAAATTAAGCATTATCCTAATTTATTTATACACCATCTATTTGACTTAACTAAATATATATCAATCAACTTATAAACATATAACATCAAATTAATTAACAAATACTTACCATCTTATAAGAATATTTCAAAATTCACATATAAACTGCATTTTTAAAACAAACAAATATACATATGATAAATATAAATATAATTAAAAGTATAATTAAATTTTAAGTCAAAATACACAACTTAAAAAATCAACATTATGCTGTTTAATCAGAATTAATGAATACTTAGTTAACTATATATTAAATAATTAATAAAATATAATTAGTCTTAGAATAATTAAATTTATTTTATTAATAATATATTTTTAATTAATTTAATTTATTATTTTTAATTTAATGCATTAAAAAGAAATAATTATAAATTTAAGTTTATAGGATAAATGTAGAATATAAATTATAAATAATATTATCTATAAATTATTAGTATTACATATAATAATTAATAAATGTCTAACTATGGGTTTTTTCGGTTCAATTTAGTTTCAAAATAATTCAGTGCAGTTCAATATGATTTTCAGTTCGATTATATACAAAAGATACATGTTCGTTCCAAATTAAAATCAACGGTATACTTCGATTCAGTTCGGTGCCAGTTGAAAGGTCAATGGTATAATTAGATTCTGAATCTTTTTTTCAGTATAATTTAAAAAATTAAGACCCGTATACACTTCTATGCATCATTATTTCATAGCTTTTTTTTTTTTAATTATATTGTATTGTATAATATAAGGTTAAATTTATCCAAAGTAAATACCCTTAACTTTATAAATGTTAGTTTATCAATAATAATTTTATTAATAATTTAAATTACATTCTGATAACTGGACACTTTGTTCATGAGTCTGATTAGTCAAGTTTATTTGAATATTCTTTCCACTAACAGCTCAATGTATCCTAACAGCTTGGAATCAGCATGATATTTAAGAAGTTTTTACTATTTGCGGAGATTTTCAAAATCCTGAGAAAATTCCAATTCCAATATAATGAAAATTATCTGAAATTTACCTTATCTGATCCTATGTATCAGGAACCTACAAAAATTCTACCTCTTTGGGATATATACTCCTAATCAGACTTTGATAGTTAACTGTATAAATAGATGGAGAATCCATGTATGATCTCTCATTCAACTCTCCTCTAAGAAATTACTTTAAACTATTTTCGTCATTTCCTGACTTAACCGTCTAAATCTATCGAAAATCTGCTAGATTTTTGTATTTTTAGGTGATCAGTTTCGGTCAACAACCCGAATTTTTCGGGCAGTCATCACATTTTAATTGTTCTTTTTTAGTTATTAATTATGCGTTATAAAGTTATTTTCAAAATAAATTAATTAATAATATATCAAATTAAATTTAATATGGTTTGATTTGCAATTTATTTACAACAATTATCAATTTATTAGAAAATAATTAAAAAAAAAAAAGGAATGGGAAACATCCATCCAACATTCCCTTAAAACTTGTCTGATGAAGCCAAAAATTTCCTGCACTGAATAAGGCCCAAGAACAAGCATGGATGAAAACGCAACTTTCAGCAATTTTTGTGTTTATTCAAAATGATTGTCAAAGGCACAATCATGGAAACATGATCTAGCCGATTAAAATTAATAAAATTAATCAATCCAAAGTTTTCATTTTTACCATCTTTACAGAGCAATCCATGTAACAGTCGCTCAAACGCGTTTTTCGAATAGCATCTTCATCCCCGCGTACAGTATAAAATTGCAAACTTTTCTCATACCCACCATTTGATTCACGCCAAGAATCAACCGACTCCACCCCTTTCAAAATCTTCAACGAGACACGTTTTACCCGCTAATCTTTTGGCTTCTTATTCTAAACAATCATTTGGCACCAGATTTTTTTTTCTTCAAGTTGCTGCATCGTGTCCATTCCGTTTCAACCAGGTCTTTCTTTTCTTTTGCTTTGTTTACTCATTTCCGAGATCTGATTTTATAATTTCTATGCTTAATGTGTTGCCACTTTTGGGCAATCGGCATTCCTGGTTTTCCGGGTTTTCAGTTATATATCTTGGTGTAGTTAATTCAAATCTGATGAGGTGAACCTGTATATACTTCTTGAAGTGTTGTTGAATTCATAAAGACATTGCTAAGATGGAAGTTTCTGTTGGTACTTCTCCTAGAAGGAATTTGGATCGGTTAGAAAAGCAGGGATCTGTGGAGACCCAGTTACAAAATTTTGAGCTGGAATCAACTGATCATGGTGATAGGTATAATCACCAATTCCATTCACTGAATGCCTTGGAGATCCTGAGAGAAACCGTGAGGATCCTCCGTTGCAATGCCTCTTCGTTTATGTTAATTGCCGCATTGCTTATTTGTCCAGTATCTTCCATTGTTTTATCAAATGTGTTTGTTGATCAATCTATAGCTAAGAGACTGACTATTAGGCTTTTGCTAGTTGCAAAGTCGAGTGGACTCCCATTGAGGCCTTTTGTCAAACAGTCATGTCACCATTTCGCTGAAATGGTTGTTGCTTCAGCAACGTGTTTCCCTCTGTATATCACATTGTTGTTGCTGTCTAAAGCTGCAGTAGTTTACTCCGTGGATTGCACTTATTCAAAAACAAAAGTAGATGTCTCAAAGTTTTATGTGATGATAAGCAAAATTTGGAAACGGGTTGTTTCAACATACTGGTGGGGGTGTATGATGATTTTTGGTTGTGTTACAATGTTCTGCGTTCTTCTCTTAGCTGTTTGTAGTACATTTTCAGTAATTGGGTTTTCACCTGACTTAAATTTGTATGCTGCAATGATGGTGGGTCTAGTGTTCTCCGTTGTTTTTGCCAATGTCATTGTTATATGCAACATTGCCATAGTTATCGCTGTCTTGGAGGATGTTTCTGGAGCACGGGCGTTGCTTCAGTCAAGCCTTTTGATTAGGGGACAGACACAAGTTGGTCTTCTTATCTATCTTGGATCAACAATTGGAATGGCTTTTGTGGAAGGGTTGTTTGAACATAGAGTGAAGACATTGAGTTATGGAGATGGATCTTCAAGGATTTGGGAAGGTCCTCTTTTAGTGATTATGTATTCATTTATAGTGCTTATTGATCTGATGATGAGTGCTGTTTTCTACTTCAGTTGTAGATCTTATAGGATAGAAGTCTCTAATGCTGAATCCCAGTCAATTTCAGAAACAACCATAAATCCGGATGAATCAATGGATATTCAATAACATTATCTTGTAAAATGATTCTCAAGATGAAAACTTCTTCAGCTGATGAGGCCGGAAGCTGCTTTGAAAGAATTTGCATTTTCTTGCCAATTGCACTCTCATGTATCTCGTAGTTGGTAAGCAACAGATATAGAACTTCATTAGCCATCTGTATTTAAGGGCTTACAGTTGTTGAGAACATCAAGTGACTGTCTAGTCAATCCTCACCCAAATGCAAAAGGTCACATTTATATTGCTTTACAGGACAGGAAAGGAGAAGGAAAAGGGAAAATGAAGTTTGATAATTACAAATTATTCATAGAGTGGTACACCTTCAAGGTAAAAGTTTTTGTTATGTGGAAATATTTTTTTTTTTTTTTTGTGCTTTCCATAACTGTCCAACTTATTTCTGGACTTCTTTATGTGACAAATTATGTCATATAAAAGCTGATCTTTGGTTGTAATTTGTGCTAGTAGGCACGGTTAATTGTATTTAAGAGTCATCGACAATAATCTTGAGAGTATACATGGATTACTTTTTAAATGAATATTTGTGTATAGCAGCACGAGAATTACACTGGTTGTCTAAATACCTCAAATTGATTTGTTATTTGTTAAGTGAACCTTAAAGTTCTGTGAGACTTTTATTCCCCAAGGACATTGATAAGTCAGAAGTTATTGAAATTTTCTGTAGCTTGCATTAATTCATCATCTATATTGTCAGATATGCCTGGTTCAATGAACTAAATGGTTTTGAACGATATTCAGAAATCATATTTGGCTTTCTTGTTGGCAAATCGGCTTTGCAACCTTTAGGATTTTTCTTTTGACTTGAAGTTAATTTGAAACATTATATGTTTTTGTACATTTGTAGTTTCAGGAGCAGTAGCATAGGTAGTTACATAAACCTTTGTTTGTCCTGTATTGATGGTTAGACATATAGAAAAAGAATTAATTGTAAGAAAATGTACTCAGCAAATTAGAAATTATATTATCTTTATGGATCAAAGAACACTGTTTAGGCTTCATCCTCTTCTACCTCCTTTTTTATTCTGCAAGATTTCTACAGATGATAGACATGGATTCAGTTAAACAGTGGGGTAAGGTCGGTGCAACCATCTCCTTTGGGAAAAAGGTGGAGTTTACCGTAGTCCTGTAGTGATTTGCGAGTGAGTAGTGTGATGCCTCTGAATCTTCTTCGATGTGATGTTTGAACAGAATGCATTTTTTTAAAACACAGATATAGCTATGAAACAAGAGATAGTTGCTTGGGAACTAAATGAGTTTCTCTGATGTGCCAGAATGTTCTTCTTTATTTAATACTACCATTTCACTTCACATGCACTTTACCATAACATTTGGGAGATGAATTTGAAGCATTGTGAGCACAGTTGTTTTAGTAGACAAAACTCAGAAGGCTTATACATGGGTGTTCTATATGGATCACAGCACGTCTTCAGCATATTTATTTATATCTAAAAATACACATTTGTTTGAAGATGAAGGGCATACAATTCTCTTCATATTATTATTGCCGCTTTACCTCAAAGATTCCTTTTGTAGGAGACTGAATGATGAAATTCAATCTGGGTTCCGTTTCGTTGTGAGTATCATGTACTGTCTTGATTGCAACAATCAATACTAACTACTAGTTGAAGTTGAACATGAGCTGGTACTTCTTATGCATGAGGTTGTTCCATGTTTGAAGAAAAGAAAGGCTGGCTCATCATCGTATTTGGAGCTTGATTTTGCCTCTCAGTAATGAGTAAGTACACTTCACTGTTGCAATCCATGGCCCAGACTCCCATTATACGAATCAGTTTCTTCATAACTTTAACATTCCTTTCTTGAAATTCTTCAAGCTTACTATTATTCACTCACTTCTGGTTCAGCGCTCAACTATTCAGCCTAAGTTTTGGTTGCTAATAGGCCAAAAGTGTATTTTTGCCCCTATCGTTTGTCAAAATGGATAAATTTATTCCTAACATTTATTTTGGGACAAATTTATTCCCAACATTTGTAAAATGTGAGATTTTTGTCCCGCCGTCAGCGGTCAACTAACGTATTAATGGTCAAAATTACCGATAATTGATGGCACAAGCAGAAATCTCTCATTTTACAAATATCCGAGGCAAATTTGTACGTTTGGAAAAACGTAAAGGGTAAAAATGTACCTTTGGCGCCAAAATATTTGATTCACGTGTCCAATATATGCATGACATGTGTCCTATTAGCGGTCAACTAATATATTAACGGTAATTGACGTTATGGGTAAAAATATCTTATTTTACAAACGTTAGGGGCAAATTTATTCCAAAATAAACGTTGGAGGCAAATTTGTCTATTTTAACAAATGATAGGGACAAAAATGCACCTTTAGCCTTAATAATATTTGGAAACTGCCAAATCCCTGGATTCGAAAGAGCAGTTTTAAAAATAATGATAATGATGATGATAATCCTCAAAAAAAAATAATATTGGAAAAGGGTGTGATACGGTGCGGGCTATTGTATAACTATTCATCAATAGGTGCCACATTCCATATTGGATAAAAATGCAAGTCTATAGCAAAAAATTAATAATACTTCCATAAAATAGATATCAAGAATCACTAATACCATCAATATTTGTCGAATGGGCAGCAATGAAAGTGATAATAAATATAGAAATTGTGGTTAAACGATATTTGATTGGATGGCGCAAATAGGAGTGCTCCAATTGAAAGGGCACTATGGATGCATAATTGAATTGAACTTTGGATGGCGCAAATGGAAGTACTCCAAAATAAATGACAATACATATTATCATTTATGGCCTATATTACTTTAAGTCTCAAAATCCATTTCATAAAGTTAACAATTCACATAAGGCAAGTTCTATGAAACACATGCAGTTTATTAAATCAAACATGCCAGCTACCTAATCAATTCGATCGGACTGACGAGCCATGTCTGTCAGTTATACTGATACACTCAACAAGGTATGGATAGGCTAACTGTTATATATACATACCCTCTACCTACAACTGCACTTGAGTACCTCTACTGGCAGTATGATTTTCTTTCTTCTATCTTATAAATAGCGCAATCCTTTAAGGGCTCAAACTATTGAGCTCTTAAGACTTTCTCTCTAAGTCTTTCATTTACTTAAAGCTTCATAGTGCTAACGTCCGGTCCGACCGGACTAATCTTTTTGCAGGTTCTAGGTCTCTTCCAATCCGATCGACTCGTACTATATTCCTCATTTTGATATTTCAAGAATTACCAATAAAGAAAGTAAATTAAAAAAAAAAAAAGCAAAATAAGAAGAAGAAAGTGGCGCAAACATGCATAGTTTGCAGGAGAAGAAGAAAGTTGAGAAAGAGAAATGGTAGAGACGTATATGGCATAGGATTAGATTTGATGATAAAAGCAGGGTATGTTTAAATTTATCAATATTAATAAAGATTATAAGTGAAAAATAAAATTTATTTACAACGAAAAATCATCGAATTGGTGATGAAAAAAAAACGTTCTTTTTATAATTTTAAAACCATGAAATAAAATTGTGGAGAATCATAAAATCATTTAAATCATCAAAATAAATATAATTTTGATGTGTACAATAAATTAATGTATGAAGAATAATTACCATAGAAATAAGCTCTTAGTTTTGAAGGAAATCTCTTGACAGATTTCTTGATTTAAAGTGTTAAATAATTATTAAATATTTTTAAAATCGTACTGGACCAGCCGTCCAGACTGATTCAATTGCATGGGTTGATAGAAAACTGTAAATGTAAGAAAATATTGGATTAAACCGAATAAATATGGGAACCCACAAGCCAGACCGAGACCGTTGTCTTTCTTCAAAATGCAGTGTTTTATATATTTTTGGTTTCTTTAATATTTAAAGAAACCCCAAGTTATACCCCAAAAGGGTGTGCAAAAGAATAATCTGATATGAAATTTGCATTCGGTAAAAATGTTTGGTTGTTTGAGTCGAATCGAATGGTAGGATTTTAAATATTTCAAGTTAAAATTTATGAACTCAATCTGATCGAAACACAGACAAATAATAAAACATGCCTAATGCTTTGTTTGGATGGAAACGAGTTGAATTTATTTTAATAAGAGGAAATAAGGAGAAATAGGAGTAATGTAAATTTTATTTACTCCAATTTTATTTTCATTTTTGATTAACCTAAAAATATATAAAGTAAATTTTATTTCATTCTCTTCTGTTTTTTTCATTGGCCATCCTCACCTTTGCTCCCACTCACCGTTAGACCTTCTTCTTCCTCACCTCTGCTCCCACTCACGGCTGTTGACTCCATGTTGCTTCGCCCTCTTCCTCTTTCTCTTCATTTTACTCTTTCTCTTAAATTTCATTTCTACAATTATTAACAAATTGCTAAATCTATTTCTTTGGTCATCCTTTGCCTTAGCCGTGCATTGAGCAATACTCCTTCAACAGAGTCGACATAGGTAGTAAGACAGAGAGTAGGATTACTAGTCCTCTTGCTTCTTTCACTGTATTTTTTCTGCTTTCTCTCCAAATCGGGAGTAAATATTTTGGAAGATTAAGAGTAAATTGAAAAAATTAATTTTCTTTCATTTACTTCCATTTACTCTGCTATTTTGCAAACCAAACAGTGAAAGTAGATTAAATTTCACTTATTTTTCCTCACTAACTCTCAATTCAACCGATCTAAACAAAGGGTAAATCGCTCAGTTTCTTATTATTTCTTCTCCTCAAGTCCCTAAACTCTCTAAAAAGTGCCACCAGCCGCCGTCCTCCGCCTGTCGCCATCTATTCCTCATTTTCTCTGTTCCTCATTATTTGTTCTTCTCAAACTCAAATCCCTAAACTATCTTAAAATCTCCACCTCAGGCGACAGCATCGAAGTAAGTGATATCAACTCTACATTTGATATACAAAATAATCTCAATCGTTCATCCATTGCATCTGGGACTTTGCCAAATTTTCCAACAAAATGTTCAACAATTTTAAATTTGTGTTTGCTATTTGTTAGTTTGATGGTATTTTGCTTAAAGATTGAAGCTTTGTGAGGTACTGTTAGTGGCAGCTTCATTATTGTTGTTGGTGATTCCACACTGTTGGGTTTGATCAGAATAATGCAAATTAAACGCAGCGGAAAAATAAAACCCGAAAAACAGGATCCATGTATTTCGATTGATTCAAATGGAAGTGATAAGATTTACTAACCTTTTCTGTGTGGGAAGCTGAATTAAACACCTTTAAATCGAATTGAAGACGTTGCCTTTAACACGAACGTCCTCTACTGGTATCCACACGCACGAACAAAATGAACCAAAGTTGCAGGAGTGCTAGCTCCCTTTAGATACGAATGGATTTTTATGATTTTCTTCTTTTTCAAAGAAGAACAATGGTAGTTGTATTTTCTCTCTAGAAAATTAGCTAGAGTAAATCTTTCTTATTCTCAATAATCAGTTATGCTAGCTAGGGTATCCTATGTTGGTATCCAATGTTTTTAACCACCTTAAAACTCTCATTCCTTTTGAAAAACGGAAATTGAGTTTTGATAAGAGTTAATAACAAGAGATAATAGCCCAATAGCCCAATAAAATCCATATTGTTCATTTTGGTCTTGGTGTGTGACCCAATAGGTTTATATTATGTTGGCAGTGGGCCTTATCCCATAATAAGCCCACAAGTCATAATTGATCTCTAGCAAGACATTATGACTACCCAAATAATATAAATATCGTTAGTCCGATTTTAACCTGTCAATAGAACATGTTATTATCCTTTTGTCACACGATATCTTGTTCGAACATAAGTCATGGTCCATGTCAAATTTAAATTGTTCAAACATATAATTTCTCGATCACTAAGTAGACTGATAAAATCAAATGACATTGATCACACTATCAATTCATTTGAGTACGGCCATGCATTTTATAGTCCTACTCATCGAGGGGCCCAATAGATATCTCTCTCATAAGAGGAACAAATTCCATCTTGATTATACATTTTCCTCTGCATAGTTCTCATTATGTCCAATCATATCCTTTATAATTATCCGATTAAAGATAACGTTTGATTATGTCAAAACATAATGTTCCTTATGTAGGAAACCATGATAATCTCATGTCAAAGGATTCAATAACATATCTATTATAAGAACACTTATGACATTATCCCATGAAGTGATCTTATAGTGGGTCTATCCAGTACTTTGTTCTCTAACAAGTACGTATAGATTTGATTCATATCATCATATATAATCATCCCATGATTATCAATGCAAATCTATACTAGTCTTAATTTATCTTTATGCCCTTTAGTGATAAATGACTAGGGACAACATGAATAACATTATTATTCATAAACATTACAATAATGTAACATGCCAATAATATTAATGTGAAGAAAACCATTATATAAATGAAATGTAATGATTACATCAAGGTCTAAATGTTTGGCCTAGGGCATAACCACTAACACACACCCCCCTAGCTTCATCGACACAACAGACATACCAATTCAAATTATTCTCGCCGTTGATAGTAGATAGAAAGAGTGGCAAAAGAGGAGTAGCGGCAACTTTTTTTTTTCTTTAGTTTTGCTGGTTTCTTTTTGTAGTATACAATAGGGGTGTACACAGTTCGGTCTTTTACAAATCTCCGTATTGTATTGAAATTTCGTTTCTTATAAATTTCGGTACAGTTCGGTTCTTATTAACGTCAGTACAGTTCAATACGGTTCTTATTATTTTCAGTACAGTTCAGTTCGGTTATTCGGTTCTTTCGGTACAAAACAAAACAAGACAATACAATACGATATTTCGGATAATTCAATATTTTTAAAAAGTTATAATATAAATATACACAATAATAAATACAAATATAATTAAAATATCTCAATAAATACATACAATTTTGCATTCAGTTTTAAAAAATATTTCAATTTATTCATCTCATTTATTAAATGAGAAAAACATATTTTAACAATAGTCACTCTAGATGAAATTTTAAATTCGAGATAAATTATTTCAATAAATTTCCTAAAATTCTAATATTTAATAAAATTAATTGGTAATTCATCCCTAATGATCATCCTAATTAAAGCTTATATACAAGCCTATTGATCAAATTTTCAACTAACTAATAACATACTATTAACGAATACCACAAAACCAAAAGTTGTGCGTGATTTATCCTTACTTTTAGATGTAACCGCGAAAATTACAGGGGCAGCAACAAGAAGGAGGAAATACAAGTATAAACTAAAATCAACGGAAAAGATAGGGAAAATTGTGGGGTTTGACACGATTTCGAGATAGAAAAAGAAGAGACAGGCACAATTTAGGTTTTTTTTAATTTTATTTTCTTATATATATATATATATATAATAAAATATAAAATCGGTCGGATTCTGACGCAGCGAAAATATCTCAAAACGAAATAATTTTATTTCAAGTTGAAAAGTGCCCTCTAAACTAAGGTAACAAACAATTTATATGAAAAAAAAAACAAAAAAATTACAATAATACCCCTAAAACTTTAAATTGAAAAACGGAAACCCAAATGTTATTTTTGAGGTACGAAATGGGCTGATACGGGGGACTAAACTCGTAAAAGTCAACCGGCTCGAAATGAATTTTCCGGAAATATATAATAATAAGCAAACGGATACCTGTAGTAAAAGTTACAACAAAAACAATAATTAATAATGATTGGTTCGTTCAACTCGCTCAAAATACTGAAAATCCAACTCGTCCGTATTAGATTCCCTCCAAATATTTCAATTCCCTCCAAATATTAAAATAAAAAATATTTCTACTAAAATTTTTCAAATTTTATTCTTAATTTACTCTAAAAAATTAATTAATAAGATAATTATATACTTATATACTTATATTATATATTAATTAATAAAATTTTACTAATATAATAATTGTGTATAATTATATTATTAAAATATATTTTCAATTACTCACATAAAAATTATGCTAAATACAGATAAGTATTAGTTGAGTAAAGTTAAAAATAAAAGAAATTTAAATTTATTATAAATAATTATATATAATTTTATTTTTAATTTACATAATTTATATAGTTATATAGTTATATTAATTAGTAAAATTTAATTATATATAATTAAGTTATTAACTTACAATAGATAAATACTAGTCGAGTGATATTAAAAATAAATGAAATTAATTGGTGAGATGATTATATACTCATATAATTACATTAATTAGTAAAATTTAATTGATATAATAATTATATTTGTGTGTATATAAATATTTGTACAAAATAAAAAATTATGTAGTAGTTGAGTAATACTAAATGTAAATTAAATTAAATACAAGTTATTTTAATTACACATTCATATAGATATAATAATTAAATTTATTTTATTAATAATCAAAATATTTATTTTAATTTATTAACTATTTATTATATTAATTTTGTACATTAAAATATTTAATACAAATAATTATGAAGTTAAATTTATATAATAACGATATAATAGAAATTATAAATAATATTTATATATAAATTACTAATATTATATATAATAATTAATAAATATCAGTTATTTCGGTTTAATTCAGTACAGAACAGTTCGGTACGGTTCAATACGGTTCTCGATTCGGTTCCAGTACAATTCGGTTCGGTTCTAATTAAAAAGTTAACAGTACAATTCGGTTCAATTCTAGTCAAAAAAGTCAACGGTACAATTCGGTTCTGGATCTTTTTATACAGTATTTCGATTCGGTACAGAAAAATGTAGAACCGTGTACACCTATAGTATACAATATGGGTATGGTGTCATAGATGTCAGGTGGGATGACATTGCAGCATTGTTGTGAGTTTATGATAGAATAATTGTCTATATATGCGTTAAAATTGTACGGGTAAATGGATCTGATTTTTTTTGCTAACATAAAAGTTATTTTTATGTGAATTTAAAGAGAAAAATTTTATTTTTAATTCAAAAAAACAGAATTTCGGATTGTTTGTTTGGGTCGGATCCCGAATATTAATTAGAATCTGTTCGGGTTAGAGATCTATGTGAAATTCGAGTCTCGGATTTGACCCGATGCACAACCCGTACCAAAACCCCTTCTGCTCGACAGTTCCTACATCTCCCCCCTTTATTATTTTCTCTCACCCAAACCACCGTCAACGGAGTTTCATTGGCCGGCCACCGCGCAAAGAAGCGGAAACCTCTTTTAACAGCATAGCAATTCATCACAAAAGAATTTAATTTTGATTTGGGGGTTTGGCGATATAACTGCCCAGTCGATTACCAATTACACGGCTACGAAGCAATGTCAATTGGTAAGAGTGAGCATAGGATCCCAATTATTAATTTTGATTGTTGAGATTATTTTGGATATTATCTCTCTCATTCTGTTCTATATTTTGCTATCGGATATATTCCCATTTTATTTTTATTTCTTTGTGTGCTTGGTGTTCTTCCGGTAACGGAGTGGCTTGGCGGCGAAGCATATTCTGTAAAATGGAAATTGGAAATGTTGTCTATCGGTGAATGCCTTTTCTTTGAGAAATAATATTTTCTGTTGTGGTACAATCGTAGTATTTGATATGTGGGGATTATGGCTTGTTGGGTGAACCTCACTATTTTAATAATGTTGATTCTTGTTATTTAGCTTCAAAATGATTAGTTTTACTCCTCATGAAAAGGAGCTGATAAATTTTTAGTTCCATCTGAAAATGCCTTCACTGCTGCTGGAAGAATATGCATATTTAAAGACAATTTAATTTGAATTTTGGAGTTGTTCGGAATTTTTTTTTAGTTATAATATCGTTCTTTTATCGCAATTGAACTCGTAATTGAAATTTGAGAATGGCTGCTTGTGAAGAATTGTTGAATTGATGCTAATATGTCGGAAATAATTGATAATTTTATTCTACCCAGTTTAAATACTGTGGATTGTTGGTTGACATTTTGTACTCTTACAAGCCATGCTTGTAGTGCAAGTAAGGTGTTTGTTAAAAGTTCTGTATAAGAGTATCATTAAAATTTGTCTTTTTTTTTTTTTTTCGTCAAAACTTTGTTGTCTTTATGTTCATGATTGTTTTTCGATTAGTTTATATCTGTAGTTTTTGTTTTTCACTCTCAAATAATTCTTGCATTACTGTCAAATTTGCTTTCCTACAGTTCCCACTCTTTCTCGTAAGAGAAATGAATGAATTTTTGTTAAAACGTTCCAGAGTGCATTATGCTTATGAAAACTCCTAAGCTAATCAAACAATTTTGGTTTTGAAGCTGTTTGATAGGTACTGAAAATGGAAAGCTATCGTCAGGAGAAAATACAGAAATTTGAAGAATTTGTTGATCGCCGCCTAAAACCTGATCTTGTTCATGCTATTGCTGAACGGTAATTTTTTTTTTTTTTTCCAATTCCCTTTATGCATTACTACAATTTTGATCTTTATTTATCTAAGCATTTGAGTTCAAAATGAGGAAAGCAGTCCATTTTGATCACTATGTAATGCCTTTGTGATTTGTGAATTTTTTTTGGATTCGTTGAAGGAGTGGAAATTTGTTGCTTTGGCCATAGTAATTTCTGTTAGAAATATAAAACTAGCTTTGGAAATCTCACTTGCAAGAGGTTGAAGAGTTCTTTGATGTGCTCTTGAACCCTCTTTGGTCAAAAGCTCCAGATTTAACTCCTTTTCTATGGCACTCATTTGAGATTAGCATGAATTGCTTTGAAAAGGAATGTACTTTAGCTCATTTAATATTCTTATCCTGTTGTAGATTTTGTGGAACGAGATTTTTTCTATTATCTCAATTACTCACAAAAATAATGATACAAGGGTATATTTATATGTATACAACTAGTATAAATAAAAAATACTATTTTACCCTTAATTACAAGCTATTTAACAAAATAGAGTAACCAACACTCCTCCTCAAGTTGGTGCAAAAATATTACACATGTCCAACTTGCAAATTATGGCATGAAAGGCTAGACTACTGAGTCCTTTTGTGAAAACATCAGCTAACTGTCTGTCTGATGTTACATGAAATAGACTCAAAATACCATCAGATAATTTTTCTTTGATGAAGTGTCGATCAATTTCGATATGTTTTGTCCTGTCATGTTGAACTGGATTATGAGTAATACTGATCACAGCTTTGTTATCATAATACACAAATGGTCTGTCTTTTTCAGCCAAATTCAACTCTGCTAATAACTTCTGCAACCATAACAACTCACAAACACCTTGAGCCATAGCTCTATATTCTGCTTCTGCACTAGATCTTGAGACTGCATTCTGTTTCTTACTTCTCCAAGTGACTAAATTACCTCCCACAAATGTACAATAACCAGAGGTAGATCTTCTGTCATCTAAAGATCCAGCCCAATCTGCATCTGTGAAGGCTTCAATTCTTAGATGACCATTTTTTGAAAAAAGAAAACCTCTTCTTGGAGCTGATTTTAAATATCGCAAAATGCGAAAAATAGCTTGCTAATGAGATTCTCTAGGATCATGCATAAACTGACTCACCAAAGTAACTGCATAGGCAATGTCTGGTCTGGTGTGAGATATATAGATAAGTCTACCAACCAATCTTTGATATCTGCCCTTATCAACTAATTCTTCAGTTCCTTCCTGCAACTTATGGTTACTTTCAATGGGTGTATCTGCTGGTTTGCATCCCAACATACCAGTTTCATCCAAAAGATCCAGAATGTATTTTTTCTGAGAAATAAAAATCCGTTTAAATATTGTAGCTTCCCAAGATCCTTGATTTCAAACTCCTGAGTTAAGAGCTTCTTCAGCCCAACCATTTCTTCTTTATCATCCCCTGTTATCACTATGTCATCAACATAAACAATGAGAAGAGTGATCTTAACCTTGGAGTGTCTCATAAAGAGGGTATGATTAGCATTACTTTATTGATAACCAAAAGATATCATGGCTTTGCTGCATCTATCAAACCAAGCTCTCGGAGATTGTTTCAACCCATACAAGGCTTTATTCAGTCTACACACCTTCCCTTGAGTTCTTTTATCATCAAAACCAGGAGGAATCTCCATATAAACCTCTTTTTCCAGGTCCCCGTGGAGAAATGCATTCTTTACATCAAATTGCTGCAAATCCCAATCCAAGTTAGCTGTACAAGATAGCAAGATTCTAATTGTATTTATTTTAGCAACGGGTGCGAATGTCTCCTGATAGTCAACTCCATAAGTCTGAGTGAATCCCTTTGCCACTAATCTAGCTTTGAATCTTTCAATCGAACTATCAGTTTTGTGTTTTATTGTGAACACCCACTTACAACCAACTAACTTTTTGTCTGGAGAGTCAACTAGTTCCCAGGTTTCATTTTTAGAGAGAGCTTTCATTTCTTCAACCATAGCTTCTCTCCACTTTGGATCCTTGATAGCTTCCCTCCAATCCTGTGGAATAGACATAGAAGAAAGAGACAAGGCAAAGACTCTATAGGAGAGAGACAAAGAATCATAAGAGACAAAGTTAGAGATGGAATGTTTTGTACACGACCTGACTCCTTTTCTTTGAGCAATGGGCAAATTTAAATCAGAATTAAAAGATAACTCACCCGAGGATTCTGGCAATGTAAAATGCATGATGGCTTCTTCAGACCTATTTTTCCTCGAGTATCTCAACAAGTCAGGTCTATCTAAACGACCAATAACATTCTCCCCCCCCTGAACATCAACATTCTGCTCCCCCTGGACATCAACAACATTCTCCTCCTGAACAACAATCTCTTCATTCTCCCTTTGAACAAGATCATGAGGTAGTACAGGTACATGCATCACCACTTCTTCACTATTCTCCCCCTAAAGAGGTGATTGAGTAATGCCAAAATAAGGTTCAGACTCCCGAAAGGTAACATCCATACTCGCATAGAATTTCCTAGATAGAGGATGATAGCACTTATATCCCTTTTGAGTTGGAGAATATCCAACGAACACACATCTCAGTGCTCTCGGATTTAATTTTCCAACATTCCTAGTATGAACAAAGCAAACACACCCAAAGATCTTTGGTGGAACAGTATAGCCAGTTTTCCTAGTTAAGACTTCTACAGGAGTCCTAAAGTTGAGAGATTTGAGAGACATTCTATTAATAAGATAGGCAGCTGCTAGTACTGCATTCCCCCAATATGACTTTGGAACATGCATAGTAAACACAAGTGATCTAGCAACTTCTAATAAATGTCTATTTTTTCTTTCAGCTACACCATTTTGAGCACTAGTATAAGGACAACTAGTTTGGTGAATAATTCAATGAGACTCCAAATAAGTACCAAACCTACTATCCATATATTCTGTCCCATTATCAGACCGCAAAACTTTTATTTTAGCATCAAATTGGGTGTAAACCATTTTATGAAAAAATTGAAAACAGGAGAAAACATTACTCTTTGCCTTAATCAAATACACCCAAGTCATTCTAGTGCAACAATCAATGAAAGTAACAAACCATCGATTTCCAGACAAAGAGGCAGTCTGTGTAGGCCCCCAAACATTAGAATGAACAATCATAAATGGCTCACTGGCTTTATTATCACTCAAAGGATAAGAGTTTTTAGTATGTTTAATATACTCACAAGCATCACAAGATAAAGAATCAAGCTGAGTTCTAGCAAATAAACTAGGATAAAGTTTTTCTAAGACAAAAAATGATGGATGCCCTAATTGTCTATGCCACTGAATTATCTCCTAGTTAACATCCTGATATCCCCCAAAAAGAGCCAAATCTCGACTTTCTCCCAGCATATATAAGCCATCATGCTCTCTACCATTGCCAATCCTCCTCCCTGTTTGAAGATCCTAAAAGATACAATAATTAGGAAAAAATTCAACCTTACAGTTAAGAGTTTTAGTGATAGCACTGACAGATAAAAGATTGACAGGAAATTGAGGAATATGAAGAACAGAAGACAATTTAATATTAGGAGTACAGACAACAGAACCTGTCCCAGAAATAGGGATTAAAGACCTATCAGCCACCCTGACACTATCCCTTTTTAAACAAGGAGAGTAGTTAAGAAATCTTTTAGGAATGCCTGTCATATGTTTATTCGCACCAGAATCAATAATCCATGAGTTATGATGAGAAAAAGTAGTACCTGACTTGACAAAATTAGAGGTAGCACTGGAGGAGGGATTAAGCTGAGACAAGAGACGCCTGAAATGCAAAATTTCATCGGAAGAGAGAATTTCAACTGAGGCCTACTCCTTAGATGATTCTACTGTTTCTAACACATGTGCTTGAGCCCTTGTTGGATTAGCTCGTTTTCCCCCACGGCCCCTATTAGGTCTCCCATGCAACTTCCAGCAAGTCTCTTTAGTATGCCTTAGCTTACCACAGTAATCACAGTACAAATGATCTTTATCAGAAAGAGTACTTTTTGGTTGGCCAAGAGAGATATGGGCAGTTAAGCCCGACTTTTCAATAGGTGCAGTATAAAGCATAGCACTTCTTCCGGTCTCTTCCTGCTGGATTAAAGAATGTGCCTCCTCAAGAGAAGGAAAAGGAGTTCTGCCAATAACTTGAACTCGCAATTGATCAAATTCAGGATTTAGACCAGCCAAAAAATCGTAAACCCTCTCCTTTTCAATTATATTTTGAATCAGTACCGCATCATCAACACATTTTGCTTAAAAATCTTGATAATAATCCAGTTCCTGTCATAAACTACCCAGCTCAGAATAATAATCTGAAACAGTAAGCTCACCTTGTTTTGTATCATGAACTTTGTTCCTAAGTTCAAAGATCTGAGTATCATTTCCCATTCGAGAATAGGTGATTTTTGCAGCTTTTCATATCTTCTCTGCAGTGTCAAGCAGTAAATACTGTTTAGAAATTTTAGGATGCATAGAATTCAGGAGCCAAGACATAACCAGTGAATTATCTGAGTCCCATTGACTAAAATTAGGATCGGTGACGGATGGTGGTTTTTTACTTCCATCAATATAAGCCTGCAACCTTCTAGCCTTGATCGACAATAAACATGACCTAGACTAGGCTAAATAAGTATTGCTCCTATCTAGTTTAACTGGGCTAATTTGAGAATATGGACTGTCATTAATTGGATAATACTTATCTACTTCCTTATTGTCATCCTTAGTATTTGACATAATGGAGAGGCTAAAAATTATCAAAACAAACAGAAGAAAAACAACCCAAAACAGAAGCACAGAACCTGTTCACGTTGGACCCAGAAACCAAGGAAGTTGGAAGTCACTGGAGATCAGTGAGTCAGAAGCGGAAAAGGCCGGCGAGTCGATCGGAAGAAAAATTGGCAGCAAAAGGTGGCCGGAGGTGGTGCCACGCGCCTCACGCGCAGGTGAGTGGAGGAAGAGCAGAAAACAACGGGCGGCATGTGTGCTCACGCGCGGCTTCGGATGGCGCCGGAAAGCTGGGTACCGGCCGAACTTGACCCGATCTACCTTCCGGTGGGGGCGGTGTCGAAAGAGAATGGCTGAAACGTAACCTTCTATACTTGCCGAAAAAAATGTTACCGAAATTAACCAACTGCGGAAGTGAGTTAACTCGACTTTCGAAACGGTAGTGGCTCTGATACCATGTAGATTTTGTGGAACGAGATTTTTTCTATTATCTCAATTACTCACAAAAATAATGATACAAGGGTATATTTATATGTATACAAATAGTATAAATAAAAAATACTATTCTACCCTTAATTATAAGCTATCTAACAAAATAGAGTAACCAACACCTGTATCCAATTTCTTGATACTTGTCCGTGGAAAATCAATTATGTTTCTTAGCTGGCCATTGTTTGGTATCAATGATTGTTATTTGCAGTTTCCTTATGTGTTTGTGCCTTCTCTGAGTTTAACCACTGGCTATATGGATTCTTGTTCTAAGCCTTGTGAGATATGTATTTTTATTGCATCTTAGTGCTGCATATGACTCTAGATACTGAGACACCTATTTACTTTATGGTGGCTGAGGTTTGACTTGGACTTTTGAAATGTATTTAGCAACTATGGCTTTGGATGTTATGGATGTTGGGTGTTGAGTATGTTCCTCCCAGATTTGATTTGACTTGTAGAAAGGTGGCATTTTAAGTCATGCTATATGCTTATTGACTGCTTTTGCTTTACTTATTTTGCAGGGACAAGGTCTTTGAACAACAGAAAAATTTGTATCCTTTTGCTTTCATTTTGGTTTCTAGAGATTGAATAGCTTGGCTCTCCTTTCTTTTCACCAAAATTGTCTTGTGGTTTGCTCTGGAGATGTAATATAACATTATATTATTTGGCTCCACTTAATTTTGGATTAAATTTATTCTCATAAAAAGGATATTCTGAAGACCAAGTTTTTTCTCATGGTAACTCCTTATTTCTGCAAAGGTAAATAAATTACTCAAAATGAAGCAAAGATGCTGAATTTAAGGCTTTGAGGATTTATTAAAGGCAGTGGGACATTTGAATGCTTCTCTCTCTAATCATGTCATGAAATTTTAATTCAGAAGTACAGTGGCCCACTTCATGCTTGCATCTGTGTTTACTTGACTCTTTATTTCTAGCTTAGATTTGCGAAAAAACATAGAGATTTTAGAGAAAAACAGTGTAACCAGTCTAAGGACATTGGTCAACCTTGGGTCTGAAGTGTACGTGCAGGCTGTTGTGTAAGTGCTGGTTAGTGTGCATGCATGCTTGTGTGTGTGTATTTTCATATTATGGGTATTTAGTGGTTTCCTGTTGTATTTACAGACCAGACACACAACGCATATTTGTGGACATTGGATTAGGATTCCATGTGGAATTTACCTGGTCCGAAGCACTGAGGTACATTTCATTGAGGGAAGAAAAGATAGCTAGGTATGCGGTTTCTTGTATTAGCTAAATTTTTCTATAAAAGCCTTTGTTGACACATGCTTTGTTTATGAAGAGGTTGTGTAGACGAAGGCTTGAGTAAATGAAGTATGACTTGCAGATTTTATCATAGAAATTGATACCAGCTACAGCTGTTTTATGTTCTCCAGAAGTAGGTCTTACATGTGAGGCTTTGTGGCTTGTCAATTCAACAATTTGAGTGATTCCATTTTTCAAAATTTGCTATATACTCAGTAGACCAATTGACATCTCATACTGTTATCTGTCCATGAAATTAATTCCACTTGCATATTTATTGGCTCGTTGCTACAGCCATTAGATAATACTGAATTAAAAGTTGTACTTTCTAAACATGCAGTAGATGTTACTCCAAAAAATAAGGTATTGATGTGCAAAAAATTAAGCTTGTTATTTTATTTAAAAAACTCCGTGAGGCACAAATTGGTGCCTGGTGCATCATTTTCTATATTAATGTATGTTGGCATTGATGGAGAACAACAGGAAGGGTAAAGGATTTTAGGACTAATATTTAGTTTTTCTTGTGATTGTCTGGGGGATTTAAGCTGCAATAGCACCTTTCATTATAGTGCCACTACAGAGATTCTGATTTAACTGGGAGATCATTAAGAGGACTTTTCTGCTACAAAATGATGATAAATCTGCATGTCAGTGGCACAATGCCAGCAAAATGAGATACAGAATAAGTAGCCAAAGCTAAGTGCAAAATAAATTAGAAATTGACGGTCTACTTAGGGGGAGAACAGTAGGGATTCTAGACTGATGACTGGGGAGAACAGTCTTTAGTTTCATTATTTATACCTGTAAATCTGATCCTTGTTGCTTGGAGATTGAATGCACCAGGTTTACAAAAATAAAGGTGATGGATCTTTTGGTTTCTCTCCCCTCGTGCAGTAAATATAGGAAAATCGAGTCTTGGATTAATATTCTTTGTAGATGGGATTTGGCTGTTCAAATTTCACCTATCCTTTCTTCACAGTACCCAAAATTTGCAGTTAAGTTGACAATTTTCCTGCACAAATTCAGTGATATGAGAGGAAAAGAATGGAGCATAGATAGTTTCTTGTCTCAACAATATCATCATTGATCAAAACCCATTGAATGTGGTTCTTTTTGTAGCAACCTATAATAGAGGTCCACTTGGACGTGGATAGTCCAATCATGGTAGCTCTCCTTATGAAACAACTCTTCTGCCTTTTCTCTTAGTTTCAACCATATATTCCAGTCCCAGTACAGTCATTATAGTGTTGGAATTACCAAATTTTGCCTTAGCCCGATAGAGAAAACTGCAGGCTTGGTTGTTGCATTACTTACTCATTGTCCATTGCTGATAAAGCCTTCTTACGACTATTGAGTGATGTTAATCATTAGAATAACATTGTTCATGTTACATAGAATTTCTATACCAACAGCCTTCACATATAGTGGCTATGTGATGTCCGTCCATCAATAATTATGTAAACTGCTCTTCCACCTTCGTTTCGTTTCTTCTCAATGTATTATCCATCTTGATATCGTTAGATTCTTCTTTGGACTTATCTTATGCTTTCTAATTTTAGACCTAATAAATTTCCGAATTTCATTTGCAGGCAAATAGAAGATTATACAAAGCAAATTGCTTCAATTAAAGCGCAGATCAAGCTGGTATTTATTAACTGCGATCCTTCATCTTTTCTATCTGTTATCTTTGCCCTTATATCCAGAGTCTGAATACACCCTACTTCTTGATTTGTGATTTTTGGGTTTGACATACTCCTAAATCTACTTCCTAATCAGTCCTCACGTGAAGATATATTATCTTCTTTAAGAAAGAGTATGCTTGGTTGGTTAAATTCTATTCACGTTAAGATGGCATGTTGACAAACTGCATTTTCTGTAGAACTGAGACAGTTTTTACCTAAAGTCTTTATTTTGGTGACATATGAAGAGGAACAGTTTTATAAAATGTTTTAGCTTGTTTCTGAGGTTTCCTTTTATCTTCTAGGATTCTGAGTAACAACTTTACTGTTGGTTGCTCGCAGGTTTGTGAAGGAATTCGGGAACTACTACAACTACCAGCTGAGAAATCTCTACCCGGACACACTTTCTGAAAGCTAATGAGTTAAAATGTGTTGTGTTACTTCTCTTAACTAGGCCTTGGCTATTGTACTCAATATATTATGTATCTCATTTTTTGACCGTCAGATTGTGTTTAAATGGTTCAATTAGCTAATCTGATGGTTAAAAAGTGAAAAGTATCTCAACTGCAAACTCAAAATCTTCCTTGGGAAAAAAAATGGTTTGAGAGATTTGCTGCCAAGACATCTTGATTGAAGGACAATTCAGCACGAGTTAATCTCAATTCTTTTTGACGTTATGAAGTATTCTGCCTTTTGCAGCATCCGTGAATATGTTTGATCTGCATTGCATGAGTGTGAATGGATAAAGCATTTGTCAACTTTAGAGGAATCTCAATGATCACAGTTGGGAGATGGACGCCCAGAAGGCTTTGAGAGGACATAAATATGATGTCACTGTAAGTAAAAAAAAAAAAAAAGTGTGGGCAATCGAGCATAACATTTGAGGCCCAAATTAGATTGGGCATGTCCAAGTCAATCTAGGGCTTATATGTTCACAATTTGAGAAGCCCAAGGCTATCTTTTTTGTTGTGGGGGACAGAACCCAAGGATATCTTCGTTTTGCAGTTGAGAGAGAGAGAAAAGCCCTTAAACCAGCTGACAAATAGTGGATGACATAAAGTGTAGACATGGAGAAAGCAAAGTGGCATCTACTGTCAAGTGAAAGCGCCAAGTCATATAAATTGTGAGCTGTCTTTAGACGATGCTTTTCTTCTTTTGCTCTCCCAATGTGATTCCACCTGAACTAGAGCCTTGCTTGTTTTGTTTAGTTAATAACCAAACCAATAACCTTTCTTTTCTAGAAAAAATAACTGAAAAGAGATACTTAAAGTCACCTGATGTAACATGAGATTGGACAGCACGGGAACCCCGATTCAAGCTCTCACATCCATCAGAAAACTGTCCAATTTTTACTGTGAGGCTAGTGGTCCTGATCTGACCTATTTATTTTCTTCTGTGGTCTTATCTAATACATTATAGGACCAATTGTAGATATGCTTGGGACCGTTGGATCAAAAAAGAATAAAATGGGGTGAGTTAATAGGATGGAAATTGATGGTGACCATTAATGCATGAGAACAATCAAAGTCTTGTTTGATTGGTTGTTTCTATATACCATACCATGTGGTTGTAAGATAGTATAACTGATGATGGATAGTGCCATAACACTGTTCCTTCACCGACAGAGGGAATCCAGTTTTTGTAACATAAAATTATAATATATTTTTCCTAACAGAAATAGCCGGTTGCAACAAATCACTGCAAAACTGTTCAAGTAACTCTCTGTATGATTTGATTCAATACTTTTAGCGTATTTAAACATCAGTTGAGGCATGAATATCTGACAAGTTTAGGACATGAAGGTAAAAATATGGTCAAATTTTTGTTATTTAGTGATTAAACTTGTAGTATAAGCCATTGTACTCGGCTTATTAGCTTAGCTACATGCAAACCAAAAAGGCTGTTAGAGGCATCTTGAGATGGATTAATGAAAGCAATTTAGCAAAACTCGTATATAATTAAGGCTTGTTAATGGAGGGGAATTACTGGCTTTGATGAAGAAAAAAGAATGAGAAGAAGATAGAAAGAAACAAGTGGGAAGAATGTAGAAAGAGGCTCTTTTTTATTTATTTTTTTTCTGTGAAAACCCACGTTTATTTCTGACTAACTTCAGTCGCCTTTCCCAAGTACTGATCGATGCAAAAGAACTGATTTTTTATTTATTTATTTTACAAGAATTAAAAGCAAAAGAGAGACAAATGGGGAAGTCAGAGTGGGCAATGGCTTTTAGTTAAACTCCCTTTCTTGCTTTGGCTTTTGTTTTGTTTTGTTTTTATATTTATATATTTATTTAATCTCACGTACACACTGTATAATATTCTCTGGGCTAGCACTGCCAATGCCATCCACCCAGCTGTTCAATTAACTTTATATATATACTCAGTCTCTACGTGGCCTTATATACAATAGTGCTCTACTAGTGTAGGGATAGGGATGGTCCTACACTTTGCCTTTTCCTTTTCTTCTGTAAAAACTCTGCCACTCTTTAGGCTGATGCATGCATGGGAAATGAAAATACGCATATTTTACAACTCAGACTTTATACATAGTTGTATAACTGTATACCATAACCCTTTTCTTTTTTCCTTTTTCTTTTAATTATTCTTTTACTATTTTTATCCCTTCCACCATTTTTTTACCTGTAATTAGCTACTTAATTATGGCATATATATATTTTTGCATTAACAAATGATTGCATGTTCATTTTTCCATGGAAGCACTTTGCAGTTTGAATTTGAGTTCCCAGATTATTTTTGCATAAATGCAATAGTTTAGTTATGATCATACAGATGCAGAATAGGATCATTATTATTAGTTTTTATTATAATATGCTATGTATATTCTGATGAGAACATGACAACTATAAACCCAATACATATCTATAAAAATCATTTCATTCTGGGATGAGTGGTCTGAAACAAAGCAAAAAAAAATCTTTATTAGAAGTGATTTTTTTTTTTCTCGTGTCAACTATCACAACTTTTGCAATATTTTCTATCATCTGTTCAAGTTGCTTCCCAAAATACCATACCTGGATTTGACCATCTACAATTTCTAATAACTGAGAATTAATCTAAACTGATAGGGCTTGTAACAACATTAAGCATGGAAGAAATGGTTGAAGAAATACATTTTGCAAGAAATATCAGCAGTAAAACATGAGATTCTTCACATTCTCATTGAGTTTTGGCAGAGGTGTCGCCTTTGGCGGAGCTGCTCGTGAGATTACTGAAGCATTTCTCACAGAAGCCATGGACTCAGACCGCTCGAGGTAAAGCCTGCCCCTGTATGCAGCCAAGTGAGCATAGTAAGCAGGAGGTACCAAAGAAACTGGCTTGGTGCACCTTACAAATGTGTAGCACAGATTGTAAACCAACTTCTGTAATTCGTCAGAAGTGAATTGATTTTCATCCCACAAGACATGGTAATGAGTTGGCCTGCTTGTTCCTTTCACCCCCCAATGGCTGCATAGATAGAAATCAAATTCCTTTGGATGAGTAACCACAGTATCCACAACAGTCCCTGGGGGTATATTTTCATCGTAAAACTGGTTCTGAATTGATGTTAGATCCGTTTCGCAAGGAAACAACCGGGTGTGATGCCTTTTCTGGACTACTGCAAAAGTTATGAGAGGTCTATAACCAGGAAATCTAGAACAAGCTTCTCTAATTGCTTGCAATTCCTCCTGAAGCACCTTAGAGAACTGGGTTTCGCTTACTCCATCTCTAAAGAATATTATCCTCTTGGGAAGCTTGCTCACTTCTTGGTAGAAGTCATCTAGCAATTCTTTCACCATTGCACCAAGGTCCTCGATAATTTCTTGCCGATGAGTTTGTGACCTCATTCGCGACAAATACCTGTTTGCTGCTGGCCAATTCATGCTACCAACAACAGCAGCAACAGATGGACTGAAGTCATCAAGCGGATGGGGATGAGTTACATCAGCTCCCATGAAGATCACAGGTTCATCAGTATGAAGAAGGCGGGGAATCTGAGAAGGCAATGAATTGTATAAAGCAACTGTGCATCCTCCAACTTTGGCATTGATCTTCAGAGCAAGGTTAGCCAGAAATTGTGAGCTCAACTTGCCAAGATTTGGAAACAAGCAGCACTGGCTCACAACACCGACACTGGTCTCTGCTATGCGTTTCAAATCCGCATATCCTTTATGTCTCTTCTCCATTATGCATATAAGCAGCTGGAGATTGTTTGAGGCAGCTTTGTGGAGTTTCTTGAGTTTCGACCCAAGAAGGCAGACATTATTAAGCACTTGAGTTGGCTCATATTGAGGGCTAACTATTGTGTTTTTATTAAGGAAGATACCTAATTGATCACATCTTTGACATAGCTGGTTTATGAATTTTGGGATGTTAGACTTCTGATCGGGGGTGCCTCCAAAACTCATCAATGCCCACCTTTCAATCCTAGTTCCTTCAAAGACATGACTATCCAGAAGGTTCCATTGGCGGTCATGGCGAGAAGGAATAAGATCTTTTACAAGGCCACCATGACCAAGTCTCAGCTTGGGAGGTTGTAGGATTCTCCCCTTCAATTTTGTCATTTCTCTTGAAACATGAAGTTTGAATTCTCCACTCTGGTTGCCACTGTCACATTAGCGTTCCAAATATTAAAAACGATCAAATCAAGAAAACTAAGAAAGATTTAAGAGGAAAAATAAAGCATTACACAAACTGAAATCATGTTTCAAGGGATCACCTTGTTGGTCCAACAGATCCTCGCATGACTTCATCTATAATTGCTTTTCTTTCTTTTGGTCTTTGGCAGCCCATCTTAAGTATTCTTGCAGTCTGATCATCTGATAGCTTTCCAAGAAACTTCTGGCCTTCACAAATCATACAAAGCTCCATGGGAAGATAACATGGCTTGCTTCTGCTAATCTGCAAGCATGGCAAGTTCCTGAATTTTATATCATAACTATAGTGATCCTTGAAGTAACTCACCAGCCTCAGGTTCTTCCCATCCCTATCAGCAAACCAGAGGTTTTCCGTAGTTTGCTCAGTCAAGCCATAGACTCGGTATCTCTGAACAGTTTCTCTATGACAAACAAAGATTCTCATATTCTTCAAAGCTTTCTCCACTTCCTTCCTTTCTTCACCAACCAAACACCTAGTTTTGTTTAGAGGAAGGTCCCTAAGAAACTCGAGTCGCTTTTGAAGGTATGGAATGACTCCAATACTTTCATGAAAAGCAGTCACAGAGAAATCAACATTAAGAGCAAGTCCTTGTTGGGTTGGTCTTAGACTTTGAAAAAAGCCTCTCAATCCAACAGCTGCTCCTCCAATTTCCTTAGTTCCTCCCATGGAACTCGAATAGAATGATCTCCCTACAGGTATGCACTTCTCCAAAGGGTTTTCTCTCAAAACAACATCCAAGGCATGTAGATAATCCTGAGGAAGTGGAATGCAATCATCACCTTCCTTGCTCAAGTAGCGGCTCAGCTCCTTCCCGTCCAACTTCGATGCAAGCTTGATATTAATTCGAAACAATTTGAATTGTTTATTCTTCTCTTGAAAGTCATTCATTTCTCCAAAAGGCAATGATGGTTTGGTAGTTGGAATTGGCAGACTTATGTAGAATTCAAGCCTATCATTTAGGAATTCAACTGGACTATAAAGATTCTTTCTGCCATCATAGGCAGGAAGAGCACCAGACAGCACAGCTGAATTATCAACTACCAATTTTTGCTTGATCATTCTGGCAACTTCCTTGGAAGGATTAGGAGAAATTTCCACATTGTAATGGAAAATTCTTTGTGAGGAATCGAATTTTACAAGAAAATGATTAGCAAGGAGAGTAATAACTGATCCTTCAACCCCACCAGAATCTGGTCTCCTGGCAACTACTAGTGCTTGGGTGGTTGAACCGTTTGCCTTCCTTCCATCATTTCCTTTGAAAGGTTGAATCTTTTTTCGCTGTAGTCCATCTGGAGCTGATTATACATGAATGAAACAGGTAAGTAGTTGGGATTGAATCTTATTTTTCCCTCTTTTACACCGAAAAACAACAAAAAATTGAGGCCAGTCTATTCACTTCTTACACATGCTTGGGGGATCAACTAAAAATGGTTAAAAGACCTGAAGCAACTACTGTACTACGGAATCGAAAACTTGACAATGTTTTGACCTTTTGTGGATTATAAGAGCTAGCAGCAAAAAAGAAAGTTTATGCAATTTAATTCTTCTCACTCTTTGGAGTGGAATTGACAAAAACAAACAAGAACAAAAGGCTTTTTTCATTGCAGAATAACCAAAACCAAGGAAAACAATAAACTGAAAGAGAAAAATTAGAACAAGGATCATATAAGCAAGTCCAGTTCTAGGCCAATCCGTTAATCAACAAACACAAAGGAAAATAAGCATTCTTTTAACAATAATCGTTACTATGGAACTTCAAAGAGAACACACATGCAGAGAAAGTTATGCTAAGAACAAGATTTAAAAAGGAAAAGAAAGTACAGCAGCAGAAAGAACAAAGAGAGGTTTTATATGTACATAATATTACCTGATGAAATTGTGACTCCATGGGTATCAGAAGAGGTAGGAAGAAGATGATTATTTAGCTTACATGATGGTTTCTGGAAATGGGTTTTTGATATAAAGCTATGGTTTTGAGGGACAGGAAGTTGAAGAGGTAGTTGAGGAGGAAGAGGAAGAAGAGCTGGGTAATAAGTAGGGTAGTGATTATGGTTGAAGAACCCAAACTGGTTTGAGTACTGAAAGAGATGATGCTGATAATGATACTGATACTGATCCTTATGGGTATTAGCTCTGCCTCTTAAAGTTTTAGTCTTTGAGTTGCATTTCTTATTAGCATTGGATTCTTTTGTCTCCTCCATCGTCTCCACTTAGACTGTGAGAGAAACAGAGATAATAGTCATGGCCATGAGGGACAGAAAAGAAAGAGAAGAAATGGGTTCTGTTCTCAGATATCAAGAGAAACTGTAGTTATTGCAGACAGACAGACAGATAGAAAGACAATATACATATATATATATATATATATATATATATTTTAAATAAAAAAAAGGGGTTTTGGGGTTTTAGTTCTTAAGTTTTTCTCTGTGTCTGGTTTGAGAGAGGGTTGTTTAATGATGGTGAAATTGAAAGAGAAGAGGGTGTGTTTGGGCTGGCTTTAAAGAAAATTGAAAGCCTCACTCATTACCCTACTCATCAAATGGATTAGATAACTTGACTGTTTGAGAGTCTAATACTTACAAGTTATTGCAATCTGTTGATAAGAATCATTTGATATTTTGTTGCCAATCTTGCCACATAATATATTCCAATACAAATGTTAGTATATATGAACCGTTAATAAAAAAAATATATATATATTTTTATATTTTTCATTTACCAATTATTTTTAAATTTTATATATTTATATAAAAACATCTATCAGTATTTAAATTCAAAATATTAAAATATCAGTCTGGGTAAATTAAATTTTATATACATAAATATTGATATTTATGTTTCAAATAGATTAATTATATGTTTTGTTTGGTATCCATGGAGTAGTTGTAGCAAATGAGGAACATGCAAATACAAAAAGTTATACTCCACACTGCTTTGCTGCACTGAACTGAATTCCATTTGAGTCAACAGATGAGGTGAGAAAGATGCAATTGTTATTATTAGAGGCCAAAAAAAAAAAAGATTACTCTTAGCTGATAGCGATTGGACTTTAATGTCTCCTTTGGTCAAAGTTATTATTAAATTTAGAATACTATTGGAACGTTTTTTTTTGCATCATCTCATTATTACCATCCACTTATATAAAAAATCAATTAATTTAAGACTATACAATAGGCATGTTAGATCTACTGGGACCATTTTACTCACCTAACACCAATAAGGAAGTGAAACATGACACAATCATATGCAACAATGCTCTAATTTTTTATTTATTAATTGATTTTAATTAACTGCTAGACTGTTAATCACTTTGAGAATAATAATAATAATAATAATAATACTTGTACGTATTATATTCTCTTTTATATATATTAACATACAATTAAAAAAAATGGGTTGATGTCGAATCAAAATGATGATAGGAGTCTATGCTGAGGTAGGTATAAGGCTATATTTGTATAAATTATCTGCAAGTAATTTTATTTTTCCTAGATTCTTTCACATATTTACCTTAATAAAAAAGGACTATCTAAAAGGTCCTATGATGTTGTGTGTGGGTGTCCTTAGACATTAACATAGCAAGTAGTGTTAGGTCCAAGAATCTTCTATTCCCTAACACTTCCAACCTATTCTCATATACGTCATTCAATGATAGTATAGCTCGATAATATTTTCTTTTAAAGGTTGTTAAATGTCAAAATCCTATAAGAATAGGCCATTAAAACTCAACCTATGAATGAATAGCTAAATCCTCATTAATTATATATGCACTTAAATTAAAATATAAATTTTTCATGAATTAGGCCAAGATAATATAATATGTACATGACTTTGGTTTGTCTCTTAAGGCATAAATATTCCACACAAGAATCAAGTCTTGTACATATTTCCATAGACAACAAAGCAATTTTCATTGTGAAAATATTTATTTATTTTTCTTGGATTTAATTCTGAGGAAAACATAAAATAAAATGTGATTTTGTGTATGCACATATATATAAATATCCTATCATTGCATCAATTCATTAGAAAAAAGCCATCAAATAAAAATATTACTCATTTTATGTATAACTTTATTATTTTTATTAAGATTAAGAAACTATTAATTAGTCTTAAATTTATGATAAAATTTAGTGATTTAATGTACAAAATTAAATCTAATTGATTATAAATAAGTCAACTTATATTGAAAAAATTTAAATTGTATTGAAAATCTAAAAATATCAAATAAATAAAATTTAAATTTTTATTTAAAAGAGTCACGTATACTGGAATGAAATGAGTAATATATAATAAAACAAATGTAAATGAAAGAACAGAGAGGAGTATTATTATAAGAATTACAGGAACATGAAATGGATGCAGTCAAGTTTTAGGATTTAAGGTTTTAAATTCACCATAAATAAATATTCTATTTTTAAAAGAATTTTGAGCATACAGCAGACAAAAGTTCGAAATACAAATAATGTTGTGGCAGATTTCAGACCAGTTGTGCAATATAGTTAATTAATGGGTGTTTAAGGTTGATACAATTAACTAATCAAGTTATTGATTGGTAGACTTTCCACAATCTGCACTCACTAAGACTACGAAAAAGGAATGATTAATCAATATCTTTTTATATAATAATAATTAATCACTGTTAATTAAAGGTTCTAATTTAATTATATCTTTGAGAAATGAAGATCTTTGGAATATAGTACGATCATAGACTTTGAATTAAACACTGAGAAAGATCCTTGAAATTTACAGGATCTTGACCATTTGTCTACTATCTTCACTACTTTAAATTAAATATCATCTTGAAAAACCTCCACAGGCAGACATCGATGATGATTAAGTCCGAAAAATTAAGCTATTAATGATGTTTTTTTAGTAAATCTTGTTAGATAAAATCTATTGGATTAACACAATAAACACCAACAAATAATAAACACACCAATAACTATTTGAATAAAGCAACAATAACAATAATAGATTAATAACAATTAAATCAGGAAAAAGTTTAGAATAGCCTGTGAATTTGTGGATTGAAGCACGCCGAATTGCGCTGTCCTTTGAGAGGAAACGACTCGTCTGCACCGAGTAATAATTAACCACGTCCCCCTCGCAAGATACTCCAATCCGCTGAAATTCTTGTGTGCAGCTAAAAATTTCCCGAACCGAATATTTCCAATGCTCAAATAATAATTAAATGAAGTGAAGAATTAAGGAATGAATGATTTGTATATAGAGAGAGTGAGAGATGGATGTGTATTTACGAAAGATTAAAACTTGTAAAACAAACAATAAACAAAGTGGCTTTTTCTTTTGGTGTTTCTTTTGCTTTTGGTGTTTTTTGCAGGCTCTCTCGGGAAGTAAACAACCAGCTGTAAAAAATTTCTTTTTTCAAATGTGAACTTTTTCTTTATTGCCATATTTCGGGGAAAATGTAAACGTTAATTGCAAAAATTGAGGGAGAGTGGGAAGAGAAAAATCAGCCACTAAACTGCACAATATTTGCCACTTAGCTGAATATTAGGGATTAGTTGGTTTACTATTTCAAAATTGAAAACTTTTAATCAATAAATTTCAACATTCCCCCACATGATTAAAAATTTTTAATTATTATTTGAGCATATAATACTGTGTAATAGATGTTAGGTACTTTCAGAGTTTGAACCTACACTTAGTGTCAATGAATATTATTTTGAAGAAATCATAGTAACATAAATGTTTTGAACTAGGTTCTTTTGGCCAAAATAATATTCATTACACACACAGTATGAGAAATCATCGAGGTTCTATCAGTTTTGCGCTTTCCGGTCATGCGCACGTATCTATTCATGAGTGTTTTTTAGAAAATGACCCAATTTTCACAATGGCGACCCCACCATCACACTCACTAGGTGAATCCTCCAAGAGTGATCTGTGATCATCACCCCGCAAAAAATATATATGCCTTTGGATTCATTCAAAATTAAATTCTTCCTAACCATCACAGTAGAGAGCATAACATCATAGGAATGGAATCCGAAAATTTTTCGTATAATAATTATAAACATGCTCTCCCAAGTTACCAAATAGTTTCGTTATTACCTGTTGAACTTTATTTATGGGATCGCCATGCATATAAAGACAGGTATCCACTATGGTAACTAATTATTGGGTCTCAATCCCATTCCCCTTTATGTAAGAAGTACTTGTTGGCGTGCTAAACCTTTGGTGAGCGGATCCGCTATATTATTTTCTGACCTGACAAAATCCAAAGAAATCACACCATGAGATAATAAATGACGTATTGATTTATGTCTAACTGTCAAATGCCTCCTTTTTTCATTAAAATTTTTACTTTTAGCCTTAGCAATGGTTGCTTGACTATCACAATGCATAGAAATTGGAGGTATGGGTTTATTTAAAAATGGTATATCAGACAAAAAGTTTTTAAGCCATTCTGCTTCACTACTAGCTGCATCTAGTGCCACTAATTCTGCTTCCATAGTGGATCTAGAAATTATGGTTTGTTTAGCAGATTTCCAAGCTATTGCTCCACTTCCTATTGTAAAATAAAACCACTAGTAGATTTAGTTTCTTCTGAATCTGATATCCAATTTGCATCACTATAACCTTCCATCACAGCAGGAAAATCACAATAATGCAAAGCATAACTAATAGTACCCTTAAGATACTTAAAAACTCTTTCTAAAGCATTCCAATGTGTAATATTTGGATTATGAGTGTACCTACCCAACTTAGCCACAGTAAAAGCGATATCGGGTCTAGTGTGATTTGCTAAATGTAATAAAGACCCTATTATTTGAGAGTATTTATATTGCGAAATACTTTCACCTAAATTTTTTCTTAATTTAATAGTCATATCATATGGTGTGGAAACAGGAGATATATCAAAATAGCTAAATTTTTTCAACATTTTTTCTATATAATGTGATTGAGACAAAGCAATGCCATCATTATTTTTTAATAATTTTATTCCTAAAATTACATCAGCTTCACCCAAATCTTTCATATCAAAATTATTTGAAAGAAATGATTTAGTCACATTAATTACATTTAAATTACTACCAAAAATTAGTATGTCATCTACATACAAACAAAGTATCACATAAGAATTTTCAAAATTCTTAAAGTAAACACATTTATCTACGCTATTTATTTGAAAGTTATTCGACAACATAACTTTATCAAATTTTTTATGCCATTGTTTAGGAGCTTGTTTTAACCCATAAAGAGACTTAACTAGCCTACAAACTTTATTTTCTTGTCCTGGTATAACAAAACCTTCAGGTTGATCCATGTAAATTTCTTCTTCTAAATCACCATTTAAAAAGGCAGTTTTTACATCCATTTGATGAACTTCTAATTTATAAATAGAAGCTAATGCAATCAAAAGTCTAATAGTTGTAATTTTAGAAACAGGTGCATATGTATCAAAGAAATCTACTCCTCCTTCTTGTTTAAATCCTTTAGCAACCAATCTAGTTTTAAATTTTTCTATGGATCCATCAGTCCTTAACTTTTTTCTAAAAATCCATTTACAACCAATTGTTTTGCAACCAGGAGAAAGATCACATAAAAACCATGTTTTATTTAAATTAATTGAATTCATTTCATCATTTACTGCTTCTTTCCAAAAAGGAGCATCAGTTGAAATCATAGCTTCATGATATGTTTTAGGTTCATCTTCAAGTAAAAAGGTATAAAAATCTGAGCCAAAATTTTTATTTTTTCTTCTCCTTTTACTTTTTCTAATAACTTGAGTATTTTCAAGAACACAATCAGAATTAGAATAACACACATCAATTGGTTTAGATATCTTATTTTTCATGGGAAAAATATTTTCAAAGAAACATGCATCTTTGGACTCCATAATAGTATTGTTGGTGATTTCAGGAATATCTGAGTTTAAAACTAAAAAACGATAACAATTGCTATTTAAAGCATAACCAACAGAAATGCAATCAATTGTTTTAGGTCCTATTTTTCTTTTCTTAGTAATAGGAATATTAACTTTAGCTAAACACCCCCACACTTTTAAAAATTTTAAAGAAGGTTTTTTATTATGCCAAAGTTCATAAAGTGTTTTATTACAATTTTTATAAGGAATTCTATTAAGAATTAAACATGCAGAATATAAAGCTTCACCCCAAAAATTATTAGTCAATCTAGAACTAAGTAACATAGCATTAACCATATCCATAAGTGTTCTATTTTTTGTTTCTGCTACTCCATTTGATTGAGGTGAATAGGGAGGTGTGACTTGATGAACTATACCATGCAATTCACAAAATTCATTCATCTCATTTGATGTGTATTCACCGCCTCTATCAGAACGTAAATTTTTAATTTTCCTATCAAGCTGATTTTCTACTTCTGCTTTATAAATTTTAAATTTATCAAATAATTCACTTTTGCAATTGATCAAATACACATAGCAATATTTAGAAAAATCATCAATAAAAGTAATAAAGTATCTCTTACCACCACGAGTCAAAACATTATTACTATCACAAATATCACTATGTATCAATTCTAATAATAATGATTCTCTAATTACTGGTTTAAAAGGCTTTCTAGGTTGCTTAACTTGAACACAAATTTGACATTTTTCCTTTTTATTAATTTCATGCCTTGGAATTAATTCTAAACCCATCATTCTTTTCATAGTATCAAAATTAACATGTCCAAGTCTACCATGCCAAGTGTCATTACATTCAACAATAGCAATAGAAGAATCAATAACAGGCATATTATTTTTACAAAATGGCACTACATTTAATTTATATAATCCATTAACTAAATAACCTTTTCCAATAAAAATACCATGTCTAGTGATAACAACTTTATTCGAACCAAGATGAACATTAAAACCATTTTGATCTAATAAAGATACACTAATTAAGTTTTTTCTTAAACTAGGAACATGAAAAACATTATCTAAAATAAGAAAATTTCCAGAAGATAATTCCAATTTTATTTGTCCTTCTCCTAGAATTTGAGCCTCACTATCATTCCCCATACTCACAGATCTTCCACTTGAAACCTAATAAGAGGAGAAAAACCTTTTATCAGCACAAGCATGAACATTAGCACCAGAGTCTATCCACCAATCATTTGAGTTAAAAATTATATTTAACTCTGGGCTAGAAACAAAGTACCTGTGAGATGAGGAATGCGAGTTTGGTTCTAAAGTCACCATATTAGCTTGAGGTTTTTGAACAGATGATCCCTTAATGTGTTGTCCATGGCGCTTAAAATAATTTTTGGCAACATGATTGGTCTTTCCACAAATCCAGCATTCTAAACCCTTTTTCTGATTAAAATTGTTATTTTTTGGTTTATTATTATTAATGTTACTACTACCACCAAAATTATTCTTATAAGCATTTTTCTTGAAATTCTTTGTTTTAGGCTTATAAACATTTTCAACAATATGAGCTTTTGCATGAAACTCAGAATTTTGTTTTAGTGAAACACGATGTCTCTCCTCAATTCTCAAAGAAACCAACAAATCATCAAAAGTAAAATTTTCTGGTTTTTGTTTTAAACTTCTAGCAAAATCAGACCAAGAAGGTGGCAACTTTTTAATAAGAGAAGAGACAAGCACAATATCATGAAATTCAATGCCTTTAATTTTCAAGTCAAAAATGATATTTTCAAAATCATGAATTTGATCAGACACACTTTTTCCATCAACCATATGAAAATCAAAAAATTTTTCAACAGTATATCTTTTCAATCCCTTTTCTTCGGTGCCATATTTATGTTCCAGTGCCTTCCATAATTCAATAGAAGTTTTGGTATGACAAAAAATACGATATATATTATCAGTTAAAGCACTTAAAATTTGACCATGGCATAAGATATCTTTTTCATTGAAATCATCCTTTTCACTAGAACTAGTAACATCATTAGATGCAACAATTTCAGTGGATTTTTTAGATGTTTTTGTTGAACTATTATCCTTAAAACCATCTAAAATCACAGAAAAAAGTCCCAATTCAGTGAGCCAAAATTTCATTTGTTGTTGCCAACAAAGAAAATTTTGACCCGAAAATTTTTCAGGCTTACTAGATAAAGACTTAATTAAATCCATGACAAACCGTTTCCTCTCAAAGATTGTTAGATAAAATCTATTGGATTAACACAATAAACACCAACAAATAATAAACACACCAATAACTATTTGAATAAAGCAACAATAACAATAATAGATTAATAACAATTAAATCAGGAAAAAGTTTAGAATAGCCTGTGAATTTGTAGATTGAAGCACGCCGAATTGCGCTGTCCTTTGAGAGGAAACGGCTCGTCTGCACCGAGTAATAATTAACCACGTCCCCCTCGCAAGATACTCCAATCCGTTGAAATTCTTGTGTGCAGCTAAGAATTTCCCGAACCGAATATTTCCAATGCTCAAATAATAATTAAATGAAGTGAAGAATTAAGGAATGAATGATTTGTATATAGAGAGAGTGAGAGATGGATGTGTATTTACGAAAGATTAAAACTTGTAAAACAAACAATAAACGAAGTGGCTTTTTTTTTTGGTGTTTCTTTTGCTTTTGTTTCTAGTGTTTTCTGCAGGCTCTCTCGGGAAGTAAACAACCAGCTGTAAAAAATTTCTTTTTTCAAATGTGAACTTTTTCTTTGTTGCCATATTTCGGGGAAAATGTAAACGTTAATTGCAAAAATTGAGGGAGAGTGGGAAGAGAAAAATCAGCCACTAAACTGCACAATATTTGCCACTTAGCTGAATATTATGGATTAGTTGGTTTACTATTTCAAAATTGAAAACTTTTAATCAATAAATTTCAACGAATCTTACTAGTATTTCCCTGTTCCATTGATAGATATCCAATAGATATTGCTGCACGTATTTTGACATAAATCCTGTTAGATATACCAATAAAGATTTCTTAAATCATTGCCGAATATTAATAAATTAATGGGAAATGCTTCAGTGCAGGAAAAAAATAATGCACTATATATTTTTTTTTAATTTTTTTTATATAATTACGGGTGCAATTTAATAGCAGCTCGATCAATCTACTATGAAAAGTTAAAAAATTTTAACATTAAATTTTGCTATTTACAATATTCAAATTTAAAATTTTAATTAAAAAAATAAATTTCGAATCACTTCAACATATAAATGTTAATTATATTATTCTATTTTTTTTTTTCAAGTGGCCACATTTCTTATTTTTCCTTGTAGGATATTATGTCATATTGGTCGACGAACCTTAATTGATTTTAAATCAATACTTAGATAATCACATTGCAAAGTAATAAGGTGACTACAATGGCAACTAGTGTGAAAGTTACACTGTTGCTACTGATTTTTAATTCATAATATTTTTCTTTTTATCCATAAATAAGTGTATTTTATTTTTTTGTATAAAAATTAAACATTTATTAATAATCCTAAGTTTTTACTTATTTTTCCTTCCAATAAAAGACAAAATAATGGCAAATTGGTTGGAAAAAAGAATTTTGAATATTAATTATATTTTGAAAATTGAACAAATATTTATTATAATAAACACATGCTTGTAAGTTCACATATCCACTACACATCTCTCTGTGAAAGTATATTAATTAGTATCATCTAGAAACTTTCTTTTTTATTTTTTCAGTATGTATATATATAAAATAAGTGTAAATAATAATAATAAAACTGCATTTTTATATATAAGTTATGCTGCAGGTTATTCTTTGGTCCCCTTAGCAAACACATTTCTAAAGGAATTTCCAATTCAAAATCAAGAACAGAAAGATAATTTTTATAGGGATTTTTTTTCCTTTTGAGAAAATCAGAAAATAGGAATTTTATTATTATTATTATTATTTTGGAAGGAATTTTATTATCAAAGAAATCCATAAATTAAATATAGTGCGAATACATATTTTTTATTCCAGAATAAAAAAATAATGAACTTATTCCTCTGTTTTATTTTACTCTTGAATATCAAGAATAAATATATGTTAATTTGGCTAAGTGACTGTAAAAATATAAACTAATTGATCTAGACTAAAGAGTGAAGCAAATGGGAGGAAGATCAAGTGAGCTCCAAAGAGACAATTCATCACCATTTTCATTGCTTGAAGAAGAAGAAGAAGAAGAATCAGATGAAAACCCTAGTTGATTATGATGGTCTATTGTAGCCTTTGGAATTCCAACTTCACCATTGTTATTTATGTTAACCCTACAATTAGATGGCATTTGATGATATGATCCATTGTCATTGTTGAGCCTTAAACACTCTGATACTCCTTTATATGCATACAGAGAAGCAGACAACTTACGCTCATACTTCATCCTTTCAATTATCTCTCTTACCATTGCATTTTCATGATGGTATTCATCATCCCAATAATTATAATAATCTTGCTCCATCATTTCTTGTGCAATCTCAAATGGAGAATAGTAATTAGATGATTCTGCAGGATCATCCTTAAACTTAAAATTTATCACTTCCCTTTTCTCTCCTCCATCCAGATCAAAATACCCATTATCAGTACTTATACCACTGATTTCACTATTTTCAAATAAATTGCACCCCCCATGAAAATCAAAGAAATTATCACACTGGGTTTCTTCTTCTACTTTTCTACCATCTTGCTTCTGCAGGGTTACAGAAGCCGCAGTAGTAGTAGTAGTAGTTGAGCAAGAAGCGTCAGCGTTTCTTGCTTTGAGCCTTTTTAAAAGGAGATTAGCAATTTTAGTAGGAAGGGCTGGCTTAGAATTCGGAGATGGAGAAGCAGGCCAAAAATTGGTTCTAGTATTGGCTCCTCGAAGCAAGCAAGCAGCTTCATCATAAGCTCTTGCAGCTTCTTCAGCAGTGTCATATGTGCCTAACCATACTCTTATCTTTTGAATAGTGTCTTTTATCTCCGCCACCCACCGCCCTGACGGCCGCTGCCGTACCCCAACGTAACGTTTTCGAGCTCTCCATGCTCCGCCGAGTGCTGCTGCCTCTTCCATCACTTTCTCCCATGCCATACTTCCTTCACTGTTGTCTTCTTTCCGTTCTTGATCACCACCATTTGCTTTTCTTTTCCTCATCATTAATTGTTGTGTAATGTCTTTCTTTTTTCTTGATTTATAATCTCTACTTGTCAACTTTAATTTCATATATATATATATATACGAGTGTTAAGTTAGAAAAGGCATATTTTTTTTTTGTTGAGCGGCTCTAGCGATTGGAATAGCATCTTTGTCACATACTTGGATCGGCTTCTTATCTCACATTTCAGTGAAGGAGATTTCAAGGATGAGAATGACTTCATAACAAATTAAATAATAAGATTTCTTTTTTTTTTTTTTAAAGAAAGGCTACGTTATTAATAACATGCAAATATAGATGTGCTGCTGATTATTGTTACTGATAAACAAATATAAAACTTTACGTTACATTTTCGAAAAAAAGCATAAATTTTTTTGTATATCCAAATAATTCATTTGTTTATATGAAATTTATTGACGAGATTTTAGCTTATTACAAATCATAAATTTTACTCCCTCACTCCCCTTTTAATTCTTGCTTTTTAATTTTTTAAAAAAAAAAAAAATTAATGCACTATTCTTATTTTCCCTTTATTTATTAAATCACATTTTAGTTACAATAAAACTAAAATAATTAATACATTACTCTATCCTTATCAGGTCACTTATCAATTTTTTTAGAAAAAATTTGTGCAATTTATAAAATCAAGACAATGTTTATTACTTATATTTCAATTTTGTCATTATATTAATGTCAATAATATATTAATATTTGCATTAATCTTTCTCTTTTCTATATATTTTTTCTATCTTTATTAAATACTATAAAAAATGATGTTATAATCTTTTTAAAATATTTTTATTTAATTAAAAAAATTAATCTTAATATACGTGAAAAAAAAACGACAATCCGACAATCTACTTGGTAAAGAGAGAATATATATATATATATATATATATTGCACTATATTGATTTTTTTTTTCTTTCTGAAATTGACAACCTCATTGAAACAACTTGAGACATAATTACAGGAGATAAACAAAAAGCAGCCAAACATTTGTTATAATTACACTAGATAGTTGACTACACGTATATCAAAGGATGACTTTAAATGCCTAGAGTGGTTTCTAAGCAATTTTGATTTAAACACCTAATTAACTTTAAAGATGTGTTATAAAAATTTGTAAAGAGTATGAAGATAAATTGCCATGAGCTTTTTATTACATTAGAGGTGATTAATTATTTTTTTAACTTGTGTACTAAGAACTAAAAGCAAGACTTAAAAAAAAAGAGAGTAATATAAAATAGTTAGAAATTGAAAATCATTTAATTATTTGTAGTTTAAATAATTAAGAATTCGGTTATTTTTTAAATTAATTTGAATTTAAATTTCATCTCAGATGTAAGAAAAAAAAAAGTTCATTTAGATATATAATGTGCACAAACCTATTGAATGAGCAGCATATTAAGAAAAATAAAAAGAACCTAAGGTAATATATATGGGATTAGATAGAGCAAATCAAAGCTAGGCCAGCAGCCAAGATTAACTACAATGATTATTTTAATGAGTACTTATTTCTATATCATTTTATGGGAATGTGAAGACATGATGTGATATTCCATAATAGGCAGCATTTTTAAAAACGAAATTAAAATTATTTTGCTAGTTATGCAACGACAATGATGTGTTGTCTGGTTTGAAAATTTAATTTAGTTAAGTAATTAGAAGCATTGTAAAAAAAACCAGTCTGGTTAAAGGGACATATATATAATATATTGTATAAATCGCGTTCATTACAATGTTATCAATTTAACCTTGACATAGTTGTTTTCGACCTAAGCAATATTTCCTTCCTAAATAATATTTTACCATTAACTTGACAAGAAAGGGAAAATTTATTAAAAGAAAAATAGACTAAAAATAAATATATAAATTGCATTCCTTTCATGCCAACTAACATATATAGTTGAAACTGCACTTCAGTGTAATATACATACATATATAAGGGTTAAATTAAAAAATAATAATTCATATTTCTTAATAACACCATAAACTAAATGGGGTAAAGTAAACAATCACTAACAAACAGCAAAAATAATCTATATTTTAGTCATTTTTGTAGAGCGACAAGAGAAATATTCTAAGCGTTTATAGTCTTTTCACCTTTTTAGTGTTTACCGGAAAATGTCTAATGAGGAAAAATGGCACGTAAATAATTCAATTAGAGAGAAGTTTATGCTGGGAATACGTTGCGGATGCGACTCTACTGAACAAAACCATCTAAATGTTGGTAGCCGAATAAGCAAAATTTATTTCCTACGGTTACAAGAAAAGCTACAACAGAAGATATAAATTAATTTTTTTTTTTCCTGTCTCGCCTCGAAAGAAAATTGAAAGCTTAGAAGGGCGTGAAATGAGATGCAGCAAATCGCAAAACCAGGGAAATGTTGGCCAGGAAAGAGCCACAGAATGAGACGAAGCTGCCCAATGTTAAATGAGTTTGCAATGTTGTTTTCTTCTACTTCTAGAGATCACCACCTATCACCCATTATTACCATTAAACCCTTTAATTACAGGACCACCTCTGCAAATGGACAGAAAACCCCACTTTGAAACCGAGTGTCATTAGAAGGCTACGTCAAACGTTACATGTATTTCTTGTTCACAAATAACAATTATCACTTTAATAAATTATATCATGCAATGCAAGTAAAAATCTTTCCAAAGCAAACAACCTAACCATTGAATAGTGAAAACGGACCTTTTCTTTGAGGCCCATGTTCATTTTTATTATTTAAAAACCGAAATGCGAACTAGAAATCAATAATTACCACAATCCGCATTTCTATAATAGCCCGAAGCAAAATGTACGCATATAATTAATATTTAAATTAACAAGGGACAACCAGCATTTTGCCAAATGAGCATGACATAAATATAAGAAACCTAGGATTAAAGAATCAGTAAGTTCAAAGCAAAAGATGCAACGTGGAGAACCCAATGGTCAATAAATATAGTAAAACAATCCAAAAATACTATTGCACTGAAATAGTTCCATTTAAGAAGTGTGGCCCCAACTGTGCCCTACAAATAAAAAAAATCATAATGTAACACCAGTGCAACAAATTCTTTCTTCCTGACTAGAGTACATAAATAACAGTTCACGCGTAACATTGGAGTTAATCTCATGCTTGCATTTATTATCATCTCACTGTTAATTTACACTCCAAGGTACATCTCAAAAAAAGAGAATCACAAAAAATAGATGTGCATCAGTGCATGTACATCCAAACACGTATTCATTTGCATTAAAAATACAATTTTGGGAAACTACAATCTCATGGTCAGAAAATAAAAAAAAATAAAATCATGACTCATCAAAATGGCAGTAAATAATAGAAACCACCATCACCAGTTACTTGGTACAATATAAAATTAGTCATACCTCCAATTCAATTATCAGTAGATGAAATAAGAGGACTGTTGAGACTGTCACTGTTTGTAGAGTAGTGAACTGGCATTAGAGCCGGGTCTTGATAGGCAGTAACCAATTTATCAAAAAATTCACCCATTTCGGGGTCTCCCTCCTCTTCCCTGTCCTTTTTTATTAGCATCTTGAAAAAGAACAAAAAAACGCAGTCGGTAAACAATCAGGTGGAACTCTTAACCCGTCACAGGAAAGGAATTTATTATCTCTAAGGCATTGGAGCAAAGAGCACGATATATGAACATACCTCAGCAGGGTAAGCAATAAAATTGGGCAGAAAGCGTTTCCGGCAGTACTCATTAAAGAGCAGTGTGAGAACTGGAAGAGGAAAAATCAATGATGATGCTGTAGGGAGCTTCTTCACTGTGAAAATTCCTATTGCGATGGCATGCATGAGTACCAAAGAAAATATTGTTGAATTGTGCACAATAGGCCAAAACTTCCCAGCTGTGTCATACTTGGGCATGTATACATTGATGAACTGCATATACATTTTCAGTACATCAAAGATAAAGATCTTTAAAAATAAAGTGAAGCAGGGAGGTGATAGAGTGCTAGTCCCCTGTTTAGTTACTTGGAAATTAGAGAGCCATGTAACAACATTTACTAAATGTGAGAACGTGCTTGCACAATTGAATACACATTCAGTAGAACCTTGACCATTTTCCAATATATGTTTCCAGTAGGAATGAGCTAAGACAATGGTGGATCCCGTCAAACTTGCATTTCAATACTATACGTAGAAAAGATATGTTGCATTAATATTTGGCAGAGAGATTAAGTTATGCACATTGCTTTTTCACCCAAACTAATAATTTCCAATTGGTAATATTTGTCTCGTAAACTTGATCCAGAACTGTCTTCAAAAGTGCAAAGTGAGTAGCAGCAACAAAAGATCCATGCTAATATGATGCATTTTTAATGTGCAAAATTATGATCAGCGACCCGAAAATGGGAAGATGTGCAAAGATTCTAACCTGATTGCGGAAGATTATGTACGCAAGACACAGGTATACCAGAAGGAAGGGCAAAATTAGGGGAGCTAGAAAGAAATATGTAATGCCGAGGAGTTCAAAGAAAAGAATTCTCGGGATGTCCTTATGATAAGGCATAGATGGAACTTCAACTTCATCATCTGCACTCTTACAACATCTTGTGAATAGAGAGCAAATGAGAGGGATTATACGAAAGAGTTCTGACGAAGTGCTTGTCCATCCAGATGTAACAACATAAGCAATGAAAAATGATGCCTACAAACAAAAAGTAACATATCATTGAAACAAGTCTAATCAACCCAATTCTATAATAAGTTGTATAGTATTCACACAATATGTCAGTGTTATGAAAACGGACCTGTGCAGGAACAGCAATAGCCAGCTTTGAAGGAATATTCTTGGGATCAAGAAAAATGTTAACCTGATATAACACGGACCCAGAAAACACAGTTGCGAAAAATATATTCCATATTGTGAACCAAAGAACCTTGTTACATGCACTTTTCTCTATATCACTATGAGATATATATCCTTGAATGGAGGAGAGGAACTCCATGATTGGAGGTACAATCTTGAGAAACAACAGAAGAATTAAACTGGGAAGGTATCCTGTGATTACTTGGCTAACAAAAGTTCTGCAAGCAACATAGACAAAGTTTAGCATCTTTTATCACTACGGAGAAAAATAAAAATTACTATAAGAAAATAATTTTTCTAAAAGATTTTGTTTGATTGTTGACAAGCTACAGTGTTATTCGGTGCTATATTAGGTATATAAAAACCAAATAACGAATTACCAAAAAAGAGTTAAGAGAGCAACAATATTCTCCTAAGCTAGGAGAAGAAAAAGTAACAAAATACAAATGAGAAAAAACTCTGTTCTTTTTCTGTTTGATTTCAAGCACCATTTGGTGACATGCTTATTGTATTGTATGATAACTTCTACCTCTGAATAGTATAATGAATACATAAAATGAGTTCTGCACCCATGCACTTTGAGTGACATGAAATGAAGAATGTATTAAGAGTAGAAAGATGAGAACTCAAGTGACCAAAGACCCAAAATATTTGTATGTCATGGCACCCAATGCCACATGACGTCCATCAATCAGAAGGCAGTATATACAAAGAACTACAGGTTCGTCAGAGAAAAGTGGAAACACTAGATAAATATATTTCAAAATTATCAATCATTTCATCAATAATTAACTAAAGACCTCTGTGTAACTATGATCCTTATAATATATATCAGAACTCATAATTCATAAGGCCTCATTGCATCTTAGCTTGTCTTCCGACAGGAGTTGAATACCTCAAGACATACCACAATAATACTACTGCTATCCATATTATTAGCTAATAGTTCCAAACTTTAATTACTGTCAAAGATAAGAATAGAGGATGATGATGAAGGTGAAAGCAATGAAACTACACCTAATCATTACTTACATTGTCAGAATGCTTTTAAGGAATGGAAACCAAACCTCCAACTGAGCCAAGTTGGTAAGGCCTTGAACAAGCACAACAGGGATGAGGAATAAGATTGTTAGAAGAATACAAGTAACCACAACCACAAGCCTAGAAATCCATCTTCGCATGAACGATGAAGAAAAGAAAGGCCAATAAACATCATCAGGTTCAGGGGCTTGCTCTGTGACCCACTGTGTGGGATTGATTGATTGTTGTAAGTGGAAGGCTACCGCAGCACCATACCGAGATTTGAAAGACACAAAGGCAGCTCGAGTTTCCTTTTGCACAGGGTAGCAAATCAGATAGAATAATATAAAAAGTAAACTTAATCAGACAACAAATAATCAACTCATATCATGGAAAGATAAAAGAAGAAATATGCATTGTGGATATAATATTTGAAAATATTTTGTCATTATCCTATGCCCTGACACTAAGAAACTAGTAAACAAGAATTTCCTCATCACTGCATGACAACAAATACATCAGAATAAAAGCATTCTACTTAGGAGAAACTCAGGGCTGAGCAACGGTCGTTTCGGTTCAATTACTGAACCGAATCGAAATAACCGAAATATTAATATTTGAACAAATTGAACCGAACCGAAATTATATGATAACCGAACCGACCGAAATTATATGGTCCGTTAACCATATAACCGAAATTTTAAATTTATAATTAAAAAAAATATATCTAAAAATTATACAAAATTACAAATCATAAAACTAAAATAAAAACATTCAAATTGAAAAATGTATGTATATAATTTGAGTTCAAACCGCTTAGATTATATCAAGAAATACAAAAATAAAATTTATTTATGTAAAAATCGGAAAAAATAACATATATTAATAATTATTCGATCAGTTCAGTTTTTTCGATTTTTGTCTTTCAAAACCGAATCAAACCGAAATAACCGAATTTTGTGGACTTTTGAAACCGAAAATCGAACCAAATTAAAAAAATTGGTCATTTGATTCGGTTTTTCGGTTTGAACCGAAATTTGCTTACCCCTAGAGAAACTTATGTATATTATATAAAATTTTCTTTATATTATAAAAATGTGAAAAATTCTCGAACAAAAACATCCAAAAAAAACAAGCACTCGTCATACACCTGGATGTTTGTATCTAGATGGCAAAAGGTAGGTCCTTGACACAAATGCATGACAGAGGTTCCATTTATCACAAAAACTAAGATATTGTTGAAGCATTAGGATACAATTATCTGAAATTCAATCAATGCATTATGTAACAATATGTTGCTAAATTTGATGAAGTGCAATGCACACAAGACCACACAAGATTTTCAAATGAGGTCTAAAACAAACATTAGATAAAATGTAGACCGATATTATTCAAAGGAATAACGTGAAAGAGAAGCAAATACTTCTGCCAAAGATACATCAGATTGCTCCAATCTCAAATTCTGCTCTATGTCTTCTAACTTTTTCCCATAATGATCCACAAGATCAACCTTCTGTCCAAAGAATCCAACACGTCTATACTTCTGTTTAGAGGGTCCTGATTGCAAGCGAAGAAGCCTTTTAGACAACCCCTTTGCATCATTCTACATCAACAAAAGCGAAACAAGGAGCAGCGAGAAGAGGGATGAGAAAAATTTATAGAAGTGTTCAGAGGTTCTGAAATTTAATGATTTTGTGATTCCAAAGAAGATCATCAAGAGGAACCAAAATTTGGTATCTTTAATGTTTCCTAATAAGAAGCAAAGCCATTAATCAGTTCAGATGTCTTATTGCTGGTAGCTATCATCGTATTTGGAACTAGGTTATTTACGGGCCTACTTTTCTATCACCATGAAAGTATAATATCCCAAATTTAAAAAATTTGAATAGCTTTCTACTCTAGAATTTCAGTTTCAATTTTATTCTATTTTTTTTCTTTCATGTAGCCATTGTGGGACATTAATATAGGAAAAAGACAAGTAGTGTGATTTTATAGGATGACTAGCTAGGGTAAGTTTGCTTGCTGATCTGAGTTCAGATTCCCTCAGTTGCTAATAAATGAGATATCTGTGTCTGTCTGTGATGAGATTTTTTCTTCTTTTGCATCATTGGATTTTAGAAATTCTATGGTCTATCATAATCTTGGACAGTCGGCCTGGTATAATAAGTAATTAGCAGGTGCTAAGACAACTAGGCAGGAATAAATTCTGTACTTATCTTCATCTCTCTCTATCTAATTTTCATGTGTACATAGCTACGCTGCATCGTCTTGTAGTACAAAACTATGAACATATCAGTAAGAAATTAAGCAATTATATTCTCACACCCATATTTAATGTTGTATCACAACCCTCGATATTTGACCTGCTTGTATGCCTTTTTATGAACTTCATAATAACTTCCATTCTAATGAAATGCCTGGAACCTATCCCAGCCAATGTAGTGATCAAGGAATCTTTTACACAAGCAAGAATCTAGTGGTGAAAATCAAGCACTGCCCCAGTTAAGTCCAGAATAATCAATTTTTCTTCCAGGAGCCAATGCCCATATCAAATCTACATTATGAAAAAACTGGCATATTCCTATACGCCTGCAACAAATGTGCAAAACAGTTCATCTTGTGGTAGCCAGACACAGGAGCAATTTCATCATATAGTTCCTGATTTAACCAGTCTCAGCATCTCTTCTGAATAAAGAAACAACGATCAGCTCCTTGTTAGTAATGGTCAATGTTTGAGTATATCAGGTTTGCATGAGTCGGTCCTAAACCCTAAAACAGTCCAGAGTACAAAAGGGACACTCATCCTTGGCTCACAATCTCAGAAGTATCTTAACAAACCAATCCAACTCCAACCCCATCGTCTTTACAAAAGTCATCCTGCTCAAACTCCACCAACAAAGACTCTACCAAAACAACAATCATCCCTCAAACCCCTCCTAACATGTCACAGATTGAAGTCAAAATCCACAAACCAAAAGCATAACCTATCCTTGCTCAACTTCCTCATCATTAATCATCTTCAAACTAATAATTCTGCGAGCCAACTGGCTTTTTTCGGCTAGTGGTTTTAAAATTTGTCTTATAATCAGTTCTCAAAATCTACTTCTACAAAGCACTGACAACTCTAGCACATTAACAAGAATCCAACCACCATTCCCTCCCAAGAGCCCATGAGCATTAACAAAAATATTAATAGCATTCATGTTAAAACAAGACCAAAAAAAAAAACAGAAATAACGCGTAATAATGTTGAAAAATGGACGAAAAAGGTATATATATATAACATACCATGAGATTCCGAAGTTTGCTAGTCCGACGAATAACCACATGCGAGAGATATGTAGCAGGATGATATTCTTTAAAGAAGCTCTCAACACTTTCACCAATACTACTGCCGACAGAAACAGGGATACCACGTACTAAGATGGTGAACTGATGGGGCTGAGGTTTGGATGAAAAAAAATAAGCAATCCTTTTTGAAGATATATAGTTATATTCCTGCATAATCAGATATCAATCAAAACCATTTCATATGTTGAGCAATGGCTTTGTCTATATATTTGCACTAATTTAAAGAAAAAAGAAAACATTGATCTGCTCCTCCAACATATTGTTTTCCTTTCCACAACAACGAAAATAGATTACAACCAAAATAGATGTAATTCATCATGGTAAGATAAAAGGTGCATTTACAATTATTAACAGGCAAATGGAGCTAGAGATAGTCAAATTCTCCGAAGAAAAAAGATAAATAAGATATAATTGCATGCAGCTTCTCACTTACATAATAAAGTAGATAGCAGACAAAAACAGTGATAAGGTATACAGCAGAGAAGTGAATCCACAAACTGCCAACAAAGAGATCCTTGTGAATAAATAGAGTATCCTTAGCACAATTTACTATTCTGAAGCAAATCGACACTAAAATTTTATCAGGGAAGTGGAAATTACAGTTTCGAGCCGCTTTTCACATTCGAAATGGTAAAAACATCCAAGGAATTATTTGACAAATCTGTAAAGTCAATTTCATGAAGCTGAGTTCCAGAGCAGTTCACTGGAAGAAGAACAATGATCCCTATTATCCCAGCGAATGCAAATACTTTCAAACTGCAGTATTAACATAAAAATAAGCATAAATTAAGCTCATACAAAAAAAATTAAAGAAACACAAGGAAGAATAAAAAAAGATAATAATAACAAATAATGCAGCATACATATACACACATATATGACAGACTATGATGATATTTCAGAAAACTGGTATATTAGCTTATTAGTAGCACCATGCCCTTGTGGATTGTAAGCATATCCCACAAATTGAAAGGTTAAAAAACAAGTGCTTGCCTGGATTCTGTGCTCTCAAATAGACAAATGAACAAATTGGACAAGAATTATACAGCTATATTCCAGTTTACCCCTACATTCTGATAATTTGTTTGCCAAATTATTTATAATAATTAGTGGCATATAACTTATCCCATAAGAGTTCATGAAAGCATCACAGAAAAAAAGGGCAAGAAAAAGAGATGCAATGGTCTATATGTCTCTCTTCTTAATCTTTTTGCATTATTCTACCATCATCTCTGTTTTCTTCACCAAACAATACATCGCCCCTACTCATCTCTTCCAACCAAATCGCTTTGCTTTTTTATTTCTTTTTTTGTATAACGCTTCTCTATGTGCATCAGATTAAAACAAACAGCTTCCATAACACTATCTAAATAACAGCAAAGTTGCATTGTCGATTTGTAGCTCACAATGTAGGAACAAATATTGTCAGAAGATAGCTGGAGAAAATTCAGGACTAAGTTGCCTGTGAAGAAAATAACTTCACAGATCATATCTGACTAAAAAGCAAAAGAAATGGACATAACCAGGTAATTGAGACGGTTGTGGAAAAAATAACCAGGGAAATGCCACCACACTTGTTCAATTCTAAAATGAATTCTTTGCTGATTCCCAACAGAAATGATATAGAAACATCCAAAAATTTTACCACCAAAATTTGCATACTCATTGATACAATTGCTTCCTAGTCTAAAGAAAAAGGAGAAAATGCAATTGAGAATTTAAGCCTATGTTCGTTAACAAAGGAAACACTTCTTGAAGGACTTTAATTACCCGAAAGTAATAACTCGCATAAAAACAACTGCATCCAGCCCTGAGGAAGAAATTATGTCCTCTTCAGACAGTTTCCATGCTCTTGTAACCCAACCAGTTGAAGGGATTAGCCTTTCCAGGTTGAATCGACTTCTCCTTTTAGAATTCCCTTCAGCGAGCAAGCGTGGTATATAAACTTCATAATTACTGGGCTGCTTCTTCAGTATGGAGTAAAGTACAAAAAATAGAACACATAAACCAGAATTTATTCCCAACGATGTGAGAATAGCAGAGACAAGCATTTTGTAGATGCAATCTGAATATTAAGAAAGATGACCAATCAACTTCTCAACTGCACCCAAATATATGGCAAATTCATTAGGAATCTTGGAATAGAAACTCTAAATAAATTAAAATATGAATGTATAAATTAAAAGCATAACATAAGCATGTGACACGTGTGGGAAATCTACAACAGGATCATACCATTATTCGATCTGAATAGTGGAAGAAAATTAAACACAGTTACACCACAAAGTGAACAGTTATCATTATTGCTCTCAGAACGATAAAAGGAAGTTTGATAAAAGCAAAAGCACAGTTTAGCATTTATTAATGTAAATTCAAGCTAGATTAAGATTATGTCAATCATTAACTGATTCATTTCTACAATTCCTACCAATGAGCTTTGGCTTAATCGCAAGTGACAACTTAAAATACCATTCACAAGTTGTATGGTTTTCCTTCGAAATGAAAATGGATTTTGTGATCACAAAAATGATATTCTGATTTTATTTGCAAATTAGAAATTTACAGGAACCTTGTTTAATTACAAATCCAACTATTTGAATACAAAAACACGACAGATATTTGAAATTCTTGTGTACCAAACAATGTAATAATTGATCCATTCCCATCCATTAAGCAAACCAGAACTGGCCTTAACCAGAGCTTAAATAAAAAAAAAAAGCATTTCAACGAAAAAACTAAAGCAGAAAGCTCCAATTTAATCAAATTACTTGGAACAACCGATCCGAACAACACACTCTATAAGGTTACTACAGATCGCATCACAATTTTCGCCTCCAAATACAACTGAATGTGACTTTCAATGCAGGTATCAACTTGAGGAAACTACAAAATTCATGCTGATTGCCAAAACAGACCATCCTTTTACAATTTTTATCCTAATCATTCAACATCACAAGGACGAAGCTAAAGAAACAAGCTAGAGTAAACACAAAATCAAGAAGCAAAAGATTCATAAAAAAAATGCCATATATAGAGAGAAGCAGGAATCAAAAATCAAACCTCGCGGTGGTTCAATCTTGCTAGTGACAGTAACCGAAGTCTTCACTAAGAAATCAAAGAATTCGAAGCATAATTTAACAGTAAAACAACAAACAGATTTTCGCATTTAGAATTGTAAAGAGTAAGAGAAATTTGCTAGCAGTGAGTTAAAGTAAGGGGGAAGCTTGCTTGTTGCAGCCGCTTGCTCGATTAATTTTAATTACCGGTATTACCCCTTAACGTCAGCTTTTGCGAATTCAAATAATGGAAGGTGCAGCGGGGAACAGCGAAAGATTATAAGGCGGGATTTTATTGGTGGAGAACAGGGACATTTTGGGAAATTAGCATGAAACTCAATCGCACTTACATGTCAACGACTAATCATCTTTGATATCGGTTACTTACCGGTCAACGGTCAACAGTTGGACTATCATCATGTGCCTTGCCCAGGTGTTCGCTCCATTTTGTCTTTTAGATTTTCCAATTAACGAAATGTAATTCTTTTTTTTTTTCTTAATATATGAGGAAAAAAAGTGGAAGCTCTGACTAGATATTTTTTAATATATTAAAACTGTTTTATATAGGGATGATCGCGGGACAGGACGGAAATTTTTCGTCCCCGCTCCCGCTAGAGATACGGGAAAAAAATTTATCTCGCCTCCGCCCCCGCGGAGATCTCCGTTCTTAATAAAACTACTCAATTTTAATGGAAATTTTCGATTTCGATAGAGATTTTCAATCCGAATAAAAAATATTTCACAATATTTACCTTACAAAATTTAATAATTGATTACTTAAAATTAAAAATATCTCATACAATTTAAATACAAATATTTATAAACATTTCATACAATTAAAATATAAATATTTGTAAATATTCCATAAAATTCAAATATTAATAATATTACTTGAACAATTTACACACTGATAAATATCAACTTAAAAAAATTTAATATATATATATATAAAAAATAATAAAATATTAATTTTTTTCAGGGTGGGAATTTTTTTCTCCCCTCCCCCTCCCTTGCTGGGAAAAAATTCAGGAATTCTCCGTCCTGTTCAGGTCGGGTCCTCGTCGGGGACGGAGAATCCCCGTCCTATGATCATCCCTAGTTTTATAATTCTTTTTTGTCAAATACTAAACTATGAGTTTAATTTATTAATTAAATTTTTTAATTTGTGTAAAAAGAAAAATATAGTTTTATATTTATTTGAGACAAGAGAAGTTATATGACTTTGCTCATAAAAATTGCAGAGTGGAGTAAGAAGGATAAACCTCTCCATTTGGATACTAAATAATAAATATAACAATATGAACATAATAAAAGTATTTGTAGCTCCTTTAATTTTAATTCAATTACGATTAGATATATACTACACAATATAATTAATATTTTTCTCACTGATATATCTTAAATCTTTTATTTAGAATTCAGATGCCACTATCTATTAGACTTTGGATGATTCAATAAAAAATAATATACTCTTTTTCTATTTAAGTTTTTTTTTAAAAAAAAAAAAACTTAATTTAGCATAATATTTGAACATAATTAAGTAGCAAATTTGGAGAAAAGAGATATGAATTTATGGAAATATAAAATATTTAGACAGATTGGCATGGTAAGAGTGACACATATGAATGAATGTGAGCGTGGATGCAGACGATTGAGTCAACTTCATAACGTTTAGATATTTCTAGTACTTAATAGATATTTTTTGTTTTTTTATGTAAAGGCCGTGACACCCTGCAAGCCTTTATACCTTCACGAATCTCTTACATTCCTCACAAAATTAGCCCATTTAATTTTACAATTTTATGACCAATCACATTAAATTAAATATTGCCACCTATAAAATGATACAATTTCAGACACATTTTCTTACTATTAGTGTAAAGTCAAAAAACTGACAGAAGAAATTAAGGTAGGTGAGATCACAGAGAAGTACTACCTGAGCGAGTGGGCAAGTAGTAACTGAATATTGACAAAACATCTATTATATAAAAATCCTCTATTTTCCTTTATTTAAAATAATCCAAACTGAAAAATAAAAAATCAGTTATCCGGATTCCACTGTAACTCCATGGCAACAACTTAATGCAAAATCAAAACTCTCATTTCTTAACTCACCACTCCTTATTTCTTCTCACTTCAATTCTCAATCAAACACCAAAATGGAAGATGCGCACACCATGGACTCCTTAAACGAATGGGAGCAAATTCAATTAGAAATCAATCCTCAAGATTGCCTTTCTAATTTCCCACCGAGCAGCCACGAAGCCCTTCAAATTCCAATTCCGCCCCCGCCAAAACAGCCGTCGGACTCCCAAATTGCGAGCGAACCGAGTTCAGAAGCTGAGTGTAATTCGGAAGGCGAAGAAAGTTCACAGTCTGATTCGGATCCGAAAGTGGGAAATGAGATTGGGAGGCATTTGAGGTTGCGATTTGAGATTTTTAGGTCGGGGTTTGTTTGGATTGCAAGCAGAGCTCGCAGTGGCGGTAGATTGTGGTCGTTTGCGTCGGTGAGTTTAGCGGTGGCTGCGGCGGTGTTGCTGTACTCGAGGGTGCAGAGATGGCGTCAATGGATCCGGGAAGAGAGCGAAAATCGTCTGATTCTAGTTATCAAAGAGAAAGACCAGGTATACAGATATATATACTGCTAACTCAATAATTTGCTATAACTTTTACCTGAAATCTTGGAAAAAGAGTCTAATTTATGATTTGAATTTTTATTTTTCACCTGCTAGATGTTTTTATCAAAAAAAAATAATAATAATAAATTATAAAAAATAAAAGTTAAGCACATAATCATAGTATGCAAAAAAAAATTTCAATTTTCTGTTCTTTTTATTTTTTTTATAATTAAATCGTATTTTAATTAAATCTGGAATATATTTAGGGGAAAATTGATGTGTTAAGGCTAATATATGAACGGTTGAATGTTAATTGAAGAAATTTGAAATGATTATACAGAAAATTAACCAGCTGGCGCTTCAGATGGCGCAAATGAATGAAATGTTAGCTGCGAGGAGGAAAGTTGCAGTTGTGAGAAATGGCTGATTTATCATTTATGAATATATATAAGTTGTCTCGGCTGATGAAACTGGCAGCATTATGAACGTGTCTATTCAGATATTTGTATAAATATTAAATTAAAATTGGTGACTGCACCAGTTTTTCATTATTGTCTGTCTGGCGTTAATATGTTTCATTTTGTTCCTCGTACATTTTCTTTTTGAGGTAAGTATTTTTTAAAAAATATTTTTCCTTTGGCTTCCGACTATAAAAAGGATAGTGATTCCATGCACCTGTGCTAATTGTGCACAACACTGTTCAATTATAAATAAAAATATTATTGATGATCGGACAGTGTATATCTATGCATGTATTTAATACTCTATATCATATTTAATACAATGAAATAATGATAATTGATTGATTCACTATCAATTGTAAATTACATTTTATCATCTATTTGTGGTATTAGTGGATTATGTGATATTTCCAAACAACAAATTCATGAAATGATATTTATGTAAAATTCATTCAAAAATTTGATCCAGAATTGTAGAATTTCGAAACAATTCCAATGAATGATTCATGTTAGGAGGTTTTGAATTATAAATTGAAATTAAGGAATGTATTAGATATGAAATCAGAAGTCAAACGAGGATGAATGCAAGTTTTTTGATATTTTCTATGATCTTAAGACGTATTCAATTTGTTATGCATGTATATACAAAGGCGGAGCTGTAGAGATATTTTTCTCGAAATTATTTAATTAAAAAATTATATAAAATTCAAAAATATGCACTCTTTATTTAGACATATTAAGATTTTATCCTTTTAAGAAAATGTATTAAAATTGTGTCCTTTTAATATCATATCCTACCTCCAGGGTTGATTTCACTGATGGTTGTCGAACTTATACCAAAATTACGCAAAAGTAACTAAATAATTTTTTCTTTCAAAAAAGTCATTGAACTTAAAACTATTATACACAAAAGTCATTATGAACGGATTTCGGTAACCGAAATCTAGCCGAAATCTGTTCATAATGACTTTTGTGTATAATGATTTTAAGTTTAATGATTTTTTTGAAAAAAAAAAAAATTATGTAGTTATTTTTGTGTAATTTTGGTATAAGTTCAATGACTATCAGTGAAATGATTTTAAGCAGCTAGATTTTTCGGTGACCGGAATCCGTTCATAATGACTTTTGTGTATATTAGTTTTAAGTTTAATGACTTTTTTGAAAAAAAAAATTATTTAGTTACTTTTGCGTAATTTTGATATAAGTTCGATAACCACCAGTGAAATTAACCCCCCTACCTCCATTGTCATTGATGATTATATCCAGCTGCGTGTGACTGTGAGATCCATCAAGTTACTGGCTTGAAGTAAGGCAATTTAGCAGGTGAATGGATTCTTCCAGAGCAGGCTGTTTCTCTTTGCTATTTCACATATTATAACCGTTAATCTAAACCATTTAAGGTATAGAACCCAGTTTCAATTTAAACTGATAATTTTTCCATTCAAAATTGACATAATGCTGAATTACCAGCATTTTATGAAGCCCACTTTTTTCAATTAAACACCTAGATAACTATAAATATATTTCAATTTATCATCTAAACTTCAATCCTAACGCATAATACCAAACAATTCTATCAATTTAGCATTGTGCTAATTAGTTTGGTACGGAAACATTAATGGAGGATTTGGATTGGATTGAACTGTTAGTTAGATTTGATTGAAGGGATATTTGTTATTTTTCTTTATTTTATATTTCCTCATGCGATCTTAATATTATTTTTTTAATATTTTATAACAATAAGTAATAATATAAAAAGGTTTATGACAGATGTAAAATAATATAATTATATTGCCTAAAAGGCTAAAACTATTAGTTTATGCTAACAGTTTTTTTTCTAACAAATATTTTTTGGTTTGGTGTAAACTTGTTTAATTTTCTTTTTTTGTTTTTTTGAAAGATTATATTTTTTTGTTTGGGTAAAGGAAAGATTAATTTTTCTTTTCAGCGTCACAACAAAGTCCTCCTTTGCTTTAATCGCTCTCTCTCTCTCTCCCCCTCTCTCTCTCTCTCTCTCTCTCTGTCACAGAAGAGAGAGAGCTCGTTTTACAGATCGCACTCCCTCGATCCACTTACAGGTAAGCCATTGCTCTCGATCTACCAATTGCCTCGCTTCAATTTGCTCATCGATTTCATCTTCCTCGCTTAATGCGAGTAGTTCCCGCAGCATTTCTTCCTTCATTATGCTTTATTTTTGTTTACGCTTTTGGCTTTTTGGTTCTCCTCGTTTATCTCCTGTTTGGCTGCTTAGGTACTTTGTACAACAAAATGTTTATGTATAATTCGTGCAATTCTTTCCATACTGTTCAAGCAATGGAAAATGTCGCCTGTTAAGTCAAAATCTCGACTTTACTCAAGTCCTTTTGTTTTCCTAATTTCTCATTTGATTGAATTTGGATTTTCTTTGTCTATCTCAAATTAGATCCGGCTTAGTCAATTTTCTAGTTGACTGTTGATTGATCTGTTGTTTTATCCTCTCTCCCAATTTATTGATATGATGATATACAGTCTGTTGATCGTGTGCAGTGTTATGGTCCTGTCTTGTGTATGTATGGTGTGTATTCGGTGGTTGGAATTTTCATTTGCTCTGAAATTGGATTAGCCTATTAAATTAGGGTTTTATGAGAGTCTTCGATTTAGGTTTATGTGTCAATCAGTAATTCTTAGTTTGAGTAATTATTCTTTTTACCTTTCTTTGAAAAAGAACTTCTTTAAATGCATGAGAAATTTTAAATTAATCAAGATTGTTCATGCTTCATTTCAGAGTGCATTCTTAAATACGCAGAGACTCATTCTAGTGTTTTTGATGTAATTCACATTTATTTCCTTGTTTATGGCTAATGGGCATTTTCTTATTCTTTTATTTGAATTAGGAAGGGTATGCTTCGATTGAATTATCTTGTCTTTTCTGCTGAGTAAGTGGTAGATTGCAAGAAATTTATCTGGCATCGAAGAATATACAGATATGGGTCGCTTAAAGCTGCAATCAGGAATTAAGGCAATTGAGGAGGAACCTGAGGATTGTGACTCTAACTACTCTAACAAAACTACTCTAGCCTGCATGATTAATGCAGAAGTTGGTGCTGTTTTGGCAGTCATGAGAAGAAATGTAAGATGGGGAGGTCGCTATATGTCTGGTGATGATCAGCTAGAGCATTCTCTGATTCAATCTTTGAAGGCATTGCGGAAACAAATCTTCTCATGGCATCATCCATGGCATACCATCAATCCCGCTGTGTATCTCCAGCCATTTTTGGATGTGATTCGGTCAGATGAAACTGGTGCTCAAATCACTGGGGTTGCATTGTCATCTGTTTACAAGATTTTAACTCTAGATGTTATTGATCAAAATACAGTAAATGTGGAAGATGCTATGCATTTGGTAGTTGATGCTGTCACAAGTTGCCGATTTGAGGTGACAGATCCTGCTTCAGAAGAAGTTGTGCTGATGAAGATACTTCAGGTTTTTCTAGCTTGTATGAAAAGTAAGGCATCTGTCACACTTAGTAATCAGCATGTTTGTACCATTGTGAACACTTGTTTCCGCATAGTTCACCAAGCAAACGCTAAGGGCGAGTTGTTACAGCGAATAGCTCGGCACACAATGCACGAACTTGTTAGGTGTGTTTTTTCACACCTTCCAGATGTTGTCAACACAGAACGTGCTCTTGTCAATGGAGTTAGTCCTGTCAAAAAAGAGGTATAATTGCACATTTCATTTTTGTTCATGATTGCGATTTTCTCCTCTTCCTGGCCTTCTATTAGTTGCCATGTTTTAAAAATAGAAAAAGGGCCTGAAGGAACATCCGGAATAAGAAAACTTTATTTTCTACCTTTCTTGTCACATGTTTAAGTACTCTTTGAAAGTGGTTGGCCAAAGAAAGTGGAAATTGGTTGTTTATTAAGGTTACTTGTTACTTAAAATTTGGAAAAAGATACCTTCCTTATAATCTTTGTCCTCCATATTTCTTGTCCTTCAATTTTGTAAAAGTGATGATAAGGTTAGGGAAATTTATAGTAGTTCTGATCTTTACTGAAAAAAAAAAAACAAAAAAGAATATAATCGTTTTGAATTTAAAGTTAATGGCCAACAGTGGTGACTTAGCTAACTGATTTGCCATAAATTATGAGGGCTATCTTACTGTCCCTAGTTTGAGATTGATCCTGTATTGTCGTTTTTTTTTTTCACTTCTTTTTTTTTTTCCTTTCTCTCTTAGCTTATCGTTATTAATGAGGAAGGCTGGGAACTGTACTGATTTCTATGGTCCAGCACCTCACTAACAAGCCCTTATAGTCTATCATGTGGTATCTAGCACTCCAGTGCCAGGAGAACTAAACATTAATTGGAAATGAAAGTTAATTTCTTGATTATATCTAGTTGTATACCATGTAACAAAAAAAAAAAGATTTATTGCGGTTCTTCTTCGTTGCAACTATAAACATTTGGATATATCAGGAGAGAATAATATGCTTTTTTTTATTATGAGTTATGAATAATAATGCTTTTCTTTTATGAGTTATGTGTTAATTTTTTGCTCAAAATATGTAAAGACCTTCATTCTTTCACAGCATGGTGGTCTAGACAATGATTACACATTCAGGAGCAACCAAATGGAAAATGGCGGCAGTAGCTCCGAACTCGATGGCCAATCATCCTCTGTGAGCTTTGTTTCCAGTAATTCCACAGGTCTGATGGCAACTGTTATGGAAGAAAATACACTTGGAAGTGTTAATGTGAAGGATGTCCTTCCATATGATTTGCACCTGATGACAGAGCCTTATGGTATTCCTTGCATGGTGGAGATATTCCATTTTTTATGTTCTTTATTAAATTTTGATGAGCATATAGGGATAGGTCCTAGATCTAATACAATAGCATTTGATGAAGATGTACCCCTTTTTGCATTGGGTTTGATAAATTCAGCTATAGAATTGGGTGGACCTTCAATACGTTCGCACCCCAGGTTATTGGGTTTGATTCAGGATGAACTATTTCGTAATCTGATGCAGTTTGGCTTGTCAATGAGCCCACTGATTCTCTCAATGGTTTGTAGTATTGTTCTCAACTTATATCATCATCTTCGCTCTGAGCTCAAATTGCAACTTGAGGCATTCTTTTCTTGTGTGATTTTGAGACTTGCACAGAGCAGATATGGTGCTTCATACCAGCAGCAAGAGGTTGCCATGGAGGCTCTTGTTGACTTCTGCAGGCAGAAAACATTTATGGTGGAGATGTATGCTAACTTAGATTGTGATATAACGTGCAGTAACGTGTTTGAAGACCTAGCTAATTTGTTGTCAAAGAGTGCATTCCCAGTGAACTGCCCTTTGTCTGCAATGCACATTCTTGCTTTGGATGGTCTTATAGCTGTTATTCAGGGGATGGCTGAAAGGATAGGCAATGGATCACTTGGTTCAGACCAGGCTCCAGTGAACCTTGAGGAGTATACACCCTTCTGGATGGTGAAGTGCGACAACTATAGTGATCCTAATCACTGGGTACCATTTGTCCGTCGGAGAAAGTACATTAAGAGGAAATTGATGATCGGAGCTGATCACTTCAACCGTGACCCGAAGAAAGGCCTAGAATTTCTTCAAGGAACACATCTCTTACCTGACAAACTTGATCCTCAAAGTGTTGCTTGCTTTTTCAGGTATACTGCTGGGTTGGATAAGAACCTTGTTGGTGATTTCTTGGGAAATCATGATGAATTTTGTGTTCAGGTACTTCATGAATTTGCTGGGACTTTTGATTTCCAAGGTATGAATCTGGATACTGCATTACGGTTGTTATTGGAGACTTTTAGACTGCCTGGAGAATCTCAAAAAATACAAAGGGTTCTTGAGGCTTTCTCTGAGAGATACTATGAGCAGTCGCCACAGATCTTAGCTAACAAGGATGCTGCTCTTTTGTTGTCTTATTCACTTATAATGCTCAATACAGATCAGCATAATGTTCAGGTGAAAAAAAAGATGACAGAGGAGGATTTTATCCGGAATAATAGGCACATTAATGGAGGGAATGACTTACCACGAGAATTCTTGTCAGAACTATACCACTCAATTTGCAAGAATGAGATCCGCACAACTCCAGAGCAAGGAGCTGGTTTCCCTGAAATGAACCCAAGCCGTTGGATTGATCTAATGCACAAATCCAGGAAAACTGCTCCATTCATTGTATCTGATTCTAAAGCCTACCTTGACCATGATATGTTTGCAATAATGTCAGGTCCCACAATTGCTGCTATCTCTGTTGTGTTTGATCATGCAGAACATGAAGATGTTTACCAGACATGTATTGATGGATTCCTAGCTGTTGCAAAAATTTCAGCATGTCATCATCTTGAAGATGTATTGGATGATCTGGTTGTGTCTTTGTGTAAATTCACAACTCTCTTGAATCCATCTTCTGTTGAGGAACCTGTGCTTGCATTTGGTGACGACGCAAAAGCCAGGATGGCAACGGTGACAGTTTTCACCATTGCAAATAGATATGGTGATTGTATTCGTACAGGTTGGAGAAACATTCTGGATTGTATTTTACGATTACACAAACTTGGTCTTCTTCCAGCACGTGTGGCCAGTGATGCTGCTGATGAATCAGAACTTTCTGCTGATCCTGGGCATGGGAAACCGATCACAAATTCTTTATCTTCAGTTCATATGCAATCCATGGGAACTCCCAGGAGATCGTCAGGATTAATGGGTCGGTTTAGTCAGCTCTTATCTCTTGACACAGAGGAGCCGAGATCGCAACCCACTGAGCAACAACTGGCTGCTCATCAACGCACCCTTCAGACTATCCAAAAATGCCATGTTGATAGCATATTTACTGAGAGCAAGTTTTTGCAAGCTGAATCTTTGTTACAGCTTGCACGAGCACTCATTTGGGCAGCAGGCCGGCCCCAAAAAGGGAACAGTTCTCCTGAGGATGAAGATACTGCAGTCTTCTGCCTGGAGCTGCTTATTGCAATTACTCTGAATAACCGGGACAGGATTGTGTTATTGTGGCAGGGTGTGTATGAACACATAGCTAATATAGTTCAGTCAACTGTAATGCCTTGTGCCTTAGTGGAAAAGGCTGTATTTGGACTCCTCCGAATATGTCAGCGGCTGCTGCCCTACAAAGAGAACCTTGCTGATGAACTTTTGAGGTCATTACAACTTGTTTTAAAACTTGATGCTCGTGTTGCTGATGCTTATTGTGAACAAATTACACAGGAAGTGAGTCGCCTTGTGAAAGCAAATGCTACACACATCAGGTCTCTAATGGGGTGGCGTACAATTACATCCCTACTTTCGATCACAGCTCGGCACCCTGAAGCTTCTGAAGCTGGATTTGATGCGCTGCTGTTCATTATGAGTGAGGGGGCTCACTTGTTGCCTGCCAATTATGTACTCTGTGTTGATGCAGCAAGGCAGTTTGCAGAATCTCGTGTAGCTCAGGCAGAAAGGTCTGTCCGTGCACTAGATCTCATGGCAGGTTCTGTTGACTGTTTGGCTCGATGGTCGCATGAGGCTAAGGAAGCAATGGGGGAGGATGAAGCTGCAAAATTGTCACAGGATATTGGGGACATGTGGCTGAGGCTTGTGCAGGGATTGAGAAAAGTTTGTTTGGATCAGAGAGAAGAGGTTAGAAACCATGCACTTTTATCATTACAGAAGTGCTTAGCTGGAGTGGATGGCATCAATCTTCCACATGGTCTGTGGTTACAGTGTTTTGATAAAGTAATATTTACAATGCTTGATGACTTGCTTGAAATTGCTCAAGGACATTCCCAAAAAGATTACCGAAACATGGATGGCACACTAATCGTTGCTGTAAAACTACTGTCAAAAGTGTTTTTACAGTTACTCCATGACCTTGCACAATTGACCACCTTCTGTAAACTGTGGCTGGGAGTACTTAGTCGAATGGAAAAATATCTTAAGGTTAAAGTACGAGGGAAGAAGAGTGAGAAGCTTCAGGAAGTAGTGCCTGAGCTTCTGAAGAACACCTTGGTTGCAATGAAGACCAATGGAGTGCTTATACAGAGGAGTGCTTTAGGTGGGGATAGCTTGTGGGAACTAACATGGCTACATGTGAACAACATTGCTCCATCTTTACAATCTGAGGTGTTCCCTGACCAGGAGTGGGAGCAATCACAGCATAAGCTGGGTGAAACAGGTGGAAATCTGGCGTCTGATGAAACAGTCTCCGTTCCTTCAAATGGATCAGTGGCCTCTGAAGGCTCCGGCACTGGAGGGTAGCATTTGCACATTGGTTCATAGTTATGCATTATTTTGTTTATACATGGTGCTGAGGGCATATTATGAGAAGCATTGAGAAGTTACATTTTCATGTACAAAAATCAGAACTAACTGTAGTAATGATGGAGATTCCGTAAGTCATAGTCTTGGCTCATGCTGTTGGGATCCAAATTGCTCAAGAACAAAATTTCGATGCGGTGAACTTCCTTGTTTAGAGATGTAAAAATGTTTGCCAGTTACTCTCCCATCAGTTCTCATCATCTTTGGTTTCATGAGATCTGGCTAGGGATTTTGAAGGTGTTTTATAGGTGTGTAGGATCATGTAGGTGATATTGCAGATGGCTGTTCAACCTTGTGATTTTTTGTAGTTTGAAAATCTGGAAGGGAAGAATTGCCTCATCAACTGTGTAGGAAAATTAAGCCTATGATTTGTTCTGGCTTGCTTCCTAATGTACAGAATTAAAAATTTCTGACTTCTCTGTTTGGAGTAGGTAATTTTGAGTATGATAACGAGATGTGCGATTTTGATCTATGGATAGGATTATAGACTGAATTTAGATAAGAAATAGTGATCCAACAATTGAAAAAATGAGGTGAGGAATATATATATATATATATATGCACACACCCATAAAAGGTAAATCAACTACCGTTTTGTTTATAATATCACAAATGCTATTCAAGAATATGAATTTTAGTATTGATTCTGAATTACAATTAAAAATTTAAAAAGACAAAAAAAAAAAAAAAACAATTTAAAAGAAAAAAGCGAAAAAGATCCATTGTATTGTCGAATTTCCATTAGCGTGTATCAAGGACTTTTGTTTTAGATAATATTTTTTAAAAAAATAATTAAAACTTTAGAATTTTTTAAAAAGTATTAGAAATTTTGAAGTGTTTTACAATTTTGCAAAACAATATTGTGATGCGAAAATGGAACCTATTTTTATTTTTTAGCTTTTCAATATTTGGAAAGCTGCACGGATAATTTTTCAAATATTGGAAAAACTATATTTCAAAAAATAAAAAAATGAAAAAAAAAGTTTTATTTTCGTAACATGTGTCCAATTCTGTAGCACTGAACTGCCAAATTGTAAAATATAAAAAATTCTAAATACTTTTTAAAAAATTCTAAAATTTTAATTATTTTTTAAAAAAAATATTATTTATAAAAAAATCTCAAAATTCCATCAGCGGTTTATAAAAAATAAAAAAAAAACAAATCCATCAGTAGTGTGATGTCATTGATATATTTTTTTATTAAAATAGTTATAAGTGTTTGTTTAATTTATTTAAAACTTAAATTATTATTTTTTTGATATCATATTTAAAACTTAAATTAGCACAAAACAACTGCAAAAACAGGAACTAGAATGCAGAGGGACTCGGAATTAAAATCTGGGTATGGTTTTGACTGCACCCCTTGTATTCTCAAAATAATGCCTTATTGCCAACTGTCTTGATAGCGATGGCTGATCTTATTCAAAAATTCGAAAATAAAATCATCATCCATGTGTATAAATACCATTTCCATTTTACCACTATTTCCCACTACATGCTTAAAAACCAGTTTCAAAGTTCTTTCCTTTACTATATTAGCATCAATTTCTTTTCTTGTTTCTGGATTATAAGGGAAATATGGCATCCACTGCTGGCACGGTCATACGTTGTAAAGGTATAATATATTTCAAAGCTTTGATCTTTCTTGTTTCCACATTTTCCAAAGCAATCTTCTTTCTGATTTCTAACTGTTGAATCTTGGTATGCTTTTGGATGTTGATTCTATGTCTCTAGAATTTTTTGATCAACCAAATATTTGATGAAATGTCTTTCCTTTTTAATTGGGTTACTCAAGAAAAGCTTTTTATTATTATTATTATTCTGTAGCTGCTGTGGCATGGGAAGCAGGAAAGCCACTGGTGATTGAAGAAGTGGAGGTGGCTCCTCCTCAGGCTAATGAAGTTCGCGTGAAGATCCTCTTCACCTCTTTATGTCACACTGATGTTTATTTCTGGGAAGCCAAGGTAATACCCAATTCGGATTGGCATATTCTTTGCAGATTTATTGTATGATGCAATAGCAAATTGAATCTGTAGAGTTTCTGTTTCAGGGACAAAATCCTTTATTTCCTAGAATATATGGTCATGAGGCAGGAGGGTAATTTAGTCTCTCTCATTTTGATCTTAATCCTTTTTCTGAGCCAATTTTTTCCTTTTTTTTAGCTTATTTTTCTTTGCTTAATAGGATTGTGGAGAGTGTTGGTGAAGGTGTGACAGATCTCAAGCCAGGTGATCATGTTCTCCCTGTGTTTACAGGGGAATGCAAGGATTGTGCTCACTGCAAATCTGAAGAAAGCAACATGTGTGACCTTCTTAGGATTAACACTGATAGAGGTGTGATGCTTAATGATGGAAAATCAAGATTTTCAATCAATGGAAAACCTATTTATCACTTTGTTGGGACCTCAACCTTCAGTGAGTATACTGTTGTTCATGTTGGCTGTCTAGCAAAGATCAACCCTTCAGCCCCTCTCGACAAAGTCTGCGTCCTCAGCTGTGGAATCTCCACAGGTACAGAAGCTGCTAACATTTGGTTAATATCTCTACATAACTTTTTTCAGTCTTATGTGAATTAAATTTATGGGCTATTGTTTGTTAGGTCTTGGTGCTACCCTCAATGTTGCAAAGCCCCCAAATGGCTCATCTGTAGCAGTTTTTGGACTGGGAGCTGTAGGCCTTGCTGTGAGTGTCTTTAGATCTTTAGCACACAAATTGATTTACCGTTTCCTTTTCCGCTAATCTTTATTTAATTATTCTGGTTCACTGTGGTTAGGCTGCTGAAGGGGCCAGAATTGCTGGGGCTTCAAGGATAATAGGTGTTGATTTGAACTCGGGTAGATTCGAAGAAGGTGAGACATTTGTTTTCTTGAAAGAGGACCATATTCTTCCTTTGCATAGTTGGTTTAGCATGTCTAAGTTTGTTGTTTTGTTATGAACAGCTAAGAAATTTGGGGTGACCGAATTTCTGAACCCAAAGGACCACAAAAAACCAGTCCAAGAGGTTCGTCCTTTGAACTTGTCTTCGAATTATATTAAGGTCATTGCATCTGATAACTATGTTCTCGTAAATGTGTTCACTGATTGTAATTAGGTGATTGCTGAGATAACTGATGGGGGAGTAGACAGAAGCATCGAATGTACTGGAAACATTGATGCCATGATCTCTGCATTCGAATGTGTTCATGATGTAAATTTCCTTCTCTTCCTATTGCCTCGATTGGGAAAGAATATATGAAATGAACTTCAATTGAAATGTTTTGAATGACACTTTTTGGTATTGGCAGGGTTGGGGAGTTGCAGTCCTTGTAGGAGTACCCACTAAAGATGCTGTGTTCAAAACTCACCCCATGAATTTATTGAATGAAAGGACTCTTAAAGGCACCTTCTTCGGAAACTACAAGCCTCGTTCCGATCTTCCTTCGGTTGTAGAGAAATACATGAGCAAGGTAGGAACAGTAGCATGTGATTCTTTCAAAAAAATTGCAGCAATGGATATATATAATCTTTATGCACTCATTTGTTTGCTGTTGTATTGCGTAGGAACTTGAATTGGAAAAGTTCATCACACATTCAGTACCATTTTCTGAGATCAACAAAGCCTTTGATTATATGCTTAAAGGTGAAGGCCTTCGGTGCATTATCCGCATGGAGGATTAGAACTGATTCAAGAATATTATTGGCTGCACTTTTTATGTTTGTTTTATGTATATGATTGCCAATAGGAAAATGTAATAAGAGTTCATGTTTGTAGTATCATCAACAATGCAACATGAAATTATCTGGAGTTTGCTATAAACTAATATTTCTATACCTACTTCAATATTAACATATTCAAATCACACAATTCATATTCTGAACATTCAGATTGTGAGCTTCATTAAAGTTCAAATCAATTCAGTAATGGGTGGGGATAATCTTGGACAACAGGATCATATTTCACAAACATCATCTTGTATTTTCTTTATCTAAATAAAACATTTGTTTATATTAGAAAAGAAAAAGAAAGAAAAATTCCCAACTAGAACCAGGAGTAGGAATGGTTTTTACCTTTGTAGTCATTTGTTTTATATTTCAATCAGAGAATAAAGTATCTTACTTTATAAACTCTAAATAACCAAGAAAGCTATCTTGATTATAGTTATGGATATTTAAGCAAATTTCATATACCATACCAATAATATATTGTCATCTATGCATGTTATGTTAAATTGGTAACTATCAATGAATTCATTTTTTAATTAATTTTACATACATGGCAATATATTATTAGTTTGATTTATAAAATTTGTCTAGATCGAATCTAAACCAATATTTTTAAAATCGGACCGGACGTCGACTCAGCCTGCCAACTGGTTAAGGAGTCAACTGATTCGATCGGATTGACTCTAAGTTTTTGTTTTTTTTTTTTAAAAATATAATTATTAATAAAAAATTAAAAATATAGTATATAAAAAATATATTTAAACAATATATTAATTATTAAATATTAATAATTTTTTATTTATTTTACTACTTTTTTAGTAATAATAGTAAAAAATTAACCACAACAATTATTTTTTTTTATTAAATATTTGAATTTATAAGAAAAATGTAATTTTGAGTTTATATTTTTTTTTTATTTTAATTTTAATTGTAAAATTTATTTTTATGTATGTTTATATTCATTTATTTTTCAATATTATGTTATATTTAAATTATTTAGTTATTAAATATCTAAAAAATATAAAATAAAAATATAGTGAAAACAATTTCACATAATATTCAATTTTATCAAGTTTAATATTAATATAAATTAATTTTATCATCAAATATAAATTTTTAATCGAACAATATTCAATAATTATTAACTCGAATTATAAAAATATAATTTAGAATATATTTTGTTTTCCCTGGTTCAACTCGGTTTTTTCAATGTTCATTTCGGTTTTTTTATATGTTATGGTTTTTACATTGGATCGAACCGTTTTTCTGTCCGGTTCACAGTTGAATCGGTTCAACCAGCCAGTCCGATTTTCAAAACAATGATCTAAACAATGACTTGGTCGTTTTTTAATTTATCATTAACTAACACCCACGTTTATGTAATTTATAATGCAAAATGAATTGGATATGCTAAAGATTAAATTAATTGTTAATTTGGAATATAATTTCACATGCTATTTTAAATTTTTGGTATATATAAATAAGTTAATGTTCACATTTATGATTCTATAAAAAAAAAAAAATGAAGAGTAAAGGTGGCATTGACTGGTTTAGTCAACTAGTTTATAATTTATTTTTCAAATTCAGTTCTTTAATATCGATTTTTCAAAATTAAAGTTCAATTTTAGTTCATTAACAACTGGTTAACCGTTGTTAAATCGACCTATTTAGCGGTTAACTGTTGACCGGTTAATCCCTAAATACGTCGGTTTAAAAAAAATTAAAATATATACAATTCTGATTATTCTAAACTTCATAAAAAAATAAAAAAAAAATCTTTCATCTATTAAATTAAAATATAAATTTTTTAAATTTTAATTTTAAACATATAATACAAATCATTCAAATTTAATATCAATACATTAAAATAAAATCATATAAATATTATTTTATCAATAATCTATTTTCTAAGAATATGCAGAATATGAATAATATGAAAATTGCTCTCATGTCCATATATATGTGTAAACTTACATATGAATTCGATTAACAGTTAACCAACCAATTAATTAAACACTTAAATTCAAATTCAAATCTATTAACTATAATTTAAAAATTAAAGTTCACGTTCAAGTACTGGTTAACCGTTAAATTTAGTTTGGACTCGATTTTGGAAATCCATTTAACGGTTTTTTATTTTTTTTATTTTTTAGTTTACTAAACAACATGATATTGTATTGTAAAAGTTATTTTTAATTTTATTTATTTATAAATTTGAGGATTTTTTTTATAATTATGTCTTTGAATAGGATGAAAATTAAATTTTTATCAATTAGAAAAATTATTAGATTTTGTACCGTGTTTAAGAGTAATTTAATTATATGTAAAGTGGTGGTCGGTTGTTTAAAAAAAAAAAAGAGAGATTATAAAAGGAATTTTAGGAAATAAAACGCAGCGTTTTGAGGAGCAATGCCGGCTTCATTCTGAAGTCAAAAAGCAAATCAGCTGTCTGAAATAATCCAATTCTAAGTATTTTACGGTTTCCCCTTTGCATCAGCTCATTTCTCTCTGCAACTCTCTCATCAAAGATCCAAATCCATTCTTCTTTCTCAGCAACTATGAGTGATGTTTTTGAAGGATATGAGCGCCAGTACTGCGAGCTCTCTGCAAATCTCTCCCGTAAATGCAACTCTACTTCTCTTCTTTCCCATGGAGGTACTTTCTCTTCTATTTCTATTCACCAATTTTCCTTTTCTTCTTCTTCTTTATTCTCAACCAAGTTTAACAAAACCCTCGGAATTGCAGAGGAGAAGAGCCAGAGGCTCTCCGAGATAAAATCTGGATTGGATGATTGTGATGTTTTGGTATGGCCTTCCAATATTAGGTTTTCTTTTTCTTTGTTTGTAATTCTAATGCTGGATTTTGGTTCTGTTTACTCGCTTCTGGTGGTTTTTTACTTTCTAGATTCGGAAAATGGATCTTGAGGCCAGAAGTCTGCAGCCGAGTGTTAAGGCCATGCTTCTTGCTAAATTAAGGGAATATAAGTCTGATCTAAATAATTTGAAAAGGGATTTTAAGAGAATAGCTTCAGGTAATGCTACTCAGGCTTCCCGTGAAGAGTTGCTCGAGTCTGGATTAGCCGATGTTCATGCGGTAATTTCTGATTCTGTTTATTTAGTTCTTGTTTTCTCTCTATATGAAAATTTAATCTCTGTACCTGATTCCTTTCTTTTTCTTTCACATATCTGTGTTACTATTTTGCTTATGAACTACAACAATTTATTCAATTTCGGTTTCCTTGGTGAACTCTTGTTGCTGCTCAATGTACCGCGCAGGTTTCTGCTGATCAAAGAGAGAGATTGTCTATGTCAGTAGAGAGATTAGACCAGTCCGGTGATAGGATTAAGGAGAGTAGAAGAACAATGCTGGAGACTGAAGAGCTTGGTGTTTCAATTCTTGAAGATTTGCATCAACAACGCCAAACTCTCCTGCATGCTCATAACAAGGTATTTTCTGCCTCTTTAATGTGCATAACTGCTTATTGTGACATCTGAGAAATCCATCTCTTTGCCTTTAGTTCTTTGAAATAGTAATGCTGCTCTCTGATGATTCTACTGAAAGTTTTTAGCTGCAATCCTTATCCAAGTTGTGAACCTGCATTGTAGTAGACGTAGCAGTTTGCTGCAAAAGGATTTAATTTCATTTCCTTGCTTTAACTTCGCCCCTTTTTCAGCTTCATGGAGTAGATGATGCCATTGACAAGAGTAAGAAAGTCTTGACTGCCATGTCGAGAAGAATAACCAAAAACAAGTGGATTGTTGGCTCAGTAATTGCTGCTCTTGTGGTTGCAATCATCATCATCATCATATTTAAGATGTCTCATCACTAAGTATCACTTGGAATATATTTGGTATACTCTGTTATTTTTTTTGTGTATTTTGTATATAGAATTATTGGCCTTGAACAGAACATGGGCTATTCTCTATTCATGATTTAACTTTGAAATCATATATGTAAGAACATATTTTTATTTTTATTTTTATTGCATTATTGCATTTAAAAAGCAGTTACTTGTTAAGTTGCTAGTATATATGAAAATTTAGTTATCTGGCCTAATTTGTTAGTGAATACGATACTGAATATATGAAAGTAAAGGCTGCCATTTGATGGGTTTCTGTGTTTCTAACATTTCAGTCTATGTAACTAAAAGTTTTGGATGGGATTATATTCCTGCCAACGAACAGAATTTTGTTTGTTCAAAAATTTTAGTGGCAAAAGAAAAGAAGCGGGGATCCTTGGATTGGAGCATACAGGAGGACGGAAGTAAGAGGCGGATAAAAAAAGCTCCATACGGGAAAGGTTTGCTCTCTTCTTCTTTCTTTCTTTCTTTAACATAATAATAATAAATGACAATTTATGTTCATGTGGAAAGTTGTCATTAGCTTTATGGAGTTAAACCCGTTCATGTGGATGTATAATAGACAATTGCTTGCGGAAAGAATAAAGCAATCCTTTGTTTATTCTTGCAGCCGCCAAAATGATAAGCCGAAGCATTAGCATTAAACCATCATTCTTCTTCTTCTTCTTCTTCTTCTTCTTACCTTTTCTGGGGGAAATTATGTAGGAAATATTTTATAGGCTCAATCTATTGGGTATTAGATTGGGTGAATGATGAATGTGGATGTTAAAATGAATAAGTGGATGGGTAAGATTGGACAAGATAAAGGTGCACATTGCATGCATTAGGGATAAAATAAGTGAAGGATGTCTAAAATGGTGGTTCCTTGGTAAAACGAGTTTGGAAGTGTGAGAATTTAGCAGTAGAAGGTAGAAAGAAGAGTAAGGTGGGTGTAAGATGACGTGAAGAGAAATAGTGCCTAAAAAATCTACAATTTGGGTTGGATTTAACATGAGAAATTTAGTGTGTGTTTTGGACGGTGTTTTTTTTTTTTTTTTTTTTTTTTTTATTATTGTTTGTTCATTAATATATTGTACAATTGAGAATAATGTTTGTTTTGATAGTTCAAATTATTGTACTGTGTTTCATAATTTTATTTCATGGTTATAGAACCATGACCATTGTACATAATTTTCACCTTTTAATCGTAACATTCATTGTTATTTATAAGCTCTAACATATACTTTAAAAACTGTCATCTTATAATAATTTAGGATATTTATGTTGTTTTGTATAAAACAGTATAATACGATACAATTTAAACCAAACAAAGACAGGTTATAAAATTATAGAAATTATACAGTGTTTCTAAATATGCTTTCTCAAAAAATTATACAATATTATATTAAATAATAGGATACTATACGTTTAATGAACAACTATAAAATACTATATGAACAAACTCTTAGAGACCAAAAAAAAACATTAAATTTCAATGGTTGTTATTATTGTAAACTAATAGTAGAGTGGAGTGTCAAATGCAAATTATAACTACTTTTCATTTCTTTTTCAATTATAAGCTTTTAACTTTGTGTTATTTTAAGTTGTTATAGATCTCATTACTTTTAAAAGTTTATATTGGATTTTTGTATTATTTGAATTGTTTACATTAGATTCGATTTAAATTGGATTGATAGAATTGAAATGCATGCATTGTCAATTTAGAATAGAATGATTATAAGATTCATTAAAATATATATAAAAAATATATAATCATTTTAGACATATAAAATGTGATAAGTTGTTTTTTTTTTCATTTTTTTATATTTTACTAGATTTCACAATTATTTTAAGTTGATTTTATGCAGAATTAACAAAACATGCGTTTTAATTCTGTTAGTTATATGTAGATTGGATCTAATGTGAGTAATACATAAAAAAAAAAAAAGTTTAGATATTCAATATAACTTTTGAAATTTCAGGCGTCTAATGTAAAAAAATTGGTAAAATTTAGAAATTTATGTGTTTTTTCCTTTATTTTAATATAAGTTTAAATATGTGTCTAATAAAATAAAAAAATAAAGATTTTTTTTATTCTCAAACTATGGAAAAGTGAGTGAAAATGTTCTCTAATTTTTTTTGTATTTTTTAACTTGATGTTATTTTAATAGGAAAAAAATTTATTCATTTTAAACAAAAAAAATTCAGTTGATAAACGAAATTAATGACGATTAATTATGTGTTGATACATTAGTATTCACGTGTTACACTCTTCCATTGTCGAATTAAAAAAAGAAAATCCCATTTGGGCACATTATCTCTCTTTCTGCAAATCCATTTCGTTGTCTCTCTCCATCTTCGAACGCTGCCCCATAAATGACCAAAACTCAAATCCGATATGTAATTCAATTCATATGTCTCAAAAAAAATTGGATTAGGTTAGATTGAAAAATGGGTTGAGTTGACCCATATAGTTTCGGTTTGCTGGTTGTTGTTTGCTATTCCGCAGGTCTTTTTGGAGTTGTTTCTTATAGATTTTGCTTCTTGCTTGAGGTTTTTATCTAAAAGTAGTGAATTGAAAAGTGGGTTTTTATTGCTTGGCGTTTTCTCGTCGGTATTCAACATCTTGGCCCTGTTTTTGATGTTTGGGTTGGGGTTGAAGTATTTGCAATTTACCTGGCAAGGGAAGGGTTTTGTTCAGTTTCTGTATGAAATTAGAGGCAAATCATGGGATTCCAAATTTGGGTTTTGTTCGAAAAAGGATTTTGATGAAGTTTGTGATTCAAAGATTATACCTTGCGAGCGTAGTTCATGGAAGTTCTTAGAGAAATTGAAAACGAAAAATGAGGATAATTTTTTGGCAATTAAAGAGCCTGGGCATACTGATGATGATCCTCTTGATGTTGATGATGATAATGGAAGAGAAATCTATGGTGAAGATGAAGAGTTTGATGTTATGGCATTGAGGAGATTACTCAAAATTGAAAGGCACAAAGCAGAAATGGCTTGTTTGGAACTTGAAAAGGAGATAATGGCTTCTGCATCTGCGGCTGACGAGGCAATGGCCCCATGATTTTGAGGCTTCAAAGTGAGAAAAGTTCCTTAGAGATTGAAGCTAATCAACATCGCAAATTGGCAGAGCAACAGAAAGAATATGATGAACACGTGATTCAATCATTGCAATGGATTATAATGAAACAGGAATCTGAAATTGGAGTAGCAGCAGCAACAGCACCGCCACCACTTGACGGTGAAGCCGCAACGGTGTTCGAAGATGGAGAGAGAGAGACGAAATGGGTTTGTACAGAGAGGAGGGGTAGTTAACTGATAAATCGGTTCGAAATTGAGTCGATAGACTGGTTAATCTATGTTAATAAACTGATTAATAGTTAGTTTTTTACAAAAATCGATATTAATGAACTGATTAATTATATTAATTTATGTAACCGGTTAATTGAACTAATAACTTAATTTTTAGTTAATTTATTAATTATTCAATATATACATATTTAATATTTACTATTATTTTTTGATTTATTGAATTTTAATAATAAAAATTATAATATATTCGAAAAGTTATATAAAATTAATATATTAACGAAAAATTATATCTGTAATTAATTTTTTTTTCATGCAAATAAAATTTTTTACTTTTTAAATATTTTAATATATATAATTAATTCTAATTGTAATTAATTTAGTAATTTTAACTCTTTAATTAAAATATTTTATATTTAAATATTAAAATTTAATATGATAAATAATATTCAATTAAAATGTACCATGTTAGTTTTAATATTTTTATAGGTACTATTTAACACTTTTAATTTTAATTAAATATATTTTGTTTTAAAAATAAAAAAATATCGTTGCAAGTAATAATTAATATTTAATAAATTATAATTTTTTCATTTATTACATTTTTCTATCATATGTATGCATATTGAAATAATATTTTTAGTTTATATTTATAATTTAAATATTATATTGAATTATATTTGGTTTTTAGTTTTTATTTTTAAGTAACATAAATATTTTAATTTTTTTTTTATTAATACATTTTATAATTATAGTGGTTAACCGAAATAATATTGGTTAGCCGATCCGAAAATTCAAAGCCGATGGAATGACTAACCGATATTAACGGACTGGTTAATGATTAGTAATTTTCAAAAACTGATAGTTAACCAATTCATGATCACTTCTAATAGAAAGAGTCCAAAACAGATTTTTTTTTTTTAATCTAACTGAAAAATAGAGTAACATGTGTATGGACTGTCGTTAATTCCGTTTGCCAGCTGAACTTTTCGTCCAAAATTAGAGTATTTTTTATCCATTAAAGTGACTTTAGAGGTAAAAACCGTTCAAAAAAAAATTTGAAAAATTTTCACTCCCTTTCCCATAATTTTAGGGCAAAAAAAACCCTTATTTCTAAAATAAATAATACTCCATTTGTTTTATAAGTTTTATCTGTATTTTCTTTTGATCTGGTTTAAAATATTTATCACCTTTTTTTAAAAAAAATTATAGTTAACATATAAATTCTCTATTGTAGCCCTATTTAATTTTATCTTATTAATATGCTACACTTTAAATAGTCACTTTTTGCTGTTTTGTTTTGTTCCACTTTAAATGTTCTTTTAGGAATTTGAAGAAAAAGTTTATATGTCTATCCATATTTATTATGCTCTATTAAATTTATTAGAGTGATAAATTTAATTTTAATTATGCAAAAATTAAATTGTGTACTTGGAAAATGGTAAATTAGTCAATTGCAAATACTTTTATTATAAAATCAAGGTCTTCTAATTATTTCCTTAATTCCTATGTTAAATGGAATGAATGGAGTGTCAATTATGATTTTTATAGTTTCAATGATATTTAATTATATATTCTATATTTAGGATGGATATAATTGAAATCTTATGGAAAAAATTGTCCTTTAACCACAATAAATACATTTTTTTAATCTGTGTAAAAAATAAAAGTGGACAAAAATTATAGGATGGAGGGAGTATAGTTAAAAGACTTAAATTTATATTCAAGTGATAATATTAATTATTTAAATTGGTAAAATGAGATCAAATGCATACTAAAATAAAATTTCAAAGAATTTTTTTATATACATAATAATATTCTGAGGATGTGGGGAGTGAATATCAACTATAATCAATAGATTCATACTATTTCTAAAATGATTTTTAAAAGTTCAAAACTTAATGTTAATAAAAATTGAGGATTTATGGAGCGTTTTTGAAAAATGAGCTGAAAAGTGGGCAAATCATGTAATTTTCTCAAAAATATATATATTTTTATTTTTATTGGGCTCATGGGCTGGACCGATCTTGGATTTTCTAAATTTTTTTGAGCCGGATCCAGAAAAGAGACATAAGCATTATTTCGGGCCAGCATGGGCTCAGGCTCAACCTCAAGAATTGAAGATCTACTTCTCCATGAAGAGCTCAAATACAAACCACGTGGATAATCAAATTTCTATTTACTTGTAAATTAATTAATCACAGCTTTTTTTCCAGGCTTGAAGTTTGACCCGTCTGTTTTAGGCGGATCCCCGGGCCCACCGCTCCAAAAATATCCAGATTCAGACCCGATTTCTGTTGTTCCTTCTCCCTCCTTCCCTGAGTTGCAGAGTCTTCCACGCACAGAACTCCTCTCTCTCCATTTCTTTTAACTTCCGCATTCATTTTTCCTTCATATTTAGTTAATCTCAACTTCCATAACTGAAAAGTGTTTATATTTAATCTGATCCGGAGAAATTCTGAAATTTCTTTAATCTGATCATGGACTCTCTAGCATCAGTCTCTCCTTCCGTCGTCCTCCCTCCCACCAGCAACTCTCTCCATCTACGACGCCGTTTCTCTTCTTCCTCCATACTTAAGCACTGTCTTCTTCCCCGTCTTTCCTCTCTCCTCCCCGAATCTTATTCTTCACTTCCTTCTTCAAGAAGGAGATGGATGCGGGTTTCGTGTAATCTGAGCAACGATGGAGCTAGAAATCGGGAACAACAAGAAGATGATGATGGTGGAAGTGAGGAAGTTGAGAGAGCGCTTCACTTGGATGGTACGATACCAGGGACATCGAACGAGTTCGTCAAACAAGTGTCTTCTCGTGCTTACGATATGCGAAGAAATCTTCAACAATCCTTTGATACCAGCAGCTATGACGGTACAACTTTATAATCCTTTCGATTCGTTTGTTCAGCATCTTTCTTCTGGCTTCCTTTTTATATTTTATTTAGTTTGTTCACTTCTTATGAAATCTATTCTGTTGCGATCCATTTTGTTTTGCTTTTCAATTCTATTGCCAGTATAATTTGCATTTTAATCTCTCTGTTGCTGCTTTTTCCTACTTTTACCATTGATCAGTTATTTAAATTTGACTTAATAAACAGTATCTGTCAGTCATGATCACTGATCCAAGTTGGTTGATGGATATTTAACCGGAATAATCAATATCTTCTTTACGTTCTAGACTTGTTAGAATTAAATAGCCGCTGCTGGCTGCCAATAATTTGGTTATGTACTTGATGCTCAAGCTTTTTAAGCTGCTGACCAGTTTAAATGAGTGATCTTATTGGACTTAATTCTTTTGGATATTGAATCAGTATAATTTTTCCGTGCGCACTCAAGCTGCTGTGAGCGTATGTTGCTGTGGCTGACATATAAAACACTGGCTTTAACATTACGGCATTTTGCTACACCTGTAGTTTTCTTTGTTTACGACATCCTTGCTTGCTTTTTCCAAGATTTTTTACACATTCTCTCCTTCCTTTATGTTGTTCAGTATTGGATGCCAACCCCTGGAGAGAAGCCACAAAGCCTTTATATGTACTAACACACAGAGAAAACCAGTTGTGCACAATGAAAACTCGAAGAAATCGCAGGTCTGATTGTTTTTGGTGTCATTTTCATCAAATACTTATTATTTTGTCCCAGTCCCAGCTCAAGTTTTGTTTTTGAAACAGTGAAGTTGAGAGGGAGCTGGGTCTACTATTTTCCAAAGGAGGAAAATGGAGATCTGGAATTGGAAATCAGGCAAAACAGTCCAGAAGAGGGACAAAGTTCCAGATGCTTGTGGAGGATATAAGAGAGGGCGTGCTTGTAAGTCTTTGTCTATTAGTTGCTGCTGTGCATGGATTTTCATGTTAAAACAAGGTTGAATGAATGAATAAATCCAAATTTGCAAATTGTATGATTGTGTATTGCAAACGAATGGAATTAACTGGCATTATTGTGGTTGCTATTGGAAGCATTTCTTGATATTAAGTAAAAGCAATTAAACATGGCTTTAAGGTAGATTCGACATGTTTGATTCATAAAAGCTTCAGAAAACAATTTCACATTCAGAGTCAAGCAGGCACTATCTGATCTACTTGTTACAGAGACTGTAAAGAGCATCTGGAATTCGTTTACAGTTGGTCCACCCTAAAAACCCATGCATAACATCATCCACTATTTTTCTAACGATACCATGTGATTCCTGTCCTTGTAAATTGTGCCCAGTTTACTTAGTTCTGCCATTCTATTTGTGCTGTACATTTCACATAATTGTAGAGTTCTGCTCCAAAGTTTCTTGGCATGAGAACAACTAAAGTAGATGTAGCCTTTAGTCACGATGAAGATAGTAGATAGCCTGTGAAATGGGTTGACCGGGAGATAAAAAGATGTATACCTCATCTGTAGGGGTTGAACTAAACCAGTTCAATCCAATGAACCTTGTCATCTGCTGTGGCAATCCAACACATTATATCATTCTTCATTCCAAGTGAACCAGAAGGCAAATCTTGCTTCTGAAGATATTTATTTATCATTAGACATCACAAATCATATGGAAAATCTGTATAAGAGAGTTCTACTGCTGATTGAAGTAGTAATTGAGCTTGATGGTGTGAGTTATGTACTGGAGATAGGTGCTGCAATTTTCAGTGTTGTGCTGGATAAATAGTTTGGTCAAAGCTATATTCTCTAAGTCTCCCTTACTCATATACATTGGATTTTGAAACATGAACTCCTAATATACTCTGTAAAGCTCTCTTCTGATATTCTACCATGTGAAACACCAACATTCTTGTTGTCCGCATTTAATTAATGTATTGGCTCAGATAGCTGGTCGTCTTTGGTGCAATGCTTTGGTAACTGAAATGCTTACGCATCTTTTTCCCACCTTGCTGTAGGTATTTGAAGACGAGAATGAAGCTGTAAGATATTGTGATTTACTAGAAGGAGGGGGTAAAGGTTGTGAAGGAGTTGCAGAAGTAGAAGCCTCGTCAGTAAGAATCTGAGCAAACGCTTTTATCAACCTGTCTTGTTAACTGTAGATTTATAATCTAACTTCTTGTGGTTGCAGGTATTTGATCTCTGCCAGAAAATGAGGGCCCTTGCAGTTTTATTTCGGAGAGGGAGGACACCTCCTCTACCCCAAAGCCTTGAGCTTAACTTGAGAGCTCGCAAGCGGTCCCTAGAAGACCAAGAGGACTTGATATGAAGTTGAATTGATGGTAGTAAATATTGTAATTGAAATGATGCTGGTGAATTGTATGATAAAAAGGAACATAACATTGATTTACTCTTCTTCTAATATTCAATGGTCTTGACGTTTCTGCCATTTTGATATAGGGGTTAAAATGCGGTTGGAAATAGTATTTCGAAGAATGTGATTAAACGATGCGTTGCCTTTACGTCTTTTTTTTTTTTTGGCGAGGAGGGGCGGCAGGGCAGCAATGGGCTTTCTTATCAAACAAGGCATGTAACGCGTTGCCGAAAGCAAACAGGATTAGGATATGGATGACACAGAAATTTCTTATTCAAATTCTTATCTGTTTTTTTTAATATTTATGAGAATGACATTCGATCCCCAGTTGAGGGTTTTTGGAAGGGTTAAAAGGACTGACCATTTTCCGACCAGAAACAAGAAATTATTCTCCATTTGTCTGTGAGAATAACTAATCGAAGATTGTGGTTCTGAATTGCCCATCATTCTCTACATTATTCTAACTCAATTAGAATTCATATATGGATTAAAACTTTTTTACTGTAGTCTGTCAGAATAACCCTTTTTTTTAACGAATGGAAACATTCGTGCCGCCATAAGACTTGCTTGATTGGATAATAAATTTTAAATAGTAATACTAATTCAATTGCTTTTATTCCAAGGTGGACGGAGTTCAAAGAAAATGAGAAAAAATGAAGTTTAATAAGAAAAAAAAACCAAATTGATGAAGAAGAGGGAACAAAACAATTGGGAAAAGCGGGAGAAGAAAACCAGAAAGAGAAGGAGAATCTGGCCTTTATAATTCTGTTGAAAAAGTAAAACCAGAATATAACGGATACAAAGGACCTCTAACTTTACGTCTGCTTCTCTTTTCCCATCTCTTACTATCATCTTTATTTCTTCACTATCTTTGTAATTTCAATCTCATTCAGTTCCCCCTTACCAATACTAATCACATCCAATATTCTCTTCCGATCCGATCTGCTGTCTTTTTCTTTTTGGCCATGAGCTCCGGTAATTCTTCCTCCTCCGCCGGCGATGGCACGCGCGGACCTCCTTCATCTTCTGATAAGCAAAAGGAGAAGGCCAGAGTGAGCAGGACCTCATTGATACTGTGGCACGCTCATCAAAACGACGCCGCTGCTGTGCGGAGGCTTCTTGAGGAAGATCCGTCTCTCGTCCACGCTAGGGATTACGATAGCCGGACTCCTCTCCATGTGGCCTCTCTCCATGGATGGATCGATATTGCTAAGTGCTTGATTGAGTTTGGCGCCGATGTCAACGCCCAGGATCGTTGGAAGAATACGGTATCTCTTGTCGTTTTATATATGCGCTTTGTACAATGCGATTTGTGATTTGATTCTACAAGTTCCTGGTTAAATTTGGATTTCTATAGAAAATGTATCTTATGACCTTAAACAGTAATTGGACGTTTAATCTTCGTAATGGCAGCCATTAGCTGATGCAGAAGGAGCTAAAAAGCATAACATGATTGAGCTCTTAAAATCATACGGTGGATTGTCATATGTAAGTCTGAGCTCTGTACCCTAGATGATGAATAACGAATTCTGATTCTTATTTCTTAAAGAAATGCTTGATTATGATGACTTAAAAGAACTTTGATTGTTTACATGTTTTATTGTCTGTAATTGTTGGCGGTTGTCCTTTTTTGGAGGTTTCTCACTGGATTATTTTATATCTGTTGTTTGATTTCGCTACAACCAAATTATCTGTTGCAAATATTTCGAAGATGGTAGTTTCAGGTAGCCTATTCTGATGTTATCCATTATGGTCACCACTATACCATCTTTTCCAATTATTAACAGTAATGGCGTGTATATTACCTGTTGTGCAAAAATGGCGTGTATATTACCTTTGAAAAAGGAGGAAAAAAGTGTTCTTTCCCCGTATTGTCGACTGTTAGTCTGCTTAGCAAGGTTCTGTTAAACAGAATTCACTCTAAATGATCAACATTTAAGGAGTTCTACTGGCTGGTGGCACTTGCTTTCAGCTATTACATGTTTTGACTCATAGATCTTGCTATGATGTGTCAATTTCTCAGTTAGGAGTAATTTATGTGTGCCATGCATTGTGTTAGTTTGTTGTGAGCCTTCAATCACTGTCTTAGTTTAGTGCTCATTGGATCTATATGTTCCAGGGCTATTGCCCTCTATTTCTCAAGAACATAAGTGATTGATCTTTTCATAAGGATTTCTTTGTCATTGACCCTAAATGTGAATCCTTTTAGCACTTTGTTAGTCATCCATCAAAAGTATGCTAACATTGTCTGAGATGTTTCTTTTTGCGTATGTTGGCAAGACAAAACGTGAAACTTTCTATATTCTCTTATGTTATGATTTTTCAATAGGTGAAATCAATTTCCCGCATGATAGAAATGCATAGATAAAGCTCTTGTTCATTCTTAAGTTTTCATAGGAGTTTTTGCGTGATGTACTCCACTCAAATGCTTTTATCTCTCTTCAATGCATTATTTTTTTATTGCTCTTGAATTCATCTTGGACCAGCCTAAATTTGTGAACTCAAAATGTAGGGCCAAAATGGAAGCCATTTTGAACCAAAGCCTGTCCCGCCACCTCTACCGAACAAGTGTGACTGGGAAATTGACCCATCTGAGCTTGACTTCTCAAATTCAGCAATTATTGGGAAGGTGCAAATTTATCTTTCTGAATTATTCTTTATGCATATTAATTTACCTATGTCTATTACCACATTGTTTTTGCAGGTTGTTTTTGCATTTCTAATAAAAATTCCATCAAATATTCAGCCAAACAATATGTTTTATATTTAATCTCTATAACTAAATTCTGCCAGTGTCTAAATATTATCGGCCTGAGTTTTCATCAAAAAAGAGTTCCTTTTGCCCATCAATGCAACTATAAAACATTATTGGTGTGGTGTGTTATTTTTTTTATTTTTTTGTAGAGAAACTGTACTACAAAAAACCAATAAGCTATCATTCCTTTGTTTACGTCATATATTCAGTGCTTCATGTATTAGATTTCATTAATGAGAGAGACAGAGAGAGGTTCTGTTATTATAAGTTATATTTCATACCAAGAGCTAAATTTGTAGTTCTGCACCTTACGGTTTGACATAAAGGCAAGTTCTGTTCAGCTTGTCATGGTTGGTTTTCAAGTCTCAATTCTTTTGCAACTTCTACCACTAATAGTATGTATGCTGTCAGGGATCTTTTGGTGAAATATTGAAAGCCTATTGGCGTGGAACTCCTGTGGCTGTCAAGCGCATTCTTCCATCCCTTTCCGATGATAGATTGGTGATGTAAGTCCTTCAAGCTGAGTTGCACATATTCGATCACAATGCATGATAAATCATTTTGGTTTAATTCTTACATGGTAAATTCTGATCAGCAATATCTCAGAACCAAAATAAAAGGTACCATTGGCACATCAAAAGGTTGTCTTTTTTTTTTTTTCAAAAAGGAAAAAATATGGATTATGTTTTTCTTTTTGAGTTTGCAAATTATTTTCCTTATCGTCAAGTGTTATCCTGCTTAGCAAGGTGCTGTTAAACTGAATCCGCTTTAAAGGATTCTCTTTTTCAGGAAAAATATAACTATGGACTATGATTTTCTCTGAAATATACTATACAACCAATCAGAAACAAAAGAAAAAAAGGGGAACAAAGTTAATATATTTCGGCCCCAAAAAGACTTGGAATCTATTTCTAAATGTATTATGCTTTGTTCTAAATTTTATTTCTGTTAGAATGCTAGTAGTGGCTATAATGAGCTTTTATAGAAACCTATTATTTTATTGCTGTTTATCTTACTGATCTTTCAGCATTCCCTTTCCTGATTCAGTCAGGACTTCAGGCATGAGGTTAATTTGCTAGTGAAGCTTCGCCACCCAAATATAGTCCAATTTTTAGGAGCTGTCACCGAGAAGAAACCCCTTATGTTGATTACAGAGTATTTACGTGGGGTATTGACTCTAACATCTGTCTCTACCAACATCTCAAATTTCTTCCATTAAATCAATTTTTAGTGGCTTGAAAGTTTTTCCTTTGAAGTCAGTCTTGCTTGATTGTAGCATTTACATATTGTTATAGGGTGATCTTCATCAGCACCTCAAGGAAAAGGGTGGACTTAGTCCTTCAACAGCCATCAACTTTGCAATGGATATTGCCAGGTACTTTAAATTTTAATTTGCTCTCTTGTTACTGAGGGAATAATATGGGGATTTTTACTGGATTTTTTATATGTTACCGATACTTGGTCTATGTTTGTGGTAAAAATATATCATATAGACTAGACTAATTATGCTGGTTAATCTTCAAAGTGTTCAAACATGTTGCATGAGATTCAAATTTAGGTTTCTGTTTTGATGCACACCAGCAAATGCACCTTCTATCCAGCATGACTCATACAGGGCTACATAAATTGTTTTGTTGCCATTGCTAGTGAGGTCAACTTCAATCTTATTTGTGGTTCCATTAAGTATGTTTTAGGCATTTTTTTTCTTGAGATATTGGCTGTTTGATGTTGGTACATTTATTATGTAGCTTTTCTTCTTGGTTTATTAACCATTAATATGCAGATATTTTTTCCTGGTAATTCTGTCATATCTGTTAAATGAGAAGTAAAAAAGAAGGAGAAGAATCTTATATCCATTGCTTTGTATCCATCTTCTTTTTTTCTTCTCTTTTTTTTTTTTTTTCACACCTGGACATTTAATGAGATATTGTCAGGCCATATAGCTTTACTTGATATGCCGTTATAATATATTTTCTTTTCTTAGAGAAACTGCATATGAGAAGATTTTAAACATTTTAGGCCTTTTCCCATACAAAATTTTTGCTGTCACACATGGGAGATTGAGTTATATGATTAATATGCTAATCTCAAATTTCTATACTCTATCTGACCAGGGGAATGGCATATCTGCACAATGAACCAAATGTCATTATTCACAGAGACCTAAAACCAAGGTGATCTCAATTCTCAGTCGCATTATGCTGAAAAAATAATCAATTCTAGAGCTAATTTGTCTGATACAAAGATTTATGTACTTTGTTAAATTTAGCATCATAAATTGCATTACTATTGGGAAACGGCTATATTATTTCCCAACAACATAAGAACTCATTATTTCTTTTCTTGCTTCCTCTATTTGTTTAGAATATAGCTGATAGTTCAAGCTCATTTTGTGTTTACATTTTAAATTTGATCTCCAATTAGGAATGTTCTTTTAGTCAACTCCAATGCTGACCATCTGAAAGTTGGAGACTTTGGACTAAGCAAGCTGATCAAAGTTCAGAATTCTCATGATGTGTACAAAATGACTGGCGAGACAGGGAGTTGTGAGTGTCTATGGTAAAGTTCTTTGTGAATGAAATATATTCTTTTCTTATTCTTTGTTTTCTTTGCTTTGTTGGAACAAAACAAAAGATCGGTATATGGCTCCTGAAGTTTTCAAGCATCGGAAATACGATAAGAAGGTTGACGTTTTCTCCTTTGCAATGATACTTTATGAGGTAAATTTTTTTGGCGCAGAACCTGCGAAGCCCATGTAGTACTCACGTATCTTTTTTACTTAGCCCCCTATTTTCATTTTTCTCTTAATCTGCCCCCTCTACTTGCCTTTTTCTAACATGCAGCGATTCAAATTTGGTTTCACTTGGTCCTATGTCCACATCAGCATTTGAGCTGTCATCAGCAATGGAGGGGCTAAGTAAACAAAATTTTTAAAAAACAGAGGGGCTTCATGTGAAATTAAAAAAAAAATGCAAGTACACAGGGCACGTTTAAATTAAAAAAAAAAAGTGTAAATAGGGCTAACGGCCAAGTGAAACAGGAGGTGCTAGATATGTGTGTGTGTGTGTGTGTGTGTGTAGGGGTTTGCAATGACACAAAGTATTGAATGAGTTGCAATGCATTTTATTCTCCAATGTAGATGCTTGAAGGGGAGCCACCACTTGCAAATTATGAGCCTTATGAAGCAGCAAAGTTTGTGGCAGAGGGGCATAGGCCAACATTTCGTACCAAAGGATTCACCCCTGAACTGAGAGAGTAAGTTATTTGAATATATTTTCTGTTCATCTGATTTTCCCCTTTTCCTATGTAGGAAGGTTTACTAGTGAGTTTATATTTGTACTATATAACATGCTCACGTATTATAAACCTAAATCAAAATGTCAAAGTTAGCTCGCTACATTTGATATTCACAATACTCTAAAATGGTGGGGCACTCGATGTGCTAAAAGTTTTTAATAACACATCCGTAACATTTGCCAACAGTAGTATATATATATATATATATAAAGAAACGGATAAAGAATGCATAAAAAAAAAAAAAAGAAGAAGAAAAGAAAAACACTGTTGTTTCACACAATCAAAGCTCATAAACCAATTGAAATAACCAATATAGATGATTAACGGTCTTAAATATTTTAATTTGATTGAAAGTAACGTGTTGATATGCATTTATCATTGTAGTTTTCTAGTTTTAGCTTCCTAGAATTTTAAAAATGCAATGAAGAGCACAAGTTGATATAATCCAAATAAAATGGGGAATTCCCAACCGTCTACAACAATTTAGATGCAAAAGCAAGTGATGTGCCGCTCTAGAGTGCTTCTACATAGAAAATACCTTTTGAAAAGGGTATTGATACACTTCAATCAAAACTGATTTCAGTAAAAGAATCTTTTGATCTTTACTCTTATTAGCACTCTATGTTTCTATAGCATGACTCTCCGCCTAAGATGCCCTTCTCTACACCTACATATCTAGTTAATTATCACTTGAGTTGCTAATTTGCTTCTTTTTAATGTTTTTAGGTTAACGGATCAGTGTTGGGCTCCCGACATGAACAAAAGACCTTCTTTTATAGAAATTCTCAAGAGACTCGAAAGGATAAAGGAAACCTTGCCTGCAGATCACCACTGGAGCTTATTCAATGCGTAATGCTGAGACCAATCATATTATGTGCAAATCATTTCCATTGCTTACAATTGTGCTGATGGAGTTGTGAATAGATTTGAGTGAGAAAAATTGTGATACGCTGCTGTTAATGTTTTCCACCAAATGAACTAGATTTTTATGGCGGTTAGAGTAGGGGGTATTCACTGGCCTTTTCCATATTCATCTCTAGTCAGCCTATCAAGAAATGCCATTGAATTAACATGCATAAACATGTTCATTAACTGACCCAAGTATTTTCCTTTTGTTTTCCAATTGTAATTTGCTGTGGATAAGATATGAGTATTGCGAGTTGGCGTTATACTTTGAAACCTTTGGGAAGTTCCTTGGTACGTTTCTTGTACATGCTTAACAGAGTTTGTTCGACTCTTGGTGGATTCATCTGAGTTGTGATTGATTCGGGCATGTACAACAATTACAGCTTCCGTTAACACTTTTGGCTGCTTTGAATCCTCTCTAGTAGAATTCATAATATATTCTACTAATATTTGCTGAATGGTCGAGCTGACGCAAGTGAAAATTATAAAGAACAGAAATGGACCCAGTATCTGAGTTTATTTTGGCTTGACAATGATAGAATTTGTGCCTTCCAAGGCCCTCTGTTAATACACAATTCATTCTTCTACCCATGTCCAATAGCACATTAGCAAAATAAAACATTTGCTTCAATCGTCTCATAAGGGGTAAAGTGGTTGATGAATATGATGATTTGTAGCCCTTCTATCTTGAAAAACATTGCATTGTAATTGGCAGCCACACATTTTTCAAAAACAAAATCCCAATTTAGAATAAATTATCGTCTCAAGAAGTATATTCAATTTTCGAGCATTTTACAGGGTCAAAAAAAAAGGAGATAAAAGAGAGTTGTATTGTATTAGCACGTTAGAATTACAATTAAATGAGCTTCTTTTTCTCGAAAAAGGTCTTCAAGTGCCATACTTGCAAGCCTGCCACTGATAAACAAACAAGAAGAGAGAGAAAACTTAACCACCCCATTCTTGAGTTAGTAGATTTGTTCATCTCTTGCATTTCTTCTTCTCTGGACCAACCATCAAACACCTTATTATGTTAGCACTGTCTGAACTCAAATATATAACATCCTTCAGAAAAAATAAAAATGAAATGAAAACATGTATGAGAAATGATAATCCTCTTTACCTTTCGCGCAGATAATACATCTCTTCTTGAATGGCAATAACAGTATCATGCAGCTTCTTCAGCTCTAATTCCATCATCTGGTGTTTAACATTTAATACAAATACATCAGTACCTTTTCACATCCCTCTCATGAAATCTAAAAGGAGATATTGACAATTTGAATGCTGAAAATTTTTCGGATTTTCTACCCCAGTGCTAATTTTATTTCCTTTGGTGCAGTGCATGTCTGATAGAAGTACAAATTTTAAATCAAGTGCTTCTGCACTTATCAGACGAGAGTTAAAACCCAAAAATAGTTGTTTTAGCATTCATATGTCCCTGTCTTGAGCAAAAATATGAATTACAAGAAGAGTGACATAAAATACACATTTTTGCTTTTCACTGCATAAATCCAAGTTGCCTCACTACCTCGTAATTGAAGCTTAGGGAAGTTTTAAGATGTGAAAATCTTATTCGATTAAGATTCTGTTAACTTGTTAGCCATCCATTACAGTAGAGAATCAATGGATGTCGTTTGCAAGTCATCTTAGCATCAGCTTGAAATTTATAAAACCCCTAGAGCCGACTAAAGGCAGGTGCAGATGCTAGCATTAGCTGATACAGGGTAACACCATTGGCTGTCATCTTCAAGCATGCACCCAATCCCGTACTTTCTCTCCCCTGTCCTACCTTCTTTAGCCTCTCACTTCCTCCCTCCCTCCCTATCCAACAAGATCTCTGAACTGGCTGCTAGAGGCCAAAGAAATGGTCTGGTACAGCCATTACAGCAACAATTCAAACGGAAAAACAGTTCGGGAGGGTGAAAGGGTAAATGCCATAATGCCCCTCTAAAATTCCTTCCCGATAGTAACATATAGGCCATAGTAAACCCCAATTCATATCCTTTTCCTCAATCATGTTGTAAGCAAATAATGCAATTCCACATGCATCATTTGCAGAGCTTAAATTTTTAAATTCTATATTGCTCTACTAATTTACTTACCTCTGATGTAGAAATTTTAGTATAAGAGGCCTAGTTGAATTGTGCCAACTAATTGCTATCTGCATAATGCTTTTGTAGAGATTTCATTCAGAAGAGTGCAAACTCTTATTCTTTGAACTTCTAATTAGGGACTGCTACATCTTTTACAGCTGCCTTGTATGGTTTCTCAGAAACCAATAAGCATGTCTGGCATTGTGATTTCATTTGCTGTTATGAAAAGCTCAAATTTGAATATGTAAATTAAAGGCTAACAAAAATTGTTTTCTGGGTATATTTCACATGTTTCAGCAATAAAAAAAATAATAAAAAAATAAAATTTAATTTTTATTTTTAAAAAAAAAACAAGCAACTGAACAACAATTCACAAGAACAGGTTTCTGTAACAACTTTTGGGATAGTGCTTTTTGGAAAAGCAGCTTTCAACTTTATTGTCAAACAGACTATATAAAGTTAACTACTTGGGAAGAATATCAACTAGCAATTACTAACATCTGTGTTTAATTGTCGGTGTCTTTACAACAATCATATACTAGAAGACCACCAACGACAAACAAGGAAAACAGGCTTCAGTGCTGAGTAGAGATGGTAATTTTTTCGGCCCAAAAGTTGTCTCATAGAAACAAAATAGATGGACAAAACCCAACCTAATTTACAAATAATTAGGGATAGGTAATGCCACAGCCCCTTACAATATGTATTATATGGTTAATTTAAATATATACAGAATATCTTGAAATAAACTTTGATGCATATATCATGAATTCACTTGTAAATGCAATGAGTAGTCTTTTATAATATTTATGCTTTTTAACTTTAGAGAACAATGAGGTAAGCAGAGACACCAACTCCACCCTAGATAAGAGGGAACTGGTATGGATATGCTGAAATGAAACCCATAATTTCCATTCATAATCTAGAGATCAAATTCACCTAAGCTCTTATTGACAATAATAACAAAATAAAGGTCACCCAACCTTGTAGGACATCCCTCCAAGGAACAATGGGACTTATTTAATTAAGTCAAGATGAAACCAACAGCTTTCCTTGGTCATAATACACTGCTCCATGTGAATTCCTATAATGGCATTTTCTATAGTGCATATTCCAAGTATCCAGAGCTTCACAAGTCTTAAGCTTTTATGTACCAGCATTTCACAATTTTCCACTCCTTTATATGCCATCATTAAATCTTACCCAAACATTTTAGTAGGATCAAGTTCATCAAACCCCTTTATCACTGCTCAACTTAATTAACGAGAAAACAAAATCATACTAAATGTTTTGTGATCCAAGCTTAAACTTAGGAGCAGCTGACTATAAGATTTTTCTCAATTTCAACTCAAACCCAAACAAAAAACAAAAGTTATAGAACGCAAATGAAAAATGAAACAGATAATAATAAAATAAACTTACATCAATAGAGCCTTTCTTAGCAACACTAGTCCAATCCTTAGCAGCCACACCAGTTCTCCATTCAAAATCCACAGTCAACGTAACTGGAGGCTTATGTTCCACCGCCCAGAAGCACGTCATGTAATCCCCTTCCTCCGACCCCGTAAATGCGAACTGGCCCGATTCCACATGGTCTGCGTAGTGATAACTAGTCCCAGAAATCGAAGTCACCTAAAATCCAGACAATTACCCAAAAATCAAACCTTTATAAAAAGAAGGCCAAAATTGGATGTTAGGACTCTATATCTAATAACTACTGACCCTGGCTGTGATCTTGTGCGACTCCGGCAAAGGGTGACCGTCGTTAGGGTTAACGACGCTGTACTTGCCAACAGTCATTGAATTGATTTTCATATCTTCTGCTATGCATTTAGTATGCCCAGATTGTAGCTCGAAGCGAAGTGATTCTGATAGAGACGACAAAGTCGCCAAGATTGCAACAAAAAGGCAAAGATTTAATGAACCCATAATCAAGATTGGTCCTTCTTACCAGGAAAAGATACAAATTTGGGGTTTTGTAGCTTTGATTGTTTAGGACCGAGAGTTTTGATCGCAAATCGCGAACCCAAAGATTGGTTCTTTTGATTACGGAGATGCAGAGAAAAGGGTTGTGATCAGATGGGGAAGTTTGATTGGATGAGACACGTCTATTAGAAGAAGAGATGCGATGGAATTCGTTGTCTGTCCAAACTGGGTCTGGTTTAGTCTGGTTGGAGTTTGACTTGTTCTGTAACTATTTTAGTTTATTTTGTTGTGCTAAATAGTTGTAAATTTTTAGATTTTTTTTTTTTATATAACTATATTTTTGGTACATGAAATCACGGAGTTCGAATTCGATTAAAAAGTTTTAAAATTAGTATTAATTAAATTGTAGTAATAGTTTTTATTAGCTGCTCACGTAAATTTTTTCAATCTTTTTTCCCTTTTAACCGTTACAATACAGTTGGAGGAGAATGTATTTGTTAGAAATTTGAATTACTTTTTTCTTTTAACTAATTGGATCAATCACTCATAGGGGTGGCAAAATTTGAATTTACCAGAATAATTAAAAAAGAAAAATTGAAATATAATTCCATGTCAAATACCTTTATTTAATGTAATATTAATTCCTTAATTATGATGAGAGATAATAAATAAAAATAATATTTTTTTCCGTTACATCAAATTGTCACTTTTACGTGTGCAAATTACATAATAATTGATTTTGCTAATTTTTATAAAAAATTATTTTGAATAAATTAAAATAATATCTCTTAATTCTAGTAGGGATCTAACCCAAACGGGGTAAACCAAGGGAATGGGAATGGGAAAAAAAAATCTGACATTGAACTCGGGACAGGAACGGGGAACAGAATGTCCACCCAGTGGCTTCCCCGACCCGAACATATTATATATATATATATATATATATGTTTTGCACAGATTCCAAGCTCCTCTCTCCAAGAAAATAATCAATCAATATCAATTAACCATTTCCCCTATCAGTTTGCAATAAATCAACTGAAATAAAAATCAAGGTATTTACAAAAAAATGCAAAACAAAAATGCAGGGAGCAAAACAGAGCATCATTATACGGTTGGTCACAAAAATGTGAAATTTCTTCAAATAAACACGATTTTCCATCATCAATAACAATTGAGTACTTTATTTAAACAAAATAAAGGAGATTGAAGAAACGACCTCTTGAGCTTTAATGGCAAAATAAAAAAATACTCAACAATAGGCAATGAAATTGGTCTCTACCATTGCACGCTTCGAAGAAGAACTCCCGACGCAATCGGCACGACAAACTAAGCAAAAATGAGTGAGAAATGGAAAAAAAATTGAATGAAGAAAAAGAAGACAGAACATCAGTCAATGAGAGTGACTGACAGTGAGAAAAAAAAAGGAAAAAAGAAATAAATTTAAAAAAAAGGGAAAATCATATCCATCGGGGTCGAGAATTCCTGCCGAAACGGAGATGGAGGGAATTTTTTCCTGTCATCCTATCGGGGGTGAGGATGGGAATTTCTGCCCCTGGGCAGAGCAATAGGTGGGGAGCTATTCCCCGCTCTCGCTTTCGTCCCATCCCGTGATGATTTCTATTGTCATAATACATTATATAAAAATAAATAAAAATTAATTAAGCCAATAAATGCTTTGTTCACATTTATGATGGTAAAATTGAAATCAATGCATTAAATATTATTTTGAAATTTACCAAGCGCTAATTTGATCGGACAAATTTTTTTAAAAGTGACAATTTAGTGTATGAAAAAAATATGAATTTTTTAAAAGTGACAATTTAGTGTATGAAAAAAATATGAATTGATAAAGTTAAATCCGGAAAAATACAAGTAACTCAATTTATTTATAAATAATAAAAGTCTTGCAAATTACTACTAGCACTAGTTAAGTTGCAAAATACCAATTAATTCAATGGTAGTGTAAGGTCTCCACTTAAAAAAGAAAAATGTAACTAAATGGGTTTGCTAAAGTGCATGTGCATGGTTAGGCTTGGGCTTAAGCCCCGTAAAACACCCCTACTAGAAGCACATTATGATGGGGAAAATTTATATATAATTTTAAAAGAAAAACTCATCCCAATAAATGAGGGGAATTTTTTTAAATAATATTTAAAAAAAATTAGAAAAATGGTGTATATCAGAAACTATTTAGAAAAGTGAAATTTTTTATAAAAATGTAGTCATTGTTTGCATTATCAGAAGTGGGATCCGACTGATGGAGATTGAAATTTAGGTCTGAAAATGTAACCAACTGTTGCGTTGTCAGAACTGAAAATGCAACAGTTAGTTGCGTTTTCAGACTCGTCAGTTGACGCACGCATCCTATATTTAATATAATAAAATATGTGTACAAAAATATCACATGATGTATTTGGCTTAGTGGTAAATAAGCTTTTGTTCAGACTCACTTAACCCTCCTAGCAACATTATTTTTATCTTTTATTTTCACTCACAATTTTGTTTTCATTTATTTTCACTCGTAATAGTATTTATGTGTCATATTTGGTTTAGTGGTAAGGAAGTTTCTGTTTATTCTCACTTTCTCGAGTTCAAACCTTCCTGGCAAGAATTTTTGTTATTTTTTTTCGCTCGCATTCTTTTATTTTTTCATTTATTTTCACTTATAATTTTTTAAAAGAAATTTACACAAAAAATAAGAAAAAATAAGTCGTTTCCACTCACAATAATATTTATATGGCCTATTTGGCTTAGTGGTATGGAAAATTTTGTTTATCCTCACTTACCCGAGTTCAAACCTTCATGACAACAATTTTTTTTTTTATTTTCACTCACATTTTTTTATTTTTTCATTTATTTTCATCTATAATTTTTTTAAAAGAAATTTACACAAAAAAATAAGAAAAAATAAGTCGATTTTTAAAAAAAAAATTATAAGTAAAAAAAAATGAAAGAATAAAAAAAATGAAAGAAATTTACACCCAAAAAATGTAAGTCGGTTTTGCAAAAAAAATTATAAGTGAAAATAAATGAAAAAATAAAAAAAATGAAAGAAATTTACAAAAAAAAAGGTGGTCTTGTGAAAAAAAAATTATAAGTGAAAATAAATAAAAAAAATAAAAAAAATGAAAGAAATTTACACAAAAAAATAAGTCGGTTTTGCAAAAAAGAAATTATAAGTGAAAATAAATGAAAAAATAAAAAAATATGAGTGAAAATAAAAGTTAAAAAAATTATTGTCAGGAAGGTTTGAACTCAGGCAAATGAGGATAAACAAAAATCTCTTTACCACTGAGACAAATATACCATATGAATACTATTGTGAATGAAAATAAATTAAAACAAAATTATGAGTGAAAATAAAAAATAAAAATAATACTGTTGGTTGGGTTTAAACTCGGGTAAGTGAATCTAAATAAAAGCTTATTTACCACTAATCCAAAAGTATTATGTGATATTTTTGTATGCATATTTTATTATATTAAATATAGGAGGCGTGGTCCAACTGACAAGTCTAAAAACGCAACCAACTGTTGTGTTTTCAGGTCTGATAATGCAATAGTTGGTTGAGCTTTCAGATTTAAATTTCAGTCTCCATCAGTCGGGTCTCACTTCTGATAACGCAAACAGTAACTGCATTTTTATAAAAAATTCAACTTTTCTAAATAGTTTCTGGCACACACCACTTTTCTAATTTTTTTTTAAAAAAAATTATTTTAAAAAATTCTCCAATAAATGATACATATTTAAATATTTAAAAATAAATATTTTACTTATTTCTATAGATCTATTCGGTGTAAATTTAAATTAGTCTAATTAATAAATTTCTTATATATATATATATATATATAATAACAAAACTATTACAACATTGTGAAAAGGATTGATGGGCACCTAGGGATGATCATGGGGCGGGGATTTCCCGTCCCCGGTGGGGACCCGACCCGAATGGAGCGGGAAATTTTCAAATTTTTCTCCCACGGGGGTGGGGAGAAAAAAATCTCTGTCCCGGAAAAAAAAAATCAATATTTTATTATATATATATATATATATATATTAAATTTTTTCAGGTTGACATTTATCGGTGTGGAAGTTGCTCAAGTGATATTATTAATACTTGAATTCCAGTGATATTATTAATATTTGTATGGAATGTTTAAAAATATTTGTATTTTAATTGTATGCGATATTTTAATTTTAAGTTATCAATTATTAAATTTTGCAAAGTAAATTTTATGAAATATTTTTGATTTGGGTCTGGAATATTTATCAGGGTCGAAAATCTCCATTGGAGTTGAGTATTTTTATTGGGGACGGAGATCACCGCGGGGACAAAGATGGGAGATTTTTTTCCTGCGTCCCCAGTGGGTGCGGAGACTAAGACGGGGGATCCCCGCCCCTGGGCGGGGCAGTAGGTGGGGAGCCACTCCCCTCCCCCAGTGGCGACACCACATGAAAAACAAGGGGGGCAATTGCCCCCCTTAATTTTTGAGAAAAAATTAATTATGTATATATATTTTTATACATATATATTAAAATTACCATTTTGCCCCCCTTCAAATTTTACTTTTACCCATCTCTCCTTAACTTATTTTTTAAGTTTTCAATCAAACAACCCTTCTGTATTCCCACTTCTATTCAAACAAAAAATACAAAATTATCTTCTTTATCTCTTGAAATTTTTAAAGAAAAATCAGGTGAATTTGAGAAGAAACTAAGCACTATTGCAAAGATTTATCTTTAATTTGAGGTTAGTAATTTAATTTTATAATTTTTTTTGCTTTTATATGTCTTATATCTCTTAAAAGTTAGTAATTTAGATTTTACAATTTTAGGTTTTTGCTTAAAACCTGTTATTCTTGATTGAAATCTGTTATTTTGTCAAAATCTATTATTTTGCTAAAATATGTTATTCTTGATTGAAAGCACACCATAGAAGACTTATTGAGACTATGGGTGGATTAAAATATCTTATATATGAACGAAAAGCACTACTGGTTGCCTACTTGGTTGCTCTCTTCCTCTTCTTGCTTTTCCAAATATTTTGAATTTAGGACATACTTTCAACTTTAATTGTTTTAAACAGTCCGGATCAGAGGAAACTTGACCATCACCGCAAAAAGGGACATCCTGCTTTGTATTGTTTAATAAACTCTTATAAGATTATTAAATATTTTGATTAATAATATAATAACAAGCAATCTGATTTGCAATTTGTAAGAATGAATTAAATTCAATGTCAATATAAAGCAAATACGTACATCTTTGCTGGAAAAAATATGTTTATTTTGTGCTTCAATGCTTTCTTGCTCTCTTCCTCTTCTTTCTAATCCAAATATTTTCAGTTTAGGACATTTTGCCACATTTAATTTTTTTAGAGAGTGGCAATTCAAGGAAACATGACCATCAACACAAAAACCCACCAACTCTGATGGAAATATTTGGAAAAAATGTAGAATGGAATATATTACCTGTCAAATATGAGGTGATTTCTTTTTTGTGGGGCTTAATATAGACATCAATTTCACAATGAATGGAATATATTACCTGTCAGATATGAACTTACATATCTACTAGTTTGCATAGTCCAACACCTTAATCAACCCAACAAAATCTATTGATTAAACTAAAATATTATGTTATGTTTGTCATTGTTTTTGGCTTTTCTCATATCATCAGTTGTTAAGATATTATTTGTATTTGTATTTGTCACTAGTTACTAATTCTTTTTTATTATTTTTTCAGTCATGGAAAAGTATTATAAGAGGAAAAATATGGATGAATCATTGCCACCAATTCAAAATCAAGAAAGCCATGCTAAAGAGACTCAAAATTCAAGTACTTTTGAAGTTGATTTAGCAAATCTTCCAGTCGATCCTGCATTACGAAAGCCAATTATGGATTATCATCCAAACATAAGAGATGAAGTTCGAAGAGCATATCTTCAAAAGGGACCTTGTCAACCTCGTGATCATAATTTTAAACAAACTTTACAAGGTAAAGTGTTAAGGAGATTTAATCCATCTTGTTTTGATGAACACCGTACATGGTTGGAGTATAGTAAGGTAAAGGAAGCAGCATATTGCTTGAATTGCTACCTTTTCAAATCAGATAGTAAAGGGAATGGAGGTAGTTGTGATGCATTTGTCTTGGAAGGTTTTAGTAACTGGAAGAAAAAGTCAAAACTAGAAGAACACATTGGAGGTCCTAATAGTGCACACAATCAAGCTTCAAAGAATTGTCAAGTTTTGATGAATCAAAAGCAACATCTTCAAACAATTGTCGATGAGCAATCAAGCCAAGCTCGAAGTGACTACCGAACTCGTTTAACTGCTTCAATTAATTGTGTAAGATTCCTTTTGAGACAAGGTTTAGCTTTTCGCGGTCATGATGAATCAATAGATTCAACTAATCCAGGAAATTTCAAGGCAACTTTAAAACTTTTTTGTGATTATAATGAAGATGTCAAAAGAGTTGCAATAGACAAGTGTCCTAAAAATCTAAAATTGATATCTTCAGATATTCAAAAGGATATTGTGAGTGCTTGTGCAATTGAAACCACTAATTCTATCATACAACATTTGGGGACTGCTTTATTCTCAATATTAGTAGACGAAGCTCGTGACGTATCAAATAAAGAACAAATGGCAATTGTTGTACGTTATGTGAGCAAGGAAGGTAAAGTATGTGAACGCCTTTTGAGTATTGTGCATGTTGGAGACACTAGTGCTTTATCACTAAAGGCTGCAATTGAGTCAATATTTGCCAAGCATAATCTAAGCATATCAAGATTACGTGGTCAAGGTTACGATGGGGCAAGCAATATGCGAGGTGAGTTTAATGGTCTCAAAGCTTTAATTTTAAAAGAGAATGAAAGTGTTTTTTATGTTCATTGTTTTGCACATCAACTTCAGTTAGCACTTGTAGCTGTTGCAAAAAATCACTTATCTATTGCATTACTCTTCAATTTAATATCAAGTGTTGTGAATGTTGTTGGGGGCTCTTGCAAGCGTCATGATATGCTTTTAGAGTCTCAAGCTATCAAAGTTTTAAAGGCAATTGAAAGTGGTGAACTTGAAAGTGGTCAAGGAAAAAATCAAGAGTCTACTCTTAAACGAGCTAGAGAGACACGATGGGGTTCACATTTTAACACTTTGATAAGCATAATTAGGATGTTTTCTTCTATAATTGATGTCCTTGAATTTGTAATGGAGAATGGAAAGTCTGAGCAAAAAGTTGAAGCTTGCACTTTGTTGGATTCTTTGCAATCTTTTGACATTGCATTTTGTCTTCATTTGATGAAACACATCTTAGGAATTACTAATAAATTATCACAAGTATTGCAAAGAAAAGATCAAGATATTGTAAATGCTATGGCATTGGTTAAGATAGCTAAGCAACGCCTGCAATTAATGCGAGATGATGGATGGAACTCTTTGTTAGATGAGGTGACTTTGTTTTGTAATAGCCACAATATACCAGTCCTCAATATGGATGATATGCATGTTGCTCAGGGGAGGTCTCGACGTAATGTTGATAAAGTGACAAACTTCCATCATTTTAAGGTCGAGTTATTTTGTGCTGCAATAGATATGCAACTTCAAGAGCTTGATAACAGGTTTAATGAGGTGAATACGGAGTTACTTTTATGTTTTGCATGTTTAAGTCCCGCAAATTCATTCTCTGCATATGACAAATGCAAGTTACTTCGTGTTGCTCAATTTTATCCTATTGATTTTTCTACTATCCAGCTCATTATTCTTGAAAATCAATTGGAAATATATATCATTGACATGAGGTCTAGTAGTGAGTTTTCAAATATTACAGGAATTGGTGATCTTGCTGAACAAATGGTGCAAACAAAAAAGGATATTTTATATCCTTTGGTTTATAAACTCATCACTTTATCACTTATCCTACCCGTTGCAACTGCAACAGTTGAAAGAGCATTTTCTGCTATGAAATTTGTGAAGAATCGATTACGTAACAAGATGGGAGATCAATGGATGATTGATTGTTTGATCACTTATATTTAAAAAGATATATTTAATGCTATTGATAATGAAGTTATTATTTATCGCTATCAGGGCATGAAAACTCGAAAACAGCAATTGTAATTTTTTTAAATATGTTAATGAATATTTTTCTATATTTAACAATTTATTTATAATATGTATGTTATATTTTTTTCTTTTAAGCCTGACATATATTTTTGCCCCCCTTGATTGCAAATCCTGGCTTCGCCACTGCCCTCCCCCGCCCCTATGGACACCTACTTCCATCATCAACAAACTAAGACTTACATCTTTCAACCGTGGAATTTGGCATTTAAATTTGTATTATATCTTCATTTATATTCTTCTCATTTACATAAATTAGATTCAATTTCTTTTTTTTTTTATGAAATGTATTAAATCTCTGGTATATTATTCTTATTCATAAATAGCACGAGTTGGAGTTAAAATTAGTAGTAAAGCCTTGTTTAACATGATTATGAATAAATATATTAATATTTTAGATATAAAAATACTTATTTGCATCTGAAAAATAATTTATAAAATTATAATACTACCTCTTTTAATCTTTATATTAATTTATTTCACATAAAATTGTAATATTAATATGTTTTATAAAATAAAATCCAAATAACTCGCAAAAAAATAGGGGAAGAAGGAAAAAGAATGGTGAAATTGCAATTGCAAACTACTGGCAAGCTTTAATATTTAAATAAACAAACTCTAACAATTTGTGTTGCATCAAATTTCTTGTCCCTATAGAATACTATACTTGATAAAATTGTAATTCTTATATCTCATTCTAAGTCTAATTTAACATATAAATAATTCTAGAGTAGATAGTGATTAAGCAGATAATTAATAATGAATATATTAAAATAATTTTTAAATATTTTAATTTCTCAAATTCATAAGAAAAAATATAATTAATTATCTCACATAAGAAAGAGTCCTCAAACCTTTCTAAAACCTTAGCTTTACTCTCTCTCTCTCTCTTTATATATAGATTCTTTGAGGTAGATTATTTGTCTAATTGGATCGTTAGTGACTAAAAATCTCTATACTTTTTTGTATGTTTGTATTTTTATTTAACTATTTTAAACTTTTAAAAAAATTATTAATATGTATATTTGACAAGGTTTTTCTTTAAAAAAAACGATAATTAATTGTTATTTTTCTTTGTGAAATTTTATGATAGGCAGAATGATGAATAAGTGAAATTTAGTGAACTATAACTATTTTAAAATTTAGATCCGTATTTAGTGAATATCAACAGCTAAATTAAAAAAATATTTTAACGTTTTAATTAATAATCTATAATTAATACATTCGGTAAATCCAACACATTAAATCATCTCCTAACTTTACAATTAAAAACAATAAAAATAAATAGCTCAAATTGAATTTTCTTATAAAAGATACAACAACCTGAACTTTAGGTACTTAATATAAGCCATCATATCAAAATGATTAACATTCTTTGATTTTAAAAGAGACGTGTAATCTCAAGCTCGCGATGAACGTCAAACTAGCTATTTGTGAGGTTGATTCATCGGCGAAAAGAGTCCCTCCACCATCGCCACCGGATGATAGACAAAGAAAGAAGCAGAGAGAGGGGGACAGCATGATGGTGGATTCATTGGAGCATAGTACTTGGGTTTCAGGTAAATCAGATAGCCCAGTTCTTTCATTTAAAGATGCTTTGATTCGCAAAGCTAGGAGGTGATTTGGGGATCATATTCCTTCAGTCAATTATGAGAATTTTGAGACCGAATCAGACGCTAATGAAGAGGAAGAAAGGGATGAAGACTCATTTGACTCAGATCAAAGCTCAGATGATGAGGTAGAGGATGATGAGGAGATCAGCATTTCAATCAAGGATGGATTACTCAAACTGGATGTTTCTGATAAGCTTGAAACGCAGCTAGCCCACCCATGGAAAAAATCAGTGGTAGTCCGCCTACTGGGAAGGTATGTGAGCTACAAAGTTTTGTGTAACAGGGTGGAGGCACTTTGGGCACCAAAAGGAGGCTTCAAGATAATTGATCTAGATAATAACTTCTTTTTAGTGCATTTTGACTTAATGGATGACTATATCAATGTTCTGGTGGGAGGACTGTGGGTCATACTTGGACACTATCTTACAGTGCAACCTTGGCACACCGAATTTTCTACAGACAATGATGCACTAACCTCTGTGGTTGCCTGGGTTCGCTTTGCAGGTTTCCCCTTGCATTTCTACCATAAGCGTATTTTTAGACAGATTGGTGCTAAAATTGGGAAGATGGTCAAGATTGACTATAATACGTCCATCTCCAAGAGAGCTAAATTTGCTAGAATGGCTATAGAATTAAACTTAACAAAACCGTTGGTTTCGAAAATTTAGATTAAAGACAGAACCTTTAATGTGGAATATGAAGGTCTTTATAAGATCTATTTTTCATGTGGGAAATATGGGCACCTAAAAGAACAGTGCAATAATGTGAGCAATCAGGAAAGTCTAAGCAAGGAGCAGGCCATGGAAAACCACTTCAATGATCATAGCTATAGAGATGGTGATGCTGGAAACGCCAACAAGGAGAGTGCCGAGGATTCACTTCATTTTGGCCCATGGATGACGGTTCAACGGTGAGGACGGAATAACAATGGAAACTGAGCTGTACAAGGTAGCCGAAATGGCATTGCTGTTAACAAAGGAAATGGGTCAAGGTTTGACTCTCTCGCCAGCCTACATGAGGAATCATAACAAAGCCCCCTTACCACAAGTGTTACTTTCCATAAAGGGCAGCCTTCAGGCTCTGCTAAAGAACCAAAACAGAACGTAGTGCCAAAAGAGCAAAATAGAAATCAGATTGCATGCTCATCCTCCTTTGTTACTGCTGGTAATTCAAGGAAACCTTTTCAGTATCGGCAAGAACAACTCATTATCACCCCCCCCCCTCCATAAGTCCTCAATCATGCCTCTTGAAACCTGTGGGGAAGGAAAATCAGGACAACAATAAAGGAGTTGGACCAAACGAATAGGAAAAGGCAAAGGCTTTTGCTTTCAACGTTGACAACACGAAAGTTAGTAACAGAGCCAATAGTGTTACCTCAGAGATTCTGGATCCTAAACAACATGTGGCCATTTCAGTTTCCTACCCTGAAAACTCAGGTGTTCACCATTCAGCCTCTAAGCGAGGAAAAAATTCCAACTATAAATACGGATATAAAGGCACTTTATTGGGCAAAGGAAGACCACCTGACAAAGGGATTTTGAAGCCAATCCGAGAGGCTCTTTTTGCTAAGGGAAAGGAAAAAAAAAACAAGCAACTCGAATATGAATATCAGTGATTCTTTGGAGCTCTTCACAAACCTAGTTCAGTTGGATAACTCCAAAGAGAAGTTGAATGATACCTGCAGTGTACCAGTGGTCATGGTGGATGCCAATGAGGAAACTCCTGAGATCAATCGGGTTGTTTAATCCTAGCTGATCTCCTCTTTTTTCTCTATTTTATGGATTTAAATATTATGGCTTGGAATTGTCAGGGTGCTGGAAGTAATGAATTTGTTAGGCATGCTAGAAATTTAATTAAAATTTACAAGGTCTCTATCCTTATCTTGCTGGAAACTCGTATCAGTGGGAGTATTGCAGATAACATCATACGTCGTATTGGTTTTCATCACTCTTTCAAAGTTGAAGCTAATGGTTTTGCAGGAGGTATTTGGATTCTTTGGGAGTCGGGGATCACCATCGATGTACAGACCTGTTCTCATCTGTTTGTTCATTTCAAAGTTAAGGGTAGTGACGCGAGTCTTGTGTATTACACTACTGTCTATGGGGATCCATCGAGCAATCGGAGGAAAATGCTTTGAGAAAGTTTCAAAGCTATTGCTGAAACAACTCGGGGTCCTTGGACTGTGTTTGGTGATTTTAATGCCTTCCTTTTCTCTAACGAAAAATCTGGAGGCTCTGACAGGGGTAGCAAACCATGTTCTCTTTTCACTCAATGCATTGCAAATTGTCAGCTGGTAGATATGGGATTCTCTGGGCCTAACTTCACTTGGCATAGGGGGCTTATTATGGAGCGCTTGGATCGGTACCTCTGCAATCTCAGCTGGATGGGAAAGTTTCCAAAGGCAAAAGTCTTTCACTTACCAATGACTAAATCTGACCACAGACCTGTGCTTTTGAAGCTACTGAATAACACCTACAACCCCACAGATTGTAATTTCAAATTCAATGCAGCCTGGACCTTACATCATGATTTTGCTAATTTGGTGCATGATAACTGGATGGAGAGGGATAAGTTGGCTGCCACGGTTAAAGAGTTTCAAGCTAAGGCAACTTGTTGGAGCAGGAGAATGTTTGGCTGCATCATGTACCGTAAGAAGAACATTATGGCCAGGATTGCAGGTATTGAGAAATTTCTTGAAAATGCTAGATCCCCCTCTCTTGAGGATTTGGGGTGCAAGTTAAGAGTAGAGTTAGACAATATTCTCCTACAGGAAGAGGCTCACTGGAAACAAAAGGCGAATTCTGATTGGCTACTTGCGGGGGATAAAAACACGTCCTACTCTCACAACAAGGTCCAGATTAAAAGGCAGAAGTGTTATATTCATGGCTTAGTAATGTCAGATGGGACTTAGATGTTTGATCTGGAAAGACTTAAAGAACATGTGGTTTATTTTTTCAATTCCCTCTATTCGAACAGCCACCATGAGGTTCCTCTCTACTCTATTCAGAATTAATTTCCCACAGCTTCGGATAATATAGCAGGCATCCTCTCTAAACCTGTCAGTATCGAGGAGATTCATAAGGCAGTCTTTAGCATGAAACCCCTGAAATCCCCAGGTATTGATGGCTTGAACCCCTTATTCTTTCAAAAATATTGGGAATTTATTAAACTTTCAATTCATAGATTTGTAAAGAAAGCCTTTGATAGAAAAGATATTGAAGATTATTTCTACATAGCGCTTATTTGCCTAATTCCTAAGAAAAACAGACCAGCTACTGTGAACAATTTTTGCCCCATTAGCCTGCTTACTGTCCTCTACAAAATTGTGATGAAGGTTGTTACGAGCAGGATCAAGCCCTTCTTAAATACTATTGTGGGCCCGCACCAAGCTAGCTTTATTCATGGGAGACAAATTATTGATAATGTACTGATTATTCAAGAATTCGTGCATTCTATGAGAATCAAGACTGGTCAGAAAGGGTGGATCATTGTCAAAATCGACCTTGAGAAAGCTTACGATCGGATTCGCTGGGATTTTTTAGTTGATACCCTTTTAGAGGCCGGTTTTCCTAGGGATCTCTGCTCTTTTCTTTTGGCCTGCTGGAGAAATAGTAAATCTCAAATTATCTGGAACGGAGGCCTAACTAATAGCTTCAAGCCATCATGTGGAATTCGTCAAGGAGATCCCCTCTCTCCTTATATGTTCGTTCTTTGCATGGAAAGACTCTCACATGGTATTCAAATGGCAGTTAGAGAAGAAAAGTGGAAACCTGTGGTTCTTAACAGAGGGGGACCTCCTATTTCTCACCTTTTCTTCGTTGATGACTTGATCCTCTTTGCTGATGTAACACCCCGTTACCCCCGATAGATGGATGCCGGAGCGTCACCCGCGTAACTCACATAAACGCATACACCAACTCAAGACACGTTAAGGAAATAAGTACATTTAATCCAAAAGATAATAAATTCATATATAATAATCATATAGTTTTACATCCAAGTTACCATACACAAATACTACTAGATTATACCCCAACAAAAGTACCCTACAACCATACATCACATATACACTATAATTTCCTCCACTTAACTTAATTAATTAATTCCTTGTAATAAAGTCCTTATTATCCAAATTTTCTTTTGCTAAAATTACTGAAACGCTCTAAATATTCCGACATACCAAACAGATTCCGACTAGGCCTATTTTGGGTTGTTACAGCTGAAGCTTCAGTCGAGCAGATCGAGGTGATTAATGGAGTGCTTCATGATTTCTGCCAGTGCTCGGGGCTGTTGGTGAGCAAAGATAAGTCCGCCTTTTGTGTGTCAAAAAATGTGAGTCGATCTCTAGCTTTTGAATTACATAGAACCTCTGGTTTTTGCCTTACATAAGATTTGAGTCTATACCTAGGAACACCTGTGATATATGGAAGAGCTGATGTTAAACTTTACTCCTACTTAGTTGACAGGATCAAAGGTAAATTAACTGGTTGGAAAGCTAAAACTCTCTCTTTAGTAGGACGCATCACCTTAGTTAAGTCAGTTTTAATGGTTGTTCCAAAGTATCTAATGCAAATAGTTGTGCTCCCGATGTCTATTTGCAACAAGGTAGAAAGAATTTGTAGGGGCTTCATATGGGGTTCATCGGAAGGGGAGAAGAAATTGCATCTCATTAAATGGGATACTATTTGCAGCCTAGTTTGAACAAGGTGGGGCTAGGATAAAAAGGCTGAAGGTGTGCAATGACGCGTTCATTCTTAAAATTATCTGGCGTATGGTTCAAAATGATCAACCTTTGTGGGTGAAAATTCTGAAAGCGAAATATAAAATGTCTCAAAACTGTTGGCCTGCTATTCTTCCTGTTCAAACATGATCTAGTTTGTGGCGCAACATCAGCCGCCTTTGGTCGGAGTTTAGATCCAACAGTTGCTGGGCTGTCATTAATGGTGCATCTACTTCTTTTTGGTTTGACAGTTGGGCTGAAGCAAGACCCTTGTACCTGCATGTCCCTTTGGAGATCAGAGCCTCTCGGGATTGGGAAGCTATTTCTAGCTTTACAGTCAGAGACATGTATGATGTAGCTACTGGTTGGAGAAAAGGTAATTATGATAAGTTTTTAAATTATGAAATCTGCAAGTTGGTGGAACTCTCCCTACCACCAGAAGAAAATCTGTGAATTGACAGCCTGGTATGGTTGCCCTCTGCCTCGGGATCCTTTTCCATTGAGTCAGCCTATTGTTTGCTTGGACAGGAAGGACATAACCTCAAGCAGACAGAATGGAATAATTGTTGGAAGTGGCAAGGACCTCAGCGGGTCAAAGTCTTCCTTTGGATCCTTTACCATGGCCGCCTCCTGACCAACAAAGAGAGAATGAGGCGCCATATGTCACAAACTGGAGCTTGCCCGGTGTGCAACAGGGAACAAGAGTCTGCTTTACACATGATCTGGGACTGTCCAGTGGCTAAAACTTTGTGGAAGGAGCTGTTACCTACTGATTTTGTGCAGGAGTTCTTTGCTTGGGATATGCAAAGCTGGATGCAGAAGAACTTAACTCTTAATTCCCCTGTTAGAGGTATTCCTTGGCACCTAACTTTTGGATTTACTTGCTGGTGGATCTGGCGATGGAGGAATGAGTTGGTGTTTAAAAACAAGCTTACAATCGGCACCATCAAGAAGCAAATCATAGCTGCCACCTGTAAGGCATTTATGCATGCAAAAGAAAATGTGGCTGATTTGGGTAGACTTACAGGGGCTAAAAAGGAAATATTGGTTGGTTGGGAGGCAGCAGGGATGAATAGTATCACGCTTAACACTGATGGATCATTTCACAGGAATGCTATGCGTGCAGCTGCAGGAGGGATCATTAGAGATTCATTAGGCAGATGGATTGGAGGATTTTCAGCCCATGTGAGAGGGCAAAATGCTTTCACAGCTGAGTTATGGGGAGTTTATTTTGGCCTTCAAGAAGTATGGAAGCGGGGCTGGAAGAAGGTAGTTCTGCAGGTATATAGTAAAAGCATTGTAGTAACCATTTCTTCAACAACTGAGATACATCCAGCTTATCGAGCGTTAGTTTTGAGAATAAGAGATCTCCTAGATCGCGATTGGCAAGTGAAAATTATCCATATTCTGAGAGAAGCTAATAGAGCGGAGAACCACTTGGCTAACTGGACCTTTGGTCAAGTTAATCGCTTTGTCTGGCATTCTGAGTGGCCTAAGGGTATGGATGAAATACTAGTTTATGATAGAATGGGGACTGCTACCCCTCGAATAGTTAATTTATAATCCTGCTTAGTTTTCTTCTCATCTTGGTATAAAAAGTATATAAGCCTATCATATCACATGTTAGAGTAACCTTCACGATTATGCTATCTCGTAAATCAAAATTAATTAATTAACACAGCTTACCTCATTTAACACTTTCCCATGCATGCACCAAATTAATTATGCTTTTATGCTTTAAACTTGGAGAATTTTCATGATATTAATTAAAATTGGTACCGCTAATTAAAGGACAAGAATATTATTTAATTAACGATCTGCTATATCTACCATAGTACCTGTGAAATTGAGGTACATAAAATTATCGTTCCGTTAAAGCTCATAATGCTTAAGAAAAATCAAAATTAATTGAAAATTAAATTTAAAAAAAATTGCAAATCAGATTGGTGAAATTGTACAGAGCAATTACTGCGAATATTTTTTGAGAAGATAAACACAATTAATATAGGAATTTTATTTAAGTTTGAAAGACGATGATAGGGTTGTACGATAAAGACATGTGACATCCATAAATACCTGTAACCTATTGGTTCTAGGAGCCCGGTACGCCAAACCTTTTTTTTTCAACTTAATTTTTATTATATCCACTTAATTCAATCGGTTTAAAAATCATTTGTAATTTAAATAATTAAAAATATAATTATTTTTATTTAATTGTAATTTAAATTTTATTCTCCTTCATCTCAATAATATATTATCAAAAAAAAAAAAAGCAAACTTAAATCAGTTAATAATATTAAATTGTAGTAACTAATAAGTAATGAGCTTGTAAAAAAAAAAATAGTCCAATTCGAGCGTTGTTTTTACAATTGAATTAAAAATTTAATATATTTTTTATTATTCTAAATGAATTTATATATTTCTTTTTTTATCTTTTTTTATATTAATTAATGAAATAAAAACTTAATCATTTAATAATATTATTGAAAATATTAGGATATTTTAATTATTTTTTTAATTTGTGTGTCAAGAGTTAAAATTAAAAATGATATTTAAAGTTGAACGAAAAGAGGGTTAATCTTTAAATTCACAAGGTAAAGTTCTTACCATGAGAACCTTAGTATCGCTCTTGATACAAAAATCCCTCAAATAAAATAATTATAATCCTAAGTATTAGTAATTTTATGTCAACTTAAATTTGAAAAAAAAAATTAAAAAAATAAAATAAGCAGATCAACATTTATACATATTAATAAAAATAAATATAATTCATCTAGACTCTAGAGAAATCAATTATACAAATACTATTGTAAATATAATTAAAACAATAATCACAAATCAACCATGGAAGGTTACTTTATATTAATTTTAATTTCCAAATAAATGCCATTAAAAAAACAGAGTAGATTTTGTGATATTGTGAAGTGCTGACTTTGAATTCATCAACCAAATATATTTACTACTACTATTTTTTTTTTCAAAGTGATACACACACGGACAGGAAAGGAACATACCCTTTATTAAAACCATGGCGATTTTAACAAAGCATGCTAATCCTTATATCCACACACACACCACGATCGACAAGCGATGTGGGATCCCGAAGGACCAGCCCCACTCCCACTTGCGCAGAAGGCGACAGCCACACCACAACTTGAACCGGGCCAGAAGCCCAAGGTTTTTTTGAAAGTGATACACACACGGACAGGGAAGGAACACACCCTTTATTAAAACCATGGCGATTTTAACAAAGCATGCTAATCCTTATATCCACACACACACCACGATCGACGAGCGATGTGGGATCCTGAAGGACCTACTACTACTATTTAATATATGCGTAAAATGTACTTTGTATCCCGAATTGACCATTAATTAATTCCAATACAAAAAAAGTACCAAAAGCATGGCCGATGAGACCTTAATTTCTCAAATAATGACACGTCCAAACTTTATTGTATGAAAATTAATTTAGTATTATTATCAAATAAATATACGGATGTCAACCTACCTCATCCTAAGTAAAATAAATATTCACAAAAATTGCAATGTCATATTGTCATTTCATAATTTCTATCTTTTTTTTTTTTTTGAGCTTGGCCCATATATATATATATATATATTAATTTAAATAAGGAATCAATTTTTACTATTCTAATAAGTATGTTTATTAAATTTAAATTAGATGTCATATCAACTATTAATAGTTTTTTGACCATTTATTTTGAGTGGCCTTAAAAAGAACGATCAATTTGAATATCATATTGATCTCAAATTGAGAAAATGTAGGGAAAAGCTTTATATTTATCAGCATCATTATCATAAATTCAAGAATTCAGCATTCCATATATATATATATATATATATATATATATATATATATATATATATATATATATATCATACTAGTAAGCTATAATTAATTAAAAAAATCAGCATGATTTGCATTTCAAAAAAAAAAATAAAAAATAAAACAATGAACATTATTTTGAAAAAAAAAAAATCAGTAATTCAATTTCTATAACCTTCCTAACTCATTATTTAATTATGATGACAAAATTTATATATAATATCTGTCCATTTATGGCTGTAAAAAAAAAAAAATTAGGAAAAGATTAATAGATAATTTGATTAATTAATAAAATTAATAGCAACAACTAAAATCAAAGATGTTATTTATCAAGCTGCCAAACGCCTCCTCTGGTATTCTCTAATCATCACTTCTCACAAAGAATAAGAAAACTTTTTTATTTTCTTTTAATTTGAGAAATCAAAGCAAAGAAAATTTTGCCGGAAAGGAAAATAAAATAAAATAAAACATTTGGTTGGTGAGATTCATTCCTTTTTAATTTCCTTTCTGTTTTCTCATTTTCCCTCGTGAATTCACACGCACAAATACTCTCTCTGTCTATTACGACTTCAAAAGATCGAAGCTTTCTATGATCGATCTTTGATTCCAAGATCGCCGATAAAGCCTTCGCCTTCTACGACGTCGTAAAATTCAACAATGCCGCTGTTTTCTGGGAGTTTCTGATCCCTAAAAATCGATGTGGCGATCTCTTTCTACGAAGTGGCGATGATGAGGAGTGAAGGAGACAAATGGAGATTAGATCGGAAAGTGTACAAGTGAGAGGCGATAAGGCAGGGTCTGCAGGGCCTCCAGTGATTGCTAGAACACGATTACAGGTGTGGTTTATAAGGGTTTGCTCAAGTATTTTGTTATGGACGGGTTTGGTTCAGCTTGTCGCCGTTGGAGAGCTTTGGCAACCGCGCTTTATTACCGGTTTAACCCATAAAATCTCCCAGATTACACCTTTCCCTCTCCGCGTCCAAGTTATTGCCCAGCTGCCGCCTCCCCCACTTCTTCCTCTAAGTAAGTTTTCTTTTTTTTTTCTTTTGGTGGTTAAAATGGTGCTTTAGCACTCGCGGAGATATATTCTTCATTATTTTGTTTCAATTGAGTGATTTAGAAGAAAGTGGCTTCGGAGTAGTCTGGAATAAAATTTTTTAAGTGCCAATTTCATTAATTATTTGATCTTGGTCTAATGCAAAATTGGAGTCGTTGGAAATTTTGGAATTTTGTTTATCTATCTTCTTTTGCTAAATCGGCTATGTTTTTAATGTATATATACTCCAATAAAATATGTGCACGTCTGTTAAATAGCATGTGGAATATCTGAAATTTGAACTTTAAAGTTACCGAATTATGCGTGATTTGAATTGATTCTTTATCAATCTCGGGCATTCTACAAGATGCTTGTGTACGTAAGCTTTTGGTTGCACAACTTTTTGAGTTATCCTTCACCATTTAATCTTTATTTGATTTTTTATTTCAGGAGTTCAAGAATTCTTTTATGCCCATTGGCTTGACTTGAGCAGCTAAAATTCATATATTCATTGTGAATTTGCAATTATTTGTTAGATGACTAGGAATTTTTAATTGCAATCAGAAGTTGCTATCCTAGTGGCATATGGCTAATTTCAACTTTCATTTGTGCCTGATATCAGGCATATGAAAACGTTCAGTAGATAAGGGATATGTTTCCCATGAGATTTCACCTTTCAATGCCTTTATTTTATTGGATTTTCAGTCAAATTGAATCGCATAGATAGAAACCATATTTTCTCAAATACTGGGTGGAGAATGTTCTGCTGCATTGTAGGTTTAATATGTTGAACTTCATAGATGATCATGTCTGTCACAGATGTGCTGTTGATTCTCTTTCTCTTTCCCCCCTCCTCCTTTTTTTGTTATTATATCCGATCTTTCCATCTCAATGGATAAGATATTAACACTGTGATGTTGTAGGAAACTATACAAGTAACGGCTATCTTAAGGTGTCCTGCAATGGGGGCTTGAATCAAATGCGTGCTGCAGTGTGTACCTCTTCCATTATTTCCTTTTCCCAATCATATCTTGTATTATTAATCCAGTTATTCTTGCATATCAGATATGTGACATGGTAGCTGTTGCTCGGCTTTTGAATCTCACTTTGGTTGTTCCTGAACTTGACAAGACATCTTTCTGGGCTGACAATAGGTATATTTGATGTTCTTTTCTAGTTAAGATGTACTCCTTATCTTTTGTGGTTTTTGTAGTTTCTAACTCCAGCTTTCGTTCTGCAGTAACTTTGAAGACATCTTTGATGTGAAACATTTCATTGACTCGCTTAGAGATGAAGTTCGAATTGTAAGAAGGCTGCCGAAAAGATTTAATAGGAAATATGGGTATAAAATATTCGAGATGCCTCCAGTTAGTTGGTCAAATGAGAAATACTACCTGCAACAGGTGCAAATACGTATTGCTATTTTTTATCAGACTATTAGTTGAAAGGACACCTATTATTATGCATCAATTTTGCAGTTTATTTGCACACCAAATTGTTCTTTTAGCCCCAATTTGGTTTGTATATTTTTAATCAGTGAGGTCGCTCATTGAGCTCCCTAATGAGTTCTACCTTTGGGTGATATGATGGAATAATTTCAGATTCCGTTGAAGAATATCCGTCTTAAAGAACGAGTCCTGGTCTTTTGCCTAAAGAGCGGATATGAGGTTTAGCAGGGTGTGCTTGGCACATTCTTTCTCCTTGATGCAACTGACTTATGGCTTCCTATAGTACTTTAGGACTGTAGGGGAGATCTCACTGCCCTGGAGTGGTTAAAGGAGGATTTCTACATCTATACATTTGATTGACATTATAATAAAAGGTGAACAGCAAACAAATTTTTTTGTCTCCAAGAGCAGGGTAATAATCTTTGATTTGAAGGGCACCAAAGCTAAAATGAGGATATGAATGGAAGACTAGATTATTGCAGTTTTAGACACTATTTGGGCGTGGGTTAAGGCATTATTGCCTCTTTAAAAAAATTAACTAAAATCTTGCTGTTACTTTGTAAGTTCTTAATTGCTCTTGAGTTGGTTGTGACCCAGTAGATCTGTATGGTTCCACCTTGGTTGCCTCTCCTCAGCTGGGGCAAAGGGAAGAAAAAATGGAAGTAGCTTTCCCCTTTCTCTATGATTTCAATGCCTGAACTCCCTGCACCTTGTGCCAATATGTACAACATTACATATCACTTGTAAATTGTTCTTAAAGGCCCCTGTAAATTCAATTTGGTAACAGAAGTTAACAAGGTTGACTGTCAGCATTTCATCTGAAAAGCTTATTTCTTGCCATGCCCCCTTCTAAATGTTTCTCTCCTTTGAACAATCAAAGTTGGAATAGAATGTTAATCACCGGCAAGCCTTTCTTTCTTTCTTTCTTTGATATTTGGCTCTTTGTTTCTGCATATTATGTTTCCTGCCCCTCCATGATAGCCTTGTTTCTATGAAGTGTTACTTTCAAGCTGCCTTTTCTCTATTGATGCTGAGCTAGATAAGATTGCGAGCTTGTTTATTATGATAATGTTTGAATCCTGGCTGCATGTGCATTATGAAGTATTTTGTAAACGTGGATTTTTTTTCCTTGGTAAATATTTATGGATGTTGTGAAAATTCACGTCATTAATTAATTTTGAATGTTCAGTATGTGGCCAAAGGCACTAAGACATGGCTAAAATACACACATATCTTTGTAGTAGACAATTGCTTTCTTTCTGCTTCATTACTGCTGATATCTGTTGTAGGCATTATACTTGTTCATCGAGTGTTGCCAATGTTTTTGTCACAATATAATTGAGCCCTCAAAGGTCTTGTTTTCAGTGTTGGCAAAGAAAATTATGGATTGAAAGTGCATATATGCCATGAATTTTTAGATAAGCAGTGAGTTGTTCTGGTCTGTCTTCACTGCTTGTGTCAGCAAGCACATGCATGTTGAAGTGTTCTTTCTTGCTGAAATAATGGAATCATTGCTTTATGCAATCTGGAAATTTAGCTCTTAAGTAATCAGAGAGGAAGAGCACAGCAGAAGTTGGAAGTGATAATTAAAACAGATGGGTGATTGTCAGTGTGCTAAAATTATCATACTTAGGTATGCGAGAATTAAAATACATGTTCGACATGATTGGGGATTTTGTCAATATATAAAGTTATTAAAAGAAAACAAAAGCCTTTGGCGAATATTCGATTATGATCTTAGTTCCACTTTCATGCAAGAAAACTCCTGATTAATCTTCTGATGCAGATTTTGCCACTTTTCAACAAGTCAAAGGTGTTGCACTTCAACAAAACTGATACTCGCTTGGCAAATAATGGGATCCCTCTTGATCTTCAGAAACTTAGGTGCCGTGTTAATTTTCAGGCACTGAAATTCACTCCGCAGATTGAAAGTTTGGGATACAAATTGGTCCGCATTCTGCAGGAAAGGGGGCCTTTTGTGGCCTTGCATCTAAGATACGAGATGGACATGTTAGCTTTCTCAGGCTGCACTCATGGCTGCACCGAGGAAGAAGCTGAGGAGCTCAAGCGGTTAAGGTTTGTTGTGATTGAAAATTGATTTTCTTCTTTTTTTTTTTGATATCCGAGATAATCTTCATCTGTCATGTTCTATGCATATGGCACTGAGTCTGTACATGGTGTTCCCTTTATTCAATAGATGTAGGAAATTTGAAGCTTATTATAGAAGAGCTTTTATTGGCAATAATGACCAGATGACTCGTAAAATAACAAACCTATATTGAGACATGTTGGATATCAACACCAAGGCTTAGCAGACATGAGAACTTTTAATTGACATTCTTTCTGAAAATGTATTATATTTGTGATTTTACTCCGCACTTCTTTTCAGGTATGCGTATCCATGGTGGAGGGAGAAAGAGATAGCATCTGAAGAGAGGAGATCACAGGGCCTTTGTCCTCTGACACCTGAGGAGACAGCATTAATTTTACAAGCATTAGGTTTTGACAAGGAAACACAAATATATATTGCAGCTGGTGAGATATACGGCAGTGAGCGGAGACTTGCAGCACTAAAGGCTGCATTTCCTCGGATTGTAAGTTATTAATCGTTCCACTTCTTGCCTTAGGCTTTTTTCACTGAATAAGCACTTTTTACATTCGTCACTTGATCTTCATGCTCATTGAGTATTCAGAAATAGTAGTAACTGGTCAGTGCCTGCAGCATGTTTGCTAAAGGTCAAGGGTACTATTTGATGGGTTTGCCAACGGAATGGCAAAGCAGTTGTACTTTTTAGATTATTGTTTGTGTAATTAAGCCACATAAATTCAAATAGTTTGAGACCCCATCAAATGGCTGGATGTAATTCTGGAATATTCATGCCCTTGACTCATTACTTAGCACCATGTCATCTATGTTGGTTTTTATCTTGTATTTTAAGCTTATTTCCTCAAAAATTTACTCTATGAAGTTCTTTCCAGGTAAGAAAGGAAATGCTGTTGGATCCAGAGGAGCTACAGCAATTCCAGAATCATTCTTCTCAGATGGCTGCTCTAGATTTTATGGTTTCAATAGCCAGTAATACTTTCATTCCTACATTTGATGGAAACATGGCAAAAGTTGTAGAAGGTCACCGCCGGTAAGTATTCACTTTTGACATTGGATATTGTGCGGGGAAAATAGATCATTTTATTCTGAGCTGATTATATCATGTGCAGGTATCTTGGGTTTAGAAACACAATCCTGCTACATCGGAAAAGACTTGTTGAGTTGCTGGACATGCATCTGAATGGGACAATTACGTGGAATGAGTTTGCTAATGCTGTTCAAGTAACCCACGAGAAAAGGATGGGACAGCCAGTACACCGAAGGGTTATTGCAGATAAACCAAAGGAGGAAGATTATTTTTATGCAAACCCTCAGGAATGCCTTTGTGAAGGAACAAATTGTGATGAGTTGCTGGGCCCTAACAACTCGAGTTCATTACAGTGACCAGTGAATTAATTCTTATGAAAAAATTGAGACAGCTTCCCAGTTATATTCAAAAGCTGGGGGTTTACAGACCATGTTTTCCTTGACAGAGCCTTAGATGACCAATGTATACACACACCTTAGAGCTTGTAAGAAATGGCGGGAGGCAGTCCGGTCATGTCCAATTTTTTTTTTGTCGATATATTTATTTGATTTTTTTCTACAATTCGAAGTTTTTTGATGATAAAATTCCACATTTAGAAATACAAATGTACCATTCATATTCTTTTATTCATGCGATATATAAAGAATACTTTTATGAATTGTTGAGCCTATAGTCCACTGTCCGGGAACTCAGGGTTGGAAGTAGGACAATTGGGAATAGAGTTTCGTAGAATGCTAGTCAGGAGACAATCCTGTTACTGGAATGTGGGAAATATAGGTTCTAGGTCGTAACCTATTGAGTTGCATGATGTGGGCTAATACATCAGTTAAAAAATAAAAGTCAAACCAGGATTATGCAAAAATGTTTATTGTAACAAATTTCAGCCGCAAGCATGTAAATGTCAACATGTTTCCTGTACAACAGCTATCATCAAAATTGCAATTCTACCTGTTGCTAAGAACATATAGCCCAACCTAAGACTCAACTTCCCTCCTGCTATGGATAGAAAGGAAAAATCTTGGCAGCAGAAAATGATCCAAGTAAGATACTATGACACGACTCCTTTAAGGATGTTTCAAAGGTGTTCGGGAGGTATGCCTTTGCTTCCCTCAATTTGAACAATTCCATCAATAAACGTCTCAGATATAATCATGACTTTGATATTTAATACAGTTCTCTATTTGGACTCCCAGAATATAATCTCACCTTGCTCCCCAACCAGACCAAGATCTTTCAGCCTTCTTTCTTGGTAATATTCTAGCTCATCCAATTCCGACTCCCTTTGCTTGAAAAACTCATCAATTTGCTGCAACACCTTCTTTTCCCCTGCTCTTATCCCGACTGCAATCTCAAGTCTTGGGTTAAGATCTGCCTCCTTTAACTTTTCATCCTGCAATACACCTTGTTCTTATAGTCATGACAAGCAAAAAACTGGTGAAGATTAAGAAAATATCCGCTTCACATTATTGTATAAAAACAATAGTTTTGGTTCAAAATGGAAATAATATATTGCTCCAAAACAAATAGATAGATGCCTTTTCTTTGGCAGGTGAAGGATTTCGGTGTTGAACCCATACCCCCCTGCAGCTATTTGCACGGACAAAGATTTGAATATTTTTGAAAATGTATTTACAAAAATAGGGTGGTTCAGAAATTATTTCCGGGATTAGGGTTGCGTCAGAAGCCGCAGCTGACACCTGCGGCTTCTGACAGTGGGACCCACAATTTGGGTCCCTTGCCCCTTGTTATTTTTTTTTAATTTAATAATAAATAATATTATTATATCAATATTATTTATTATAATAATATATTTATTAAATATAATAATATAATTATGATAAAATAATATAAGAAATGAAACTCTATTTTTTAATTGTCTAATTATAAATTTTATGAAAAATACTAAATATTTTTATTTAATATTTTAATAATATTAACAAATATATGATAATTTTAGTTTCATTATTTGATTTTTAGATTAATTACTAGTAAAAAAATGATTTTTTTTGATATATAATAATTGTCAATTTACTAATTGTTTATATTTAAATCACATGATAGGCAGGAATCCAGCAATAAAATTGTTAAATATTATTATTGTCTAGTTATAAATTTTTTTAATTGATTAGTTATAAATTTTACAAAAATATTAAAATTTTCATAAGATTTTAATATTTTTTTTGTAAGGTTTTCATAAAATTATAAATTTCCTACTTTACACATAAAAAATAAAAATACAAGAAAAATAGAATTTCTTTTTCTAATATTATATTCATCCCTTTGGGGTATATATTTGGGACTCACATTTTCTAACATGCATTCCATATTAGTTTGTTACGTCATTTGATTTTTCATATTAGTTGTGATATCTAAAACTAACAGTAAACTCCAAAATTTTTTTTTGAATAATAATTTTTAAATTCATTTTGTTGTAGTGTCAATTTTTTTAAACATTTGAAAAATTTCACCGAATTAATAAATTTTTCAAAACACTTGTTAGATAATTAATTTGATTAATAATAATATTTAACAATTTTATTACTGCATCGTTACCTATCATGTGATCTAAATAGAAACAATTAGGGGTGAGCAAATTTCAGTTAAAACCGAAAAACTGAACCAAACCGATCGATCTTTTAATTTGATTCGATTTTTCGGTTCGATTTCGATTTTGAAAATATATCAATTTCGGTTATTTCGGTTTGATATCGGTTTTATTTTTAATAACATTAAATCAAAATATTTAATATTTTTGTAAAATTTATAACTGCATAATTAAAAAATAAAATTTCGTTTCGTATATTATTTAAATATTATTTTACCATAATTATATTATTATATTTAATAAATATATTATTATAATATTATTTTATTATAATAAATAATATTGGTATAATAATATTATTTATTATTAAATTAAAATAAAATAAAATTAACAAGGGGCAGCAGGTGCCTTTATATATATATATATATATATATATATATATATATATATATATATATATAAAGTGATGCCGCAGCCTGCGGCATCACTGTGGAAAAAGGGACCCAAATTGTGGGTCCCACCGTCAGAAGCCGCAGGTGTCAGCTGCGGCTTCTGACGCAACCCTAATTCCAAAAATAATTTCTGAACCACCCTATTTTTGTAAATACATTTTAAAAAAACTCTATTCAAATCTTTTCCCCCTATTTGCAGGTGTACTAGTTGAGATAAACCCAATTGGTTCTGAAAATGGAACCTAAGCATAGTACTTTGTGATCAAATCATTTGCGTGGTCAGGCTTTCAGCAGATAAATGATTGGTAATCTATAGGCATTTCATCAAGAAGAAAACAGTTAAGAGTCACCCACTCAGCTTGGTTCCAGCACCGTATCTACATGGAGAATACAGTTGAGTTGCACTACTCAATAACAACTTGAGTTCATCTCGTCATTTACATGGGCTAAGACCCTCTCGCCAACAAGAAAAAAGGCAAGTTCTCTAATTGATTCAGACACATAAAATAGAGTAAAAATTACTATAACAATGGATGGGAATGTACTCATAATATCAAACAGATGATAAATTTACCTCTTCTACAGTGGTATGATATCTTGAAAGAGCAGATTTACAAGCATCTCGGACAACTCGGCATATGAGCTCCTCATTAGCACGACTTATTGGCAATTCAAGGTGGCCCCAAATGGTGTTTCTAAATATAGACTCTAAGAGGAAAGCATCAGTACCCCCAAGTGCTACCAGCCTCAAATATGGAACCATTGCTGGTGGAAGAGGATTCCCTAACACAGCATCAAAATCTGCAGCCTCACCTAAACCATTTGATTCAGCAATGTCCAGCTTGTCTCCAAAAAATTCGTCTGTCTCAGATATCTGAAGTGTTAAGGTATATGTATTGCGTGAAGCCCTTGTTTCTATGAAGCCATAGTCCAGAGCCAACTCAGCATTGCTCTTATTTAAATCATATTGGATCAGAACCTGTTGAACGGCCCTCCAACTTTAGTCACAATGAATTAAAGTCACAGGATCACATGCCAATTTATATCTCTCCAAGCCAATATGTAGTTACTTTTTGTCCATGTTGCATCTTAATTTTCCTCTCTTCAATTAAATTTTTTTAAGATCTTTCATACTTGCAATTCCCTTAGATTTGAAACATTTACAATATCCATATCAACTATTAAGCAGGCAAAGATAATGTATGTTTTAATGAGTTGCAGTCATAAATATATCAGACCTGCTCAACACAAAAAATGGTAATCAAAATTTCTGAAGCTGCGATCCGAAGCTGAAGAGATAGATACTTCACCTGCTCGCCAGCCTTGACTGAAGTTGGTGAGCGGAGAGAAAATAGAAGCTCCCTGGAGAAAAGACCTCCTCCTTTAATCTCATATGCATAATCTTCTGTTGTTATATCAGGGCTGTGGTTGATCTGTACAAGAGCCAGGTTGGAAGAAATTTAGATCTTAGAGGGGATGGCAATCATATAAACTAAATGAGAGTTGTTATTCTGAATTGTGAATACGGACTACCCATGAGTGGCTATTTTTTTTATCATTATGTATGTGAACACTTTTTCAGGACAAGAATCTTAGCTTTTAGATGTTGATATCGCTCTGTCCATGTTCAACAGTTACTTGTCATAAATCATTAGGCTGCAATTAATTTGACTGGCATAAATTTTTCAAGCATAGAACATTCTGACATGATGTACATGTCATATACATAATAGGTTAGCCCCACGAAGGTTCAATTGCTGACTCATTGGTCTCCAATAGAAGCTGCAATCTCATGGAATCACAAATCAAGAAGCACAATGATATTTCTAGAAAAAGGGGCACTGAAAAACAATTCCAAGCCATCAGCTGCCTAACAGCCACAGTCAGGAGATTCTTATGTTGTATCCAGCAAAATAATGTGATGCTAGTCTCAAATACACTAAAGATGCACTTCAATTTGCTGCTGGAAACTGACCTAAAGAACGCACGAAAATCTTACCAAGTCTGCTAGGGGAATCAAAACAAGATTTTGCCCAGGAAGACGAGAAAATGCTCTTGACCTTAGCAGACCAAATGCCCAAAAGAAGTCATCCAATGTTATAGTGGAAGGAAAGAGCTCCTTATGAGGGATGAGGATTTCCTCCTCGACGTTGAGAAATTCACGCTGCAAATATTGTTTTACACCCAAGGTTGTGCTCAACAGCTGGGATCCTAAATAAATTCAAGAAAGTTAAAATGATATCTGACCAATAAACATAGCCCTTCAAAGTATGCATACGCAGCACAGGAAAATCAGTGAAGACTCTAGGCACTCTGAATAAAGTGCAGTGCCACTGCAACAATGACATCATGAGTTCCACTAAACAAGTCACCATAGGCAACTTCACAAAATGCATTTAAAATTTGCATGGTATGCTACAGAATTGCGCGCATGATCCATGTTCTTCACCATTCCACGCTGTCCATTGTGAATTTTTGAAGGACCAAGTTTTTTTAAAAAATGCTATACTTTCTTTTCCAAATAACTTACAAGGACCAAAACCCTGTGAATTTGGTTTTACATATTACACATGCATAAGGATGAAGCAAACCATAGCAGGAATTTATTTTGATCTTGATTTCCAAATTCTAAATTTATCAATTCAAGATTAGGATAATGCCAACTTAACATAATATGTATAAACTCAAAGACCATACTAACCTTGAAGCTCAACAATCTCCTCTTCTGACCTGCACTGGAATCACCAAACCAGCCCTTTATCAACCCCAAAATCATGATGAATAAACCAAAGGGAAAAGAAAAAAGTCAAATACAAAAAGCAACCAAAACCCACCAGTATATAGTGGAATTAGTAGAGTCCGGAAGTATATCCAAATAAGGCCGCCAAGAAGAATCCTCCTTTAACTTCTCCCTGATCAGAAAAAGAGCCACAGAAACCCAAGGCTTCAATTCACTACATACATCCCCAATATCAGAAGCTGAAACTGTATCTGGGTTTATCCAAAGTTTCTTGGGGATCTCCAAAACCACCTCTTTTTTCGAAATGTCTCGCTGGGCTATCAGCCCCAGGCCTTCAGGGACGACGCCAGCTCTCGCGGGGGACTTGGCCGACACAACGCCTTGGTCGCTCAGCCACTGCCAGAAGTTTCGGAGTGCTGATGTTGCTGTTGATGATTGGAGAGAGGAGGTTATAAAGATGGGTTTTTTGAGGTAGAGATGTGAACTTTGGTTAATGGGAGAAAAGGGTTTTACATGGGAAAGGAATGTGGAGGAAGAGAGAGTAAAGGGCGTTGCCATTTTTGCGGGTTTGGAGTATCTGAGGGATTGAGTTGGAAGTTGGTTTAACAATGACCAGATGTATCTTTGTTTGTAGCTTTTGAGGCCGGAGATAAGTGGATATTGCTGGTTTATTTATTTATTTTAAATATTGTTTATTTGATTATTGCTTTTGGACACGTAATAGTTTTTTTTGGACAGTTTCATTTATTTATTAATTATGTTTTTTTTATAGTGGTACTTACAAGATAAGTATGGACCGGTTAACCTGCATATGAGTATTAAAAAAATTGATTTTTAAAAGTTATTAACTATTAATCAGTTTATTATTATTAATTAATCAGCCTATCAGTTTCGAATTTTCGAATCGATTAACCAATATTATTTCGGTTAATCACTATAATTATAAGATATATTTATAAAAAAATTAAAATATCCAAAATACTTAAAAATAAAAAATAAAAGTTAAAAATTAAATATAATTTAATATAATATTCAAATTATAAATATAAACTAAAAATATTATGTAAATATGCATGTATAAGATAGAAAAATGTAATAAATAGAAAAATTGTAATTTATTAATTTTATTAAATATTAATTATTACTTGAAATAAATTTTTTTATTTTTAAAATGAAATATATTTAATTCGAATTACAAACGTTAAATGTTACCTATAAAAATATTAAAAACAGAATATTCATAAAAAAATTAAAATATTCAAAATACTTAAAAATAAAAATTAAATATTAAATATAATTTAATATAATATTCAAATTAAACTAAAAATGTTATGTCAATATGCATGCATAGGATAGAAAAATGTAATAAATAAAAAAATTATAATTTATTAATTTTATTAAATATTAATTATTACTTGAAATTAATTTTTTTTATTTTTAAAATAAAATATATTTAATTCGAATTGCAAACGCTTAAATGCTACCTATAAAAATATTAAAAACAACATTTCACATTTTAATTGAATATTATTTATCATATTAAATTTTAATAATTTAAATATAAAATATTTTAATTAAAGAGTTAAAATTATTAAATTAATTACAGTTATGAATTAATTATATATATTAAAAAGTTTGAAAGGTAAAAAAATTTTGTGTGTGTGAAAATAAAAGTTTATCACAGATTTAACTTTTCGTTAATATATTAATATTATATAATTTTTCAAATATATTATGATTTTCATTATTTAAAAATTGATAAATCAAGAAATAATAATAAATACTAAATATGAATATATTGAATAATTAATAAATTAACTAAAAATTCGGTTATCGATTCGGTTAACCGGTTATATGAGCCAAAACCATTAATCAGTACATTAATATCGGTTTTTTCAAAATACTAACCATTAACCAGTCCATTACAATCGGTTAAACAGTCCGTCAGTTCGGTTTCAGACCGGTTTGCCGCTGTATCAATCGATTTTTTTGCTTACCTCTAGTGGTACTAGTGAAATATTTAAATACATTCTGAAAAATAATTTTTCTTCTTGAACAATTTTATTATTAAATTTGAATTATATTAAATAAAAATTACTCTCTCGCTTGATTTTTTTTCACATAAATTAAAAAAAAAAGTTAATTTATTTTAAAAATAAAACCTTATCCATTCATTAATGTATCTTACTTAATTTAAGACAATGATCGAAGAAAATAATAGAAATAAAACTTTTTTGTTTCTTTTATATAAAAAGTTATGTGCGAATAAAAAAAATGCCATTATGATTTATATAAATTTAAAATAATTTAATAAATAAGCATAGAAAATATTAAAAATTTAATCTTTGTTGATGATTACAAAATAAATAAGTGCTATATGTCAATTATAATCTGAAAAAGGAATATATTATGAGAAAATCACAATGGCAATTAAGTCTATATTTAGACTCGCAGATAAGTGCATATGTGTATGTGGTGCATGCGCATTTAAATCGTTGAATTATATATATATATATATATATATATATATATATATATATATATATAAAAGCTTCACATGCATGGACGTGTTGTATTTCAATTCTATTTATAGAATGAAAGAAATAAAAAATATATATATATTTTTTAATAAGGTGCCTTTTTTTTTATTAATTTTAATGATATTATGGACAGATAGATACACTCCAAAATGCCTCTCGATTCTCAAACGTTAATAGTTCAGGGCTCCTTTAACATAGATTTTGTTTTGCATTTTTTGCTTTTTGTTTTCTAGATTTTTATCCAAAGCTTTGGATTTTTTTCATACATAAAGGAGTTTGTGTTTGATTTCATTTGCATCTCTCTTTCTCTCTCACTCTCCATGTATATCTCACTCTCCATATATTGAAAATATTGGAATATGTTTCATTATAAGTGTACATGTATCTGAATTTTCTTAAATTGAACCGAAATATTGGAAAAAAAAAAGATATAAAACTGAAATGTATTGTTGATTTTTTTTATTAATACTGAATCAAATTATACCATGTACTTTATTTGTAATGGATATGGATTTTTTTTACCTAGAACCAGAATGAGAACTGTATTGAATTATACCTGTAACATCCTTTAACCATACGTAGCACACCGTATGATAACATAGGTAGTGTGGGACGATGAGTGAAGGGTGCTACCAAATGAAAACACAAATGTAACAATAACAGAAACAGAATAATAAAATTTCTTTAAATCAAAACAATTTCAATCGCGTACACAAACACCTCTCGCATAACACTATTCGTTTTAATCATATTAGGACTCATCATTTATTATAGAACAATACTTAATTACATTATAAATGTCAATAATAAACTTCCTATAACAACTTTTACAGACTTGTTGGCCAACACTACTGCAGAGTGCCCGGACGATACCTCTATCTCCTTAACCTGCACGGACAAGCACCCGTGCTAAGCGCAAAGGGTTAGTGGGAAAACTATATAATGAACAGCCACTCACAGTATTTGTTGATGTAAAACACATGCATAACTAACATATATATATATGTGTATTACATAAGATAGAAAAAACCATAGGTTTACATCATAATTCTCATGCCACTACATTTGCAAATTATTGAATACATTTATCTTGCACATATTAAGTATAATATATACAATTCTAATCAACTGTTCTTAAACCAATTACAAATTCAAAATCTATCTTTATTTAGTACCTTCACATATAAACAATCTCATCATAATTGCTTAAACACCCTACCATTCAATCATATTGCTTAAGCATTTTCTGCTATTAGTAACTCTTAAAACACATATATTCATATTAATTGTCAATTCAGAATCCTAGAAATTCTCATCTTAACATGCATTCCAAATTCACACTTATAAACAATTTCATTACTTACAAGTGAATACATTCAATTAGTTCCATTCATAAAATTTTTCAGAACTATTAAACATATATCAATCTTTTAAGATTTGGTTCGGGCTTGAAATAGATATTTCAAGTTTATTACGTATCTCCAAGGTTGGGAATCAGAACCACGTATTTCTACTCATAAACACTTTCATTACCTACAAATGAACACTTCAAAATAAAACACACACTGGTTACTGAATCAAAATAAACACAACCGTTAAGCACTTTCACCAATTTCCTATCATGCTTTCATATAAGTAATCATATTCATAATGTTCATACAAAATAACAGAATACCGGGTTAAGGATCCATCTAGGTTCAGAATCTACATTATTAAATTATTACAATTACTTAGACATCATATTATCCCATCATTATACTTAAGCATTCTATCATAAGCTTATACATGCGATCTAATCAATCATACCATTAGCAAATCATGGCACCTTTTACGTTACTTCATACATATATTGTCACCAATAATGTTTTCATAGTCTATTTATATTCCTTTATTTATTCATTGCTAGCCTCATTAAGAAAACAGGTAACGGAATATAGAATACATAAGTACCCAAGGATATGATTTACATAACGCATAGGGATTCATACACAATATCCTAACAGAGGGGAAATCCACAACGGGAATTCCAATCAAAACTCATAGCATACAGAGTCATAGGGTACATAATATCATATCATCATTCACACATCAAATTATATATCTTATATTGTTTCATTTCTCAATTATACGCATAATTATGCCTGCGATTACAAAGTAGTGGATAACGGGTAAACGCATAAGTATCCGAAGGTACAAACAAACATTTATTTTCTTTTGAAAATGCATAGGGATCTTAAATAAGATCCAATCACATAGGGATCGCAAGAGTCCAAATGCATAGGGACTGCAAGGATCCAAATGCATAGGGACTTAATAAGGGTCCAGAAAATGCATAGACTGTAGAACCCTATAGGCATGCCTATCTATCCACGACTCTACTGACGCAGGCTAAATAAATAATTATTTCATTTAATAATACTCATGTTATTTTAACACATTCTTAGAATCACATACTTTTATTGTTGTCACATAATAATCATGCATTTATTCATATTGGTCATACTTATTATATTCAGAAATAATTATATACGTAATTCACTTATAAATCAAAGCAATAGCTCATATAAAATATAGCAGACAACAACAATTTCTTACTTATAGTAGTGTCGCGCTAGTGACAGAGACCAGATCTCTTCCAGTCACGCTCACAACGAATGCCAATTCTCCTCTGTCTTGTTTGAGCTAAACCTCGCGCTCGCGACAGAACTGAACCCTGTGATTTTTGCTTTACAGAGCCCTTGTATCGCGCTCTCGACAGAGGAATTTAGTTCAAATCTCCTCTTCACTTACCTCCATTCATGCACATTTCCCTTACCTCAAATATTGGACACATAAATCCATATTCAAAACATTAATCGATCGACTTGCAAAAGGAAGTGCAAAATAAGTAGTTAAAAGGCCGAAACGATGAAAGGTTACGGTGGGTAAGGGTCCATACCAACAGTGAGGCCTCAAAGAAGAAGAAAGGCCATCACCCAACTTGTTCTATGGCGAGCGGGACAGAGGCCCCTAAAAGGTAACTCGTCCAAAAACAGGGCATTAACGACAGCTTCCTTAACTCCGACTTGTATCGCCCAAAACAACCTTTAGACCTCATTTTTAGGCAAAGTGGTCTTCTACAAATTTGCTCCCCTATGTCTTATATTTCAAATGGGTACAAATTTTAGGTCATTTGACCCACTATATCGCCAGATATAACCTGAACAATCCAGACTACTCTATTAACCCGGTCAGAGCAGATATCCATCGGTTTTGGCCAAATTCAAAGCACTTAGAGCCAAAATTAGCTCATGCCTATTGCTAAGACATTTGTAGAAATTTAAGTTAGGTTTCAAATGCCACTGGATTCATGTCAATTGGACTTTTCTACATTGAGATATCCTCTAAAAACCAAAACGGGGTCAAGTGTGTCCTATAACAGTTTTCCAACCAACAATAGTTTTATGCATGTCCACCATTTCTCATACAAAAATACCATTAAATCCATATCACATCAGCTCATATACACCCATTTCAACTTATAACAGGCATCAATTCATACAAATACTCATAATTAAGATAAAAGAGTTCCCAAACCTTTGATTTGCTCCAAAGCACTTCTATGTGTTTCCTTTGCTCCTATTTCCCTTTTTCCCTTACTTGTCTTGCTGAAATCCTCCACAACTTCCATACTCCACTTGTTAAAATCCTCAATAAACCACACCAAAATCTCACATTAATCACCATCACCAAAATTTGAATAACAACCCAAGGGGAAAAGAATAAGAAAAGAGAAGTAAAATCATACCGAACTTACCTTAATCATGCCAAAACCCCACTTGAGTTAACCTATTTCTTAGCAATCCAACTTAGCAAAGAAGAATGGAGAGGAGAGAAGAAAAGAAATGGCTGCAGAATTTCCAGCCAATGTTGCCTGCCTCACCTCTCTCTTCTCCTTATAAATATCTTAATTTTTGTGATAAAAAAACTTGCCACTTGTCAACCTCTCTTTAGCCCTTTAAAAATATTTATGCAATTTACCTCTTTAGTCCACATCTTCTCCTTTAATTTTACACAAGCATGATACATAAATCTAATCATATATTAACCCACAATTAAATCTTTACTTACTCAATTGAGTCCTAAATTCATATTTCACAAATTTACAATTGGTCACACTTGCTGAAACTTTTACATTAATACTGAATTCGTCTTTTCGGCACACCCGACACCACAACTTACATAAATTTAGCATAAAACTAATCCATTCTAATAAATTGGCCCTCGTGATTACTTATTTCATTCAATTAGATCCATGTATGCAAAATGACCAAATTACCCTTGGCATTTTTACTTAATCCTGATCATATCCTTTTTCACGCTTAATAAATTCGACCATCAAATTACACAATTTCGGTCACCATAATCCCTAGACATGTACAAATCTATCTAGGGTACACTTCGAGTCCTTACAATACCGAACTGTTACGGAATCGAATTAGACCGAAAAAATTGATATTTATTAATTGTTGTATATAATAATAATAATAATAATAATTTATAAATAAATTTTATTTTTAATTTCTATTTTACATTTATAGTATAAATTTAAATTCATAACTATTTGTATTTTAATGTATAAAATTAAAATAATAATTGCTTAATAAATTAAAATAATATTTTAATTATTATAATATTTATTATATCTTTTACATTATTTAATAGATAGTTAATTAAGTATCCCTTAGTCATTACTGATGGTTAAGCAAAACTTTATATTTAATTATACATAAAAAAAAATTATAATATTGTAAAAGAACTTATAAAGGATCAAATTTGTCCCATAAATTATTGAAAATAGTATTTATTTTTTAAAATATATTTTGAGCTAAAATTATTTTTTTATTATGTGATAGAGTTGGGATACGCCCATAACTCTATATTGGATTGAGTTCCAATTAAGATTAAATGGAGTTATTTAATCTAATTAAATTACCAAATCGTATATCAGAAAGGATTCTGAGTTAGACTAGGTTAAGACTCTAACCTTTAGGACCTCTATAAATAGAGGTGAGGTCCTTATAATTTGGTAACGAGAAAACTTATACGCCGCAAGGCTGCTCGTTCCCACTCACTTTATTTTGTGTTAATCTTTCAGGGACTTCTAGATTGTGATCTAGCTGCTATTATCACGAGTGGGTAAAAGCCAGACCGGTAACCAATAAAAGGAGATCCTTGTAACGCTTCCGCAACGAGATTTACCGCGCTACAACAAATATGTATCCGATTATCTCTTCTTTTATTTTTTCCATCATTGGTATCAGAGCCACGTTTTATTGCGTCCTGGCATGCGGCTTAAAAAATTGATCTAAAATTTTATGAGTAAAATTTGTAGATCTAGGAAGCATGAAACACAACAAAAATTTATTTTTTGTGTGAAAAATATATATGCGTGTATATTTTGGCTCAATTTCGTGTATGTGTACACTGAAACCCGAGGGATAAAATTGAATATTCGAAACGCTAGTCTAGAAATTGGGATTTTTTTTATTTTGACCATTCCACTGTGTTCACAGACCCCGAAAACCCCCGGCCGGCCGAAATTCGGAGAGCTGAATCAGCCGGGAAGGTAAGCCACGCGCCACCACACGTTGGGCTCGTGCGCGTGGGCGGTGGCCCACACGCTCGCAAACACGTGTCAAGGAATGACGCGTCCTTGACACGTGGCCCAATCATCGTGAGCCATGTGGCAGACTGAGGTCATGCCACGTGGATCCGACGTGTCCCCTGGTGCCACGTGGGCGCCAGGTGGACAAATAGGGGGTCGACACGTGGCAAGATTGAGGCTTGCCACGTGTCAAGATGACGTGTCATCAACGTCCACGTGTACCAATCAGTGTCTGCCACGTGTTAAGCCACGTCATTGCCACGTGGCAACCACGTGTCCACATGGTGCCATGTGTGCCCCACGTGAACCAATTACAGTCGGACATGTGTCACACAGTGGTGCTGACACGTGTCCGGCCAGGGGAAGTCACGCGTGTGGCGCGTGGGGGCGCGTGAGCGCGACCCCCTCCCTCTCGTCTGCGCGTGTCGGCGTGTGGGGGATTCTCCGGCCTCCAAATCAGCTCTATTTTTTTGCGAAAATATTTTTTATAATATTTCTAATTTTTTGGTCTATTTTTCAAAATTTTTTGATGACCATAAAATATTTTTGTTTATTTTTGAAATAAATATTATAAAATAATTATGGAAAATGAGTTTTCTATTTTTAAAATATTTTGAAAATTTTTTACATGATTGTTTGTCCTTATTTGTTGATTGAAATGTGTTTCAATCATATGTGTTTATACATGAGTGTATTAACCATTTGAATTTTTGTAATATGTTTCAGAAATGATGATAAGGACACCTTATGATTCCTAAAATCCCACGTGGGATTGCTTTAAAAAATGCAAGAGTGCGTTCACTAAGCAAAATGAGAATGCGGAGGAACATTCGAGCTAATGATATTGATGCTATAGTGCATCATATATTGACTATGCATAAACAAATGCAGGAGTGCATTTGGATTGGAGGTTTAAGCTTAGGAAGGGATGACAGAGATAAAATCAAAGCGTTGGTTAAATCTTTTGAATATCATCCAGTCCTGAGAGAGTTTTTGGAAATTACTTGGTACATAAGAGATAGAGTTTATAAGAAATCTATCATTTATTTTTTGGCTAGAGTTGCCAAAAGAGGAGTGTTGAGGAGCAACATTCCATCTGTGATGAAATTGAGAAGCGGACGTAAAGTGCATCGTCCATGGCTTTATCAGCGAACTTATGAGTTCCCTTATGAGTTGATGAAGTTGGTCAAATAATCAGTCCTAGTGTCAGTAAACGTCTTGAGAAGATCTAGTTTTCTATATTAGTTGACATGAGTGTCAATTATAGTTAGCGTTTGATTTTATAGGATTTATGTTTCCTATTATTATTATTATTATTATTTGACATGTGTGTCTTATTTGAGAATTATTGGATTTATTTATTGGTTGAATGAATGAGTTTATTCTTTATGGCTTTTATTTTTTTTTAATAAATGTGTTTATTTTAAAATGTTAATTGCCCTTGCAATATTTTATGAGTAAAATGTTTGCATATTTATTAAGTAGAGACTTAATAAAATATCCCTCAAAAGTTTAAGAACTTAAATAGTTCAATAATTCTGATTTACTATGCATGAAATCTTAATCTATGAAGTTGGACATTAGAACTTAGAAGGTAATTGGTACTCTAAGTATCCTTTTCGAATTTGAGTCTAATAGAAAACTTTATTAGGTTATTATTTCAGGTGTATAGTAAATTGCATGTATTGCCTAATCTCCCACTAATAACATGCAACTTTGTTCCATTTGAATCAGAGGATACAAATGGCATCTGCTTCCAAATCAATTATCGCTGAATTAAACAAAGACTTGAAATTAAATGGCGATAATTATAAAATCTGGAGCATGAAGATCCAGTATGTGCTAAAGGAGCAAGAGGCTCTTGAAACCTTGAGTTCGGTTATGGCTGAACCCGAGGATGGCAACACGGCCCAGCATAGGCGGGACCGAGATGTATATCTGGCATGGAAGAAAAAGAATTTCACTGCTCGTATCATTTTCCTGAGTGCTATGGAGGATGATATAACTAAGCAATTTCGCAAGTATTAGAACGTAATGGATCTGTGGATCGCTTTGCGGGAGAAGTTTGGAGGAGTGACTCTAACTAAGCTCCGATCTTTAACGATCAAGTTTGATACTTATCAGAAGAAGGCTGATCATTCGATGCGAAAACATCTCAGGGAGATGGAAAATATGATGAGCGAGCTTAGTGAATATGGTCATAAGTTGACCGACGAACAGCAGGTGCAAGCTGTTATCCATTCCTTACCGAAGAGTTGGGAGCATATGAAAATGCAACTGACTCATGTGGACAGTATGAAGACATTTGAGGATGTCGCACGTCACTTGGAGCTTGAAGAGGACAGACTGGCATCGATTAAGGTCAATGCTGCAGTGCATGTGGCACAGTCTCGTTCTGGTGGAATGAGTTCCAACCAGAATAAAAGAAAGAGCTTCAAAAATCGGGATAAGGAACCTGCCAAGAAGAACAAAAGGCAGAAAAAGGAGCAGAATTCTAAAAGGTCCAAAGGCAAGAAAAAGATAAACATTTCAAAAGTGCAATGTTTTAACTGCCAACAAAAAGGACACTATGCAAGAGATTGCACTGTGCCCAATCAGGTACACTATTCTAACTCAAGAGAGAGTGAATTTTGTGTATCTAGTTCTGTATTTTTAACTGAATTTCATCATTTGTGGGTGGTTGATTCAGGAGCAACGGACCATGTAATAAAGGATCGAGATGCCTTTGTAGAGTTCCGGCGAATACCATATGGAGCAAAATATGTATATGTGGGAAACGAAGCAAGAGTGCCGGTTCGAGGGATTGGCGCGTGTAGATTAGTCTTACGCAAAGGCCGAACCTTACTCCTACATGATGTGCTTTACGCTCCAGATATTCGTAGGAATTTAGTTTCTGTTCTTGTGTTATTAAAACTTGGTTTTGATTTACACTTTAAAGATGACAGTGTGAGCTTATGTTTGGATGATGTCTATTATGGTTCTGGTTTTATTTCGAACAATTTCATTGTTTTGGATATCGATCCTAACTTTATGAATAATAATAGTTTTTCTTTAATCTCTTCTACTTCACATAATAATGAGAATCATGTGAAATTATGGCATGCTAGATTAAATCATATTGGACAAAATCGAATGAGTCGGTTAGCCAAAGCTGGTTTACTAGGCGATTTGAATGAGATCGAATTACCTACCTGCGAGCATTGTCTAAAAGGAAAACTAGTGAGAAAACCGTTCGGAAAAGGAACTAGAGCTGAATTTCCATTGCAATTAATTCATTCTGACGTTTGTGGTCCAATGAATGTGAGGGCGAGGCATGGGGCCTACTACTTCATCATATTTATAGATGAATATACAAGGTATGGTCATGTCTATTTGATTTCTCACAAGTCAGAAGCATTGAGTTGCTTCAAAACTTTTATGAACTTAGTTGAGAATCAATTATATAAAAAGATCAAAGCTTTAAGAACTGACCGAGGTCGGGAATATCTTTCAGATGAATTTAAAGTTTTGTGTGATGAAAAAGGGATTGAACATCAGTTGTCCATTCCCAGAACTCCACAACAAAACGGTGTTGCGGAAAGGAGAAATAGGACTCTCCTTGATATGGTTAGATCTATGATGGCAGAAGCAAATTTGCCCATCTCCTATTGGGGAGATGCTTTACTTACTGCCACATATGTTTTAAACCGAGTGCCCTCAAAATCAGTCGCATCCACACCTTACGAGTTGTGGACTGGTCGGCAGCTTGACCTGAGCCATCTACGACATTGGGGTTGTGCTGCTTACGTCCATGATACCTCAAGTAAATTTGGTAAATTGGGACCAAGAGGTAAAAAGAGTATCTTTGTGAGATATTCTGAAGTATCAAAAGGATACGTGTTCATGGGTGAGCAAGAGAATGGTTCTATGACTGAATTTGAATCACGAGACGTCATATTCTTGGAAAATGAGTTTCCAAAGTTGGGCGAAGTGAATCAAGATTTCACTTTCTATATCAGGATCACTCCATCCGAGTGGAAGGAAATTAGAGGAAGAAGGTCAAGATCTTTCTCCTCTACATGATCCGGATGTTCGAGACCCTGATTTGAGTGGGAGTATTCCTGACTCCAGTGGGAGTATGGAGCATGGCCCCAGTAGGAGTATTCCGAATTACGATGAATATATGAGACATGTTTATCAAGATTCGGAACTGCGAAAATCTAAAAGGATAAGTGTTCCTCGCCGACGATTTGAGATCGAAGGCTTGAACGAAGTCCTTTTAGTTAACCCACATGACGATGAAGAGCCTAAAAACACAAAAGAGGCCTTCTCATGCCCAGCTAAAGAAAAATGGATCAATGCAATGGAAGAAGAAATGGTATCTATGAGATCAAACCGTGTTTGAGAACTGGTTAATCTACTTGAAGGACGCAAACCGATTGGGAATAAATGGATTCTCAAGGTGAAGCGAAAAGCTGATGGAAGTATGGAAAGATACAAAGCTCGGCTAGTCGCTAAGGGGTTTACACAGCAGGAAGGGATTGACTATGAGGAGACTTTCTCCCCTGCTGTGAGATTTACGTCTGTAAGGTTAATTCTTGCCATAGTGGCGAGTTTAGACCTAGAGCTACATCAAATGGATGTAAAGACTACTTTTCCCAATGGAGAACTGAATGAAGAAATCTATATGGAACAACCTGTAGGTTTCATCGAAAAAGGCAGCGAACATAAGGTTTGCCAATTGAAAAGATCAATCTATGGCCTTAAACAGTCTTCATGACAATGGTATTTGAGATTTCATGATACAATCATGTCGAATGGGTTCAACATGATTGATGAAGACCATTGCGTGTATAATAAAAGCTCTAAAAATAACTTTATCATTTTAACATTGTATGTAGACGACATACTAATAGCTGGAAATGACAAAGCGTACGTAAATCAAATCAAAGATTGGTTATTGTCCAACTTTAAAATGAAAGATATGGGTAATGCAGACTACATTCTTGGAGTTAAGATTTCAAGAGATCGTTCGAGAAGGTTGTTATTCCTTTCTCAAGAGACATATATCAACAAAGTCCTTGATCAATTTAATATGCAGAACTGCAAACCCATAGCCTGCCCCATTGCCAAGGATCAGTATCTTAGCAAAGAGATGTGTCCTAAAATGCCAGATGAAGTGGAGCGTATGAGAGACGCTCCTTATGCCAGTGCCGTGGGTAGTCTCATGTACGCTATGTTGTGTACCAGACCTGATATTTGCTATGCAGTGGGCATGGCAAGTAAATATCAATCTAACCCGAGCGAAGCACATTGGAAAGCAGTAAAAGGATACTTAGATACCTCAAAGGTACAGCAGATTATTCTCTCTGTTATGAAGGCAAGGATCTGTAATTGAGAGGATACACTGATGCTGATTGGGCTGAAGATGTGGACGAGAGGAAATCCACTTCAGGTTTCATATTCTTGCTTGGCAAGGGTGCCATCTCATGGAGTAGCAAGAAACAAACCTGTGTAGCCTTATCAACGATGGAAGCTGAATTCGTAGCTTCCGCAGCTGCAGTACAAGAGGCAGTTTGGCTAAAACGGTTGATGGACCATTTAAGAGTAACTACCTCGGAGGGACAAGTGACAGTCTATAGTGACAGTCAATCGTCAATAGCTTACACAGAAGATCCGAAATTTCATAGTAGGACTAAGCATATCGACATTAAGTATCATTATATAAGAGATGTAGTTGCACGGGGAGATGTGAACTTACAGTACATATCTACGCATGATATGATTGCAGATCCATTGACTAAACCTGTAACGAAAGATGTGTTTGAGAGACACATTAGAATTCAGGGTTTGCGTAGAATTTGATGTGTACTGACTTTATTTTTTGTAATCCCTTAATATTATTATTTGTGAATAATAATAAAAGTTCATTGTTGGCAATACATGAGTGTAAATGTTTAATATGTGAGCATTTACTGTTAATTATTTGAGTTTGAGCATGTCAGACAGAGAAGTAGCCCACTCACAAGGGTGTTTACCTTAGTTTTGTCGATGAGTTGGCAAAGACTAAGATGAGGCGATTTTTGAACAAATGAGTATGCTCGAGAGCCTGTTCAAAATGAAAGTGCCGTCTTGCAGAAATTACAAGATATGTCTTGTTAAGGTGCAAGATAAAGTCATACATATGGTTGTATGCTTTGGATTGAGATCCAAAATAAGGATCGTATGGAATCCGATGGTAAGTTATGTGTAACTACCATGTTCTGTCTTAAAAGCCAGAAGTAGTTTTTAAGTAAGCGAACTAAAGTTGGGTGCTTCGGTGTATCGCAGCCTTACGCTTCTGTATGGTATTTTATGTACACATTATTTAAATGTGAGACATGCGCTCCTTTAAGGGAAGAAAAGAACACCATAACACATGTTTTATACCGTGTGTGCTTTAGTGACCAAAGGGATGGGAATTTAATACAATTGATCTCAACTTTCCCTATTGTGAGACCCTGTTAATATTTCGACCTTTAGAACCCTTAACTTATCCTTGAAGTATGGTTCAATGTGGCTAGCTTGGTTATTCTCCAAGAGGTCTGGGAAAAATTTAGGCTTGGCGGATCTAACTCGAAAAGCAAGTTGAATCATGATGGATGGCATATAGTAAGAGGGGAAGATAACCTTTTGATCACATTCATAAGAATTCGTGGTTCACTGACATATCTATTATTGTTTCTATGAGTAGAAGCATAATAGTGAACACGAATGACGTTTTATGAGATCATGAGTCAAAACGGTGATTGTGAGGAGGTGGTCTAGGGTTAGGCATACGTGAAATAAAAGGATCGCCTTTTCGAGAAGCTATATATCCCTAACAGGTATATAGCAATAGTGCTCTCGAGGTATGCTGGTCACACAATCTATTAGTCTGTATAACTGAAGATTATATATGGAATGTGTTTCGTCATGTGCGAGTGGGAGATGATAGAGTTGGGATACGCCCATGACTCTATATTGGATTAAGTTCCAATTAAGATTAAATTGAGTTATTTAATTTAAATTAAATTACCAAATTCTATCTCAGAAAGGATTCTGAGTTAGACTAGGGTTAAGACTCTAGTCTTTAGAACCTCTATAAATAGAGGTGTGGTCATCATAATTTGGTAACGAGAAAACTTATACGCCGCAAGGCTGCTCGTTCCCACTCACTTTATTTTGTGTTAATATTTCAGGAATTTTTAGATTGTGATCTAGCTGCTATTATCCCGAGTGGGTAAAAGTCAGACCGGTGACCAATAAAAGAAGATCCTTGTAACGCTTTCGCAACGAGATTTACTGCGTTACAACAAGTATGTATCCGATTATCTCTTCTTTTATTTTTCCCATCATTATGTAATTGGTTTAAATTTGTTACTAAAACTAATGAGACTCTAGATAAACAAATAAAAATACACATGACATAAATATTCTATTTGCTTATCTATAGTCTGGTTATTTTAACAAGTTTACCATTAAAAATTTAATTTTTTTTTTGATAGTTAAAACCGGGTATAAATTTATAGTAAACATGTAACAAGCTTATGTGATTTCAATTAGTTTACCATTCATTTGCTTAATTTTTAATAGTAAATTAAGCCAATTATATAATAAATAGGGTAATCGTGACCTAAAACATATTTAATGAGCAAATATATACTATTTTTAATATTAAAAGGATAAAATTGATCAGTTTTTCAATTTAAAAAATAATTCCACTATATTAAAAATAAAAATAAAAATAAATTGCTACTGATTATATATAAAATATAAAGTTAGTCTTTACTTTGAATTGAGATTAAAAAGTTTTGTTCAAATACTGAGAAAAAGATGGGTTTAGCTTACGTAAGCCTATTAAATTATTGTGGATATCAGAAAGAGGCTAATATTATCCTTATCATGATAATATGTATTTTTAAAATATATAAACTCATTAGAATTATATTTTTGGTGAAAATTTAGCTCATGATATATCAATCATAGTAATATTGAAAATTTTATTTTTATAAAAAAAAATACTAATCCCTAATATACAACAAGGTAAAACAAAATTACTCCATTCTTTTATAAATGTCTATTTTAAGTTTTATTTTTACTTCTAAATCAGTTTTCATATAGAAAAATAATATATAATTACAAATTATTTTTATATATTAACCTTATTTTAATAAATAGTCATTGATATATTAAAAAAATACAATATTTTATAATAGATTAATTTAATAAATTAATAAGTGAATTAATAATTTTTTAGTTTCGATGAAAAACAACTTCAAAGGAAATAGAATGAGTAGTAGATTTTGATGGATAAGTTGGACGTTAGAAAAAGAAATAAAATAAAAAAAAATAAAGATAAAAGGAAAGAAATTAAAAGAATATATAAAAACGAGAAGAGGAATTAATTAAGATAGTGAGTATAGTAATATAAATAATTAGAGGAAGGTAAATTTGGAAAATAAAAATTTTAAGCCTTTTAGTTGTGGTTAGGGGTGTGCAAGACCCGACCCGACCCGACTAAACCGACCCGAATTAATTATTCGGGTAGGGTTATTCGGATAATTAGGGTCGGGTCGGTTCTTCAAAAAAGTGATTGTTCGGGTTCGGGTCGGGTTAAACCCTTCAAAACCCGAACCCGACCGAAAGAGTATATAAACACTTTTTTTTTTTTTCCCCATTCCCCATTTGCCCTACCCTCTCTGCCTCCCCCTCTCTCTCTCTCTCTCTGCCCCCTCCCTCTTCACGATATCCCTCTCCCTCTGCCCTTCTCTCTTCAGCTCCCACCACCCACCCACCTACCTACCTACGATCTCTCCCTCTCCCTTTACCCCCTCTGTTCCGACTTCCATCGCCGACGTCGCTGAAGATCCGCACCGATTCCCCTTCTCTCTCTCCTTCTCCTTCATCTTTATCTTCTCTTCTTCGAACTTCATTTTCTCTCCCTCAAATAGTCAGATCTGATGTCCCCTCCTCCTTTGTCCTCTTCTTCTTCTTGGGGTTTCGATCTATCCCTTATATTTTATTTCTCATTCTTCGTCTTCTTCTTTTTCCTATTTCGAATTTCAATCGGTTTTCTTTTCTTCAAATTTGATTTTATTTGTTTTTTTTGTGAGATTTGTATTTGATTTTGAATCTTTGATGGATGTGTTTATCTGTGAGAGATTGGGTTTGTATTTGATTGGGTTTGTATTTGATTTTACGTCTGTTAGGTTTCTTGTTTATTTTCTTCAAATCTGATTTTATTTGTGTTAGATTGGGTTTGTGCTTGATGATCTGCGAAAAGGAAGAGGAAGAGAGGGGTTGGTCGGGTTAATCGGGTCGGGCCCCGAAAATTATCGGGGTATTCGGTTCGGGGCCCTACTAAGATATAAGGTCGGTTCGATTTGGAATATGGGGCATATTTCGGTTTTCGGGTTGGTCGGGTTCGGTTCGGGTTGACCCGAACCCGACCGATGCACAAACGTAGTTGTGGTGTTAAAAACCCTCTTTAACCCTGTAAAATCTTTTTAATTCCTCAAACCTCCTCCCAAACAAGTCAATCAACCCTACCTTACCCTCTAATAATCTGTAATACCTTCATCCAAACATTGTGTAAGCTGTGTTTTAGCAGGTTGGATCCCTGAAGTTGCTTGCTTTTTCTTGTTTTTTCCTTTGATTTTATGTTCATCTCTTGGATTTGTGTTTTTCCACCAAAAAACCACCGACATGGAAGACCATTACGGCCACAGCCACCCTGAAAATCAAGATTCTCCGAAATCCCCCGTTGCCTCTCCGCCATCATGTGCCTCCGGCACTTGCATCAAATGCGGTGGCCCAACCACTTACCCTCCGCCGCCACAAGGCTGGCCCGAAATGTCTCCTCCTCCTACCTACCGCCCAATCCGAGCTACGGCTATCAATGCTCCCACCAATACTCAAGCTATAATCCTTGCCCCTGTCCCTCAATCCCAAAAGGTCACAACCATTTCCCCTCCTTATGACTTCCAAATACCCTGTAAGAAAATTCATTCTCCTGATGATATTCGCCACTTTCAAGAATCCGATTCCGGGAAGAACTTCCTCGGCTTTGTCGTCGCCCTCTCTGAATCTATCCGCGGTCGCAAAATCTCTGATCCTTGCCACGAATCAAGTACAGTAAAGACAATCGTGTCCATCATGGAAACCCTAATGCAGTGGATTGAGGAAATTCCTCCTGTTCAACAAGCGACTCGCTACGGTAATGTCTCTTATCGCACCTGGCATAGTCGTTTGGAGGAAAATAGTGAATCGTTAATGCTCCAGTTTTTACCAGATGATCTTAAATCTTCCACGATCGAGATTGTTCCTTATTTAACTGACAGTTTTGGAAATGCGAGCCGGATTGATTATGGAACTGGTCACGAGACCAATTTTGCTGCGTGGTTATATTGTCTTGCTAGGATGGGTGTAATTAAGGAAGAGGATTATCCTGCTGTCGTGGCTAGGGTTTTTGTAAAGTACCTCGAGTTAATGAGGAAACTGCAGTTTGTTTACTGTCTGGAGCCTGCAGGTTCTCATGGTGTGTGGGGGCTCGATGATTATCATTTCTTGCCGTTTATCTTTGGATCGTCGCAGTTAATTGATCACAAGTATATGAAACCCAAATCAATTCACAACGAGGACATTTTGGAAAAATTTTCGAAAGAATACATGTACCTGTCCTGCATTCAATTTATTAAGAAGGTGAAGAAGGGGCCTTTCCCAGAGCATTCACCATTGCTGGAAGATATCAGCGGGGTGCCTCATTGGAAGAAAGTGAATAGCGGGTTGCTTAAGATGTATAAGGCAGAAGTGCTCGAGAAAGTTCCCATCATGCAGCATTTTTTGTTTGGCTGGCTCATCAAGTGGTATGTGCTTTATTCTTCTCTTTAAGTAATTGCTGCAACCGATTGAAAATTGAATTATGAAATTTGGATTGCAAGGTGGCCTCTTGTGGACCTTCTTTTGAGACAGACCTGACAATATAAATTTGGATCAAATAAAATGCAGTGTAAGAAAAATTTGGATCAACGTTTGGGAATCATTGGGTTGTGCTATGCCTCTTTTTGTTGCATTGAACTGTAGGAAAATATGTAAAACACACCTTCACATCCTCATACTCTTGTTTAGCAAGGCTTAGGTTCCGGAATAATTACTTTAAATTGTTTGTCCCTTTGAGATTATTAGTGTATGAAAAATTTATGAGATTTGGGACATTTCAATTTTTGGACCTTCCTTGTTACTTGGAGGCTACTTGCATCTGATATAAAATTAATTTATTGATTTACCTAAACAATGTGTACTTATCCAAATTGATACCTTATGAAGGTTAACTAGAGTCCGACAAGCATTGCATTGATCTTAACTGTGAACTTGTATGGTAAAATCATATTCCTTGTATTGTATTGATACAATTATATAGCTATACAAAAAACTAAAAAAAGGAAAGAATCCTAGAAAATAAAAAATAAATGACAGCTCTGTACATAGGTTAATATAGGAAACTAAAAATCAAATCACACTAATTTAGCATAATGAATCCTGTGATTCTTGCAACACTCCCCCTCAAGCTGGCTTGAAGATGTCTTCCATAGCTAGCTTACTAACTAAAAATTCAAATTGTCTCTTATGTAGTCCTTTGGTGAGTATGTCAGCTATCTGATCTGGAGTTGGAACATAGGAAAGACAAATTAATCTACTTTCAATTTTTTTTTTTTGATGAAATGCTTGTGAACCTCAATGGGTTTCGTTCTGTCACGTAAAATAGGGTTGTGAGCAATTGAGATGGCTGCCTTGTTATCACAATATACCTTCATAGGACAAGACACCGGGATCTTCAATTCTTCACACAATCTTTTCAACCAAATTGTCTCGCTAATCCCATGAGCAAGAGACTTGAACTCTGCCTCAGCACTACTTCGAGCCACAACATTTTGCTTTTTGCTCCGTCATGTAATTAGATTTCCTCCAACGAAGGTGCAGTAGCTTGAAGTAGAACGTCTGTCAGTAATACAACCGGCCAATCTGCATCAGTGTAAACTTCGATTTGTAGGTTGTTATTTTTCCGAAACATAAGACCCCTTCCAAGAGTTCCTTTTAGGTATCTTAGTATTCTATAAGCTATATCAGGATGGATATGTGATAGATAAATTAACTTCCCTACATGCCTTTGAAATTTCTCCTTATCAATCATATCTTCAGCTTTAGCCGGCTCAAGTTTTAAATTGGCATCAAGTGGAGTAACTGCAGCTTTACATCTTAGAAAACTTATTTCACTAAGGAGATCAAGAATATATTTTCTTCGGTTAACAAAAATGCCCTTCTTAGATCTAGCGAACTCCATACCAAGAAAATATTTTAATATTCCCAAATCTTTAATCTCAAAATCTTGTGCCAACTTCCTTTTTAATTCTGCAATTTCTTCAGGATCATCCGCTGTCAAGATGATATCATTCACATAGACAATTAAGATAGAGACCTTATCTTTCTCCGATTGCTTATAAAACATTATATGATCAGCTTAGCTTTGATGATAATCATGTTTTTTTACAGATTTTCCAAAACGTTCAAACCAAGCACTTGGAGACTATTTAAGGCCATATAGGGATTTTTTAAGTTTATAGACTTTATCTTGTCCCATCACCATCTCAAACCTTGGAGGTAGGAACACCTCTTCTTCTAAATCCCCATTCAGGAATGCATTTTTGACATTTAACTGATGTAATGACCAGTCATAATTAGCAGCTAAAGTCTATAATACCCGGATGGAATTGATTTTTAGCAACAGGGGCAAAGGTTTCTTTATAATCAGTCCCGTATGTTTGAGTAAAACCTTTAGCAACTAATCTTGCCTTGTATCTCTCAATACTCTCATCTGCCTTACACTTCACTGTAAACACCCCCTTACACCCGATGATTTTTGGGTCTTTGGGTAAATCAACAACTTCCCATGTCCCACTTCTCTTCAGAGCATTAATTTCTTCCATAACTGCTAATTTTCAGTCAGGATCATCTAGTGCTTCTTGTATGTTTCTCAGGATAAGCGAGTTAGATATTTTTGAAATAAAGGCATTATGATTCTTTGAGAGTTTAGCTATCGAGATGTAGGATGATAGGTACGTTTAGCTTTCCTAATAGCTATAGGAATATTTAGATCACTAGGCTCAGTATTAAGAACATAATATGGAATAGGATCAACATTTGAATCATTAGGCACAAAGAAGTATGAAAAGGGGAAATATTATGAATACCTGGAGTAGTTTCAGGTTCTGTCCTCGGAGCAGCTGATTGAACTGGTGTTAAAGGAACTATGGCCTTCTGGTTTTTTTGATGACCTTTCTTCCTTAAATAAGTTAGGAGTTATTGACCATGTTCTATAGGAACTATGGATAGTATTTCTCCTTCTGTCGATGATTCAGAAATGTTTGGCAAAACAGATTTAGGATCACTTGTTTCCTCAATAGAATCAATGGTTTCCTCGGGAGAATCAATGGTTTTAGGTAAAGGAATAGTAGAAATATCAAAAACATTTTCTTCTCTTGTCTCCCCCTGAAGAGAAATTTTTTGAAAAAATTGTTGATTTTCAAGGAACGTAACATCTATAGGGACAACAGTTTTTTAAGTTTGGGAATTAAAACACTTGTATCCTTTTTTTATTTGGAGCATAACCAATAAAAATACATTTTTCTGCCCTCGGATCAAGGTTAGACCTTTCTTTACTATTTATGTGAACATACGCTGTGCACCCAAATATTTTAAGAGGAAGATTTGAAGGTATCCGAGATTCAGGATTTTTTTTTTAAACAATAAAGAGGAGTAATATGGTTCAAAACACGAGTAGGTATTCTATTAATAAGATAAGATGCAGTTAAGACGGCTTCTCCCCATAAATATTTTGGAACATTCATTGAAAATATAATTGCTCGAGAAACTTCAAGAAGATGTTTATTTTTTCGTTCAGCAATACCATTTTGCTGAGAAGTATCGACATAAGTGGTTTGATGATAAATCCTTGTCTCAGTGAAAAAAATTCCAAGAATTCATTTCAAGTATTCAGTTCCATTACTATGTGACATATCCCAATCTTGGCTTCAAAAAGGTTTTCAATCATTGGGTAGAACATTTTAAATATTTTTTTAACCTCAGATTTTTTTGTTATCAAATAAACCCAACATAAACGGGTATGATCATCAATAAACGTCACAAACCATTTTTTATTTGAAGGTGTATTAATTCTTGACGGATCCCAAATATCACTATGGATTAAGTAAAAAGGTTTTGAAGCTTGATAAGGTTTAAGATGATAAACAGTCTTATGACTCTTAGATAAAATGCAGTTTTCACAATAAAAATTAGAACAATCCAATCCTTTAAATAAACTAGGAAACAATTTTTTAAGATAAGAAAAACTAGGATGCCCAGTCTATAATGCCAAAGTATAATTTTATCTTTAACTGGAGTAGAATTAATACTACTCAAACCTTGAGCTCTGTTATTTTTTGAATCTTGATCTTCAAAATAATAGAGACCATTGATTAATTTAGCACTGCCAATCATCTTCCCCGAGTTCAATTCCTGGAAAACACAATAAGATTCAAAGAAAGTAACACTGCAGTTAGCATCTCTGCATAATTTGCTAACAGATAGAAAATTACAAGAAAGTTTAGGAACATGTAAAACTTTCTTTAAGGAAATATTTTGTGAAAGATTGACTAAACCTTTGCCAGCTATAGAAGAATAAGATCCATTTGCTATACGAATTTTTTCATGGCCAAAACAAGGATATAAGAATGAAAAAAATTAGACAAACTTGTCATATGGTTAGAGGCTCCCGAATCTATGATAAAATTGTTACCTGCTTGTGCCACGAAAGCATTAGGAGCACTAGATGAACCCGAGTTGGATTTCAGCAATTTTAGAATTTGATCAATTTGCTCTTTGTTGAGAGGGGATGGATCTGCCTCATGTGCAGTAGGAGTCTTATTAAACCGTCCTTCATGGGAGCCCTTCCAGTTTGCTAGCTTTCCACAAAGTTTCCAGCATGTCTCACGTGTATGACGTGGTTTGTTACAATAATCACACCAAACACGAGGTTTATCATTGGATTTTTGTTAAGTATTTCGGCTAGCATTCACCCTAGTTGCAAGAGCAGAATTTTCAACAGGGCTTATAGGATTTTTCTTACCGAGCATAACAGGACGGCGATTCTCCTCACGGCGAACTTAAGAGAACACTGGAAGCGGTTGTCTACCGATGATCCTACCTCTAACTTCATCAAATTCCATATTAAGTCCAATAGGAAATTTAAAAATACGATTATCATCTACCATTTTTTCATATTGGTTACAATCATGAGTACATTTCCATTCATAATCATTGAAGAGATCCAAGTCTTGCCAAAGACGTTTCAATGAATTAAAATACCTAGTGACAGTATCCTCATCTTGACGGATTTCTTCTAATTTCAAAGTTAACTCATATACCTGAGATTGATTTCCTAAATCTGAATACATCTGATTGACATTGTTCCAAAGCTCCTTAGCTGTATAATAGCACATATAGTTAGAGCTGATGTCTTCCTCCATTGAATTCACCAACCATGTCATCACCATAGAGTTCTCTGCATCCCATTTAGCATAGCGAGGATCACCATGTGTAGGTTTCTCCTTTTCTCCAGTTAAATATCCCATCTTGCCCTTGCCTTGGATATACATGCGCACGGATTGAGACCAGCGTGAGAAATTCTCTCCATTCAGTTTGATCGTGGTAATTTGAATAGAGTGGGATTCTGAGGTGGGAACTTGGGTGGTAGTAGTGGATTTAGGCAAGTTTGCAGTAATAGTTGTCTCTGAAATCTCAGACATGATGATGAAAAAAAAAGGAGGAAGGAGGTGGGCTAATATAGATGAAGGCTAGGGATTCTGAAATAGAATTCCTGCTCTGATACCATGTGAACTTGTATGGTAAAATCATATTACTTGTATTGTATTGATACAATTATGTAGCTATACAAAAGACTAGAAAAAGGAAAGAATCTTAGAAAATAAAAAATAATTGACAGCTCTGTACACAGGCTAATATAGGAAACTAAAAATCAAATCACACTAATTTAGCATAATAAATCCTGTAATTCTTGCAACATTAACCGTGACTGTAGAAATAGTAATCAGAATGCAGTCGCTGTTCTTTAATGATGAATGCTCAAGTATTTGTAACTGTCTCTTTAATTTATTCAACTTCAATTTCTAATTGCAGCTATAGGCCATAGTGTGCTTGATCTTCCAAAACTATGCCTTTAGTGGTAGCAGCTTAGGACAATGGAGAGGCAATGGTTGCTGAGAGCCCCTCTTCTATCTATTTATGAACGGCTTTCTTGGACCTGTAGCTAATTATTGTTCATGCATGGACTTGAGTTGCCTCAAATTTAGTTCCAGAAAGTGGCTGCTGAAAACCCCTCTTCTGTCTCTTTACGAATGGGTTTCATGGGCCTGTAGCTAATTATTGTCCAACATGGACTTGAGTTGCCTCAAATTTAGTTCTATGCAGCGGTGTGTTACCTGCCTTGGCTTTCCAACTTAAGTGATGGCAAGTTCAGCATCGATTGTCTGCTGAAGATGGTGTCTAAAAGCATGTAATATAGACTGTTTACAGCACAGAGATCCAAAGCTTGTACAAATATGCCTTTTTTTTTTAATTTTGTGTTCTAATCTTTTTCAAAGTTCAGGAATCAGGGATCTAATCATGCTTTTACCTGGGAGCCTTGAACAATGAGTAATCTAAGGATGTAATATTTAGTTTGCTCTGTGTGTGTGTGAAAAGTGAAAAAGAGTGGTGGAGCATTATGGCTTTTGACACATGAGGTAATAACAGATGTAGAAACATTTACATCCAAATTCTTATTACCAGTAAGGAAATGACATATAAACATTAACAGTATACCAGACCAGTCGCCATTTCAATTTCTGGATTGTAGAAAACTTCCAGAGCTTTGCAGGTTTTCTTTCACATGCACTTTCTCAAATTCCTGCTAGGGGTATCACTTAAGAAATTATTCTTTTGGGAAAAATATGTTGTTTATAGGATGCCTTCATTTAATTCTAAAAGCAAGGGTTTTGTTTTTGCATGGCCGTTACACTCTTCTTTAGAAATTGGTTTATCAAGGTATATATGGAAGAAATTAGCTATAAGAATTCCTTTTTTTTTTTTGCCCTTGTAACTCAGTGCTGCTAAAATGATACTTCAACCCCCAGTAAGTTACCATTCATAGTGAAATCCTGTCTATTAATGTTCATGGATTAGCTTAAGGCATAATTATTTGGGATTACACTAATGGTATGAGTGAAAAATAGAAGCATGTTTTGAGATTTCTCCTGTTCACTAGTTGCCTAACAGAGTTCCACATATCTATACTTACTGGTGAACTAATACATCTTTAATAATAAAGGACAGTGTTTATAGTTGGTTGCTATCAATTAATGTTTATGGCTTACTTTTTCAGAATGGAATGCATCAATGGCTGGGGTTTATGGTAGTGATGATACTGAAGACTATCCGTACACCTACTCTTAGCAGTTAGCCATGCGTATTTCTGCATGAATATTTTGCTGATGCATGCCTGGTTTATCTTGGGTTAGTTCATTTTTCTAACAATGGTTTTAATAGATTCCAGATAGCCATTGGCTTGTATTGGGATATTGCTTTCCTGCTTGCTATGTAGCAGTAGTCATGGAGAAAATGTAAAGTGGGACTCACGCGGTGAATTAACTTTATAAGGTTGGAACATATATTAAGATCAATAGGGCACAGTCGTTTCATGCTTCCTTTCATGGAGGCCACTGTCAAACATAGAACCATGTGATTCTGATTCCAAACACTTAAACAAATGTAGTGGACTTTTGACTCTGGAGCTTTGTTATGATAAGAATTGTGGTTCAGCTGTGTCTGCACTTTGATTTTTGCGTTGACTGCCTAATGAATTGGAGGCTGTCCACTCCTATCTGCTGCTATAACGTCTTGCTTTTGTTTTTTTTTTTTTTTTTATCATAGCAAAGCTTACTTTTGAATTTGTATCTGAAATTTTGTTGTTATCTTCTTTTCACAGGGAGTAGTATTTATTATCAGTTCCATTGGATCATGTTCAACAAAATCAAGGGAGAGCATTTTCCACCTGGTCTCACCTGGGATTAGAATAGCAAATGGTGACGAGGTTGAAAATACAATACATTCTCTACTTATGAGTTTAGCTGAGGCCCTCCCCTACCCCGCTTTCTTTTTCTCCAGCCATTCTAATTGGCCATGAAGATGTAGTGCTTCCCTTTTTGCTTTAAAATTTACGCCAATCACATTGAAGGATTTAATGAGATGAAATTCTGGGTCGTATATTGATTATAGGGCAAATGATATCTAAGTGTGCATGGTTTTACTTCCCTATGTCTGCACGCCAAATTGTTGTGGTAAACAGAGTAGAATGCTGTGCCAAGGATCGGGAACAGTTAGAGGTGTATATTCTGACCTTGAGTGTTTTTCTTGCATTTTGGAGTTGCATTATATATCAGCAGGGTGAATGAATATTTGGGAGCTAGGAATTTAACAGTTGTATATATTTAAAGGAACTAAACCTGAACTGTGAGGATTACTTGGAAGCTAGATGGGAACGGCTCATTCCATTAGCCATTTAGAATAATGTGGCTAATTATTAGCCATTTAATTGGAATGGCCAATGGGAAGAGCGGTTCTCATTGGCTTCGTTAAGTAAAAGTGAAAGAGAGAGAGAGAGAGAACAGAATACATTATTTACTGCTGAGACTTGAGATCAAGTGATACGAATTGTGACTTCGTACTTTCAATTTGTTCAAGAACTTGAATGGATCAGTTGTTGAATAAAGGTGAAGTGCTTAGCTGGTCATTTTCGCTCCAAGAGAGTAAGCAATATTGGCAATGAGTAAGTTGCGATGAATTTTGTTCACGGATGGAATTTGTAGTTGGGAGTTATTATTTGCAAGTATAGAAAGTATTAATGGTGTGAATGCAGAATAAATGACTCCCGAGAAATAACAAAGGCCAAATTCTAAAAGTAAGCTTCTCTTTTTGACTTTTAGGCTCTGATTGGAACAAATGAATTCAATTTGTAGAATTCATTTACAAATGAATTCCATATGGAATTCATTTGTAAATGAATTTCTATGTTTGAAATAAAATTATTAAAATATATAATTGAAAATGAATTCCTTATTTTTATGTTTGGAATAAATGAATAAATAAATTCATTTCTATATTATTTACTAAAATATCCTTAATGCCAATTTTGATATCTTCTTTTAATTACTTCAAATAAAAAAAAAATAACAACCATTAATTATCATTTTAAAATTTATTATTAATTTAATTACTCTCAATTTTGATTTATTATTTCAATTTCAATTATTTTCAATTTTCAATTTTGATATTTTCTTTCAATTTCAATTACTCTCAATAAAACAAAACCGCACATACCGAATAAAACTGATAAGTAAAAATTCAATGGAGATAAGTAAAAATCTGGTGATGGTGGTTTTAGATGACAGAAAAATAGTAATAAAAGAAGAAAAAGAACAGTGATGGAATAAAAATAATAACAGATTACGTTAACTATATAAAAGAAATTTATTTATAATAAATAATTAAAAGGGTATTATAGTCTTTTCAATTTTAGCTCTTAAAAATGTGGAATTCATTTGCAAATTCCACCTATTTTGATGGAATTTGGTGAAAGCATAATGAATTCCATGGAATTCAATTCTATGAATTCAATTTCTATTTTTTTTGCATTCCAAGCATGAGAAATGAGAATTACAAATGAATTCCATAAAATTTTATGGAATTCATTTATTCCAAGCGGAGCCTTAACAATACCAAATAGTGTTACATTTTTTTTTATGCTAATTAATAAAAAGACAATTTAGTCAGTATAATATTTTTTTTAAATATTAAAAGGTTTTAATTATTTTTTCTAATACGTGTATCAAATGAAACATTTAAAAAGAAATAGAGGGACTACTGTGTTTGTAGGGGATTTGCAATTTGAAGTGGACACTGGACAAAAGGTTTCCCCTCTTCTCATGAACTGGTTGGACCCTAAATGAAAAATGTTATTGAATCCATTTATGAAATGCAACTATTAATCAATTAAAAATTATGTAAGTGCTCAATAATATATATAAAATTACATAATTATACAATATATTATATAATTAATATAATATATTATAATTAATGTATATCTTAAGTGTATTTCTTTTCTGTAAGAAAGTAGACTATAATGACGATGATTAATTTCTCAAATTAATTGTCTTTAATAGGACATTCCAGTGATAAATGCTAGTTCCAACGTAATGGAAGATTTTGATTTCAAACCCTACTCCCCCTTCCGCATATATATAAAAAAAAAAATTAATCAAATTGATTAGATAATCTTATAAAAAGAGATGAGTTTATGCTGTCGTCAAATTGTTAATTATTAGTAATTATGAAGGTGGACATAAATAAATACATTTATTAGTTGTAATTGAACTTAATTATTGATGAAAGTTGAATGTATTGTAATATATTGTGCATATCAAAAATATCATACAAGATATTCTCTCTCCGTTTTTTTTAATAATATATTTTTAGAGCATATAATGATAGAATTTAAACTCTGGTCAAACAAAAAAGTAACTAAATTCTTAATTGTTTAAATTACAGGTAATTCTCGTGTACTAATATAGTTAAATACAATTTAATTAGTATATATAGCAGTTTTTTTTGGATAATACATGAAAATACATTTGAATTTTGGCAAAATTATTTAGTTATACACTTTAATTTTATAAATAATTATAAAAAATAACCTATTGTTCACCTGAATACCTGAATATAGTAATACGCACATATTACTCCATGATATGGACAAAAATGTATCTATTAGCCATTGAATTGCTTTGTCACTTGAATTCTATTTATTAATTGCAGGTGATATTAACAAACTAAAATTTACAACTACTTCCTAAAATGTACATATGTGAAGAGAATTCCTGTATTAAAAAAATTCAGAGGGTAATATATACTTCTGTTAAATGAAATAATATATGCATATTGGCTAAGTTGGGAAATATCCTGCAACAAATGCCACGTAAGCAAAAAAATCCTAAAAAGTCCACTTAAGTATTGCCACATTAAACACGGCAAAATGCCACATCAGCTTTGGAGAATTTGGGAGAAAAGACACAAAAAATTGCAATCCCAGAATAGAATTGTCCGTAGAAGCGGGAGGTTGATATAATGATGATGAAAGCGTGTGTGAGGATGGCCCACTTTGTACGGTGCAATCCCTTTGGAGCACATCTCCAATCCAACCACCCACTTCCATTTCCCGCTCTACCCAATTCAAGCCGCCCGCTTTGTATTTTTAAACACCCCCTAATACTTGTAAATGCGCGTATTTCCATTCTAATTAAACAAAAATAATTATATGTTAATTTTTAAATACATATAATACTTTTAATAAGTTATTAAATATACGGTTGTTGAGAGAAGGATAATGTCAAAAAAAAAAAAAAAATTAAATTGTTGAAGAACAAATCGAAAATGGAGATTAATATCTCCCACGATCACTGAACTTATATTTAAATAATACTAATATAATGAAAAAATTTTTGTTCTCATAAAAATTATTGAACTTAAAACATATTTACAGAAAAATTATTTTAATCGTTTTCTGACGATTTTTTTGCCGAAAACTCGAGCCGACGCGTACATTTAACATCTCAATGCACACATGGTTTAACACGTGGCATACTATATAAAAAAAATAACATGTGAGCATGCCATATGAACATTTCGACAAGTCAATTTGCCGTGTGGTATACTTACATGTCATTTTTTACACAAGACATACCACGTGTCAAGCCATTTATGCATGAAGGTGCTGGGTGTATGCACTAACTGTAATTTTCAGCGGTTTTTTCGCCAAAAAACTGTTGGAGTGATTTTTTTGTAAATATATTCTAAATTCAGTGTTTTTTATGAGAACAAAATTTTTTTTTTCATTATATTAGTGTTATTTGAGTATAAATTCAGTGATAATGGGTGAAATTAACCCTAAAAAATGGTTTAAAAGAAGGAAAAACAAATAGAAAAAATGATTTTTAGTGTGTTTTAATTTAATAATGTGCTTATACAAAAAAATGCTAAGTAAATTGTCATTTAAAGGCGATAACAGTTGCATTTTTGTTAAATTTAATGTGCAATAGAGCACTTATAAAATTTAATGGGTTTTTTTTGTCAAAATTAAATGAAAAAATATGTATTAAACTTATTCTCTTTAATGTAGTATATCTATATACATATATTTTGCTTTTTCATTCATTTATATTCAAATATAACAAATAGTACGGTATGGTATTGGTTAAGTGGTTTTTTAGAAAGATGGTTATTTCGTGAATATAATATAGTATAATCATATATCATGGTTTAATTCTGTCTAAATTTTTAAACCACTAAACTGTTATTTTTGCATAATTTTTTATATTTTTTTTACCATATTTGTTTAATTTTAATAAGTCTCCTTATATATTTCAATATAATTCCAATTTTATATTTCTTTTATTAAAATTATTTTTATTTTTTATTTTTTTGACTTTTTCTTTCTATCAAAAATTTATTAAAATATTCCGTAATATCTTTCTAAATATGTTAATAATAATTACAAAATCATATCACACCATACAACATTATGACAAAGAAAAACTTGTAATGAAAAACTTATAAGGGTGTATGAAGAAGTGGTCAAATATGAGTAAAAATGATGTATTAAACTAGAAATTTGGTACGTGTGGGGAAAGGAAGAGGTGAAGGCGGCCAGTTCATGCATGGGATGTAAATTATGGAAGATGCATCCAAATTTCTTAAAAGTAACTCTATTCTTTGATTTCTAAAAGCCATTCCTACTTGACATGTAAAACAATACTCATTATTACTATAAGTTATTAAAAACCGTTTCCCTTTCCTCACGTTAAAACACACCTCATCACTTTAGAAGATATCTTCCGTACCACATTCAGATTAATTCTCATTCGATCCAAAAATGTTTCTTACACAATGCAAAATTCTAGCTTTAGATTTTAAAAGCCATTAAATTTTAATCATTTTCCCTCTATTATTAAATATTTTATAATCTCAATATTATCATATTCTCCAATTCACTTTTCTTATTTAAAACCAAGAGGACAATGATAATAAAAATAATGTCGGTTGGTCCATATGGAGCATTATCAACTAACAACGATATAAAAGAACTAAGCATGATCAAGAGATTTTTTTTTTAAATGGTACAAATTCAATTAATTATTAGTCAACTTGCTTGGAATATCTTTAATGCTATCACCATTGCAAAGACGTACATTATATATATTGAAAATTAATTAGAAACAATATATGATGCTCTACCATGGTCTTATCATAATCTGATATTGCCACATAAATTGCCAGTATAATTTTCTATATTGTAATTTATTTCTGCTTTTCAATCCCAAATGATGAGGACTTCAACTAATCAATTTTCAAGGATAGTCGTTCAACAAACATAATGTTAATTAATGCACGTAAACTTTTGCATAATTTTATGAATGGTGATCACATTAATTACATCATCAATTAATTAAATATGAAGATCAATTCAACTATGCTTAGGTAATCGGACATATATAATATGTTAAATCACTAAATGCTTTGAATTTACTTAGAAGAAATCTAAATAAATATGTTAAACATCATTGAAACCACATTTTGTACGAATATTTTTTTAAAGAATAATTTTAATGTAATTAATTTTTTATTTGCTTCTTTCAATTAAAAATTCATATATGTATTTATAATTGTAAATAAAAAAAAAATAAAGGAGGTCAAAAGGGGGCAACGAGTTGCCGGACAGGTGAAGAAGGAAGTTGCAACTTTTTAATTTTATTTTTTTATGAAAAGAATATAAAGTAATGATTTACTTTTACCAATCAAATCGCAACTTGAATAAGAAAAGATAATAAATAGTAATTTTTTAATAGTTGTTTTACGACTCTGAGTCATATTTGACTGCTTTCACATCCAGTAACCCAAGTCCTCCACGTGTTTTCACTTTTGTTACATTCTTCCTGTTGAAATTTCTAACATGGAAAATTCAACCAATCACACTTCTCAAATTTCATGAATAAACAGTATATATATCCCCTAGAGAAAATGTTATTTTCAAATTGTCACTATCTTTTATATTATGTATTAACCATCTTCTAAAATTTGATCTTTGCTCTCTTTAATTAACCAGCTGCTCATCACTCATCATAATTGTTCACTTACCTGCTAAATAGAAACAAACATATCTATGAAGTTTGGCAAAGAATTCAAGGCACAAATGGTGCCAGAATGGCTAGAAGCTTACATGGATTATGAATTCTTGAAAACACTTTTGAAAGAAATTGAAAGATTCAAGCTAAGAACCAAGCCACCGCCAACTCCACGCACTGGTCTCAAGAGAAAGCTAACACTTTACAGAGCTTTCAGTGGATTAACACAAAGATACAATCACAACCCACCAAAAAGCCCCTCTTCTCCTTCCACGGCAGACATTGAAAGCCAACCAATTCTGGTTAATTCTGTGAACCGGGATGGCTCCCAGAGCTATGAAACTACTTTTCTTATGAGTTGTGACGAAGGAGGAGAGTATGAATTGATTTATTTTAGAAGACTAGATGATGAACTGAATAAGGTGAACAAGTTTTATAAGGAGAAAGTTGATGAAGTTTTGAAAGAAGCTGATATGTTGAATAAGCAAATGGATGCTTTGATTGCTTTTAGAGTTAAAGTTGAGAATCCTACTGGTTGGTCTGATAGATCGGGTGACCTGACTCGTCTCGCTTCTGATGTTGCTTCATCTACTGCTGCATTGGCTGCTTCTACTCCTTCTGGAGCTAGAACTAGTAATTCATTTTACTCTGATCAATGTTAAAATTTTGTCGACTCGTTTTTACTGTAAGATTTACTAGTTTTGTGGATTGCAGGAAGAGTTCATGTTATGGATGTGATCGAAGAAGGTTCAAGCTTACACGACCAATCAGATGAATCAATTCATAACAGAGAGGATAATCACGGTAATGGTGATGCTAAAGAAAGTAATCAGAAGAAGCCAAATAAAATTAAAGCCAATAGGCCAACTCCATTAGAGGTACTTAACCGCGTAAAGATGAACAACACAGTCGCAACTCCTATTTCCACCATCAAAGGAGTCCTTAAAGTTGATCAGGGGAATGAATTGAAGTTCACTAGAGAAAATCTTAGAAGAGTCGAGGAACAACTCAAGCGTGCTTTCGTCGAATTTCATCACAAGCTTCGCCTTCTTAAGAGCTTCGGTTTCTTGAATGCCTTGGCATTTTCTAAAATCATGAAGAAGTATGATAAGGTAAAGAACTAACTATATGTATACAAATCAAGTTTCACAGATAATTTTCTAATTCTTGAATTGATTTTCTGCAGATTACTACAAGAAATGCATCAAAAGCTTACATGAAATCAGTGGATGACTCCTACCTTGGCAACTCTGATGAAGTGAGCTTTAATTAAAATCTGTTTCATAATAAATCCAGTACATTTAACTAAACTAAAATGAAACATAATACTAATGAAACAGGTAAACAAACTGATGGAAAGAGTGGAGGCTACATTTATTAAGCATTTTGCGAATTCGAATCGGAGTAAGGGCATGAGCACCTTAAGACCAAATGCTAAAAGAGAAAGACACAGGACGACATTTTCAATGGGTAAAAGTTTCCTGTCTCCTTAAATTTTCATAGGTATCAAACCATTAATTTGGTTTTTATTATAATCAAACAATCAAAAATTTTGCAGGTTTCTTTTGTGGCTGTACAGTAGCTCTCATTATAGCTCTTGTTTTGCTCATACGAACGCGCAACATCATGAATGAACCAGGAAGAGAATTATATATGAGAACCTTGTTCCCACTTTACAGGTAATATTCTAATTAACAAAAATTACCAGCTTAACTGATTTTAATCTATGCTTAATTTTTAATAAATGAATTCGTGGCGTTGCAGCTTGTTTGGGTTCATCGTGTTGCACATGGTTATGTATGCTATAAATATATACTTTTGGAGGCGATACCGAGTGAATTATTCCTTTATATTTGGGTTTAAACAAGGAACAGAATTAGGCTACAGACAAGTTCTTCTACTCGGTTTTGGTATTGCAGTACTAGCACTGATCAGTGTGCTTTCTAATCTTGACATGGAAATGGACCCAAAAACCAAAGATTACCAGCAACTCACTGAACTTCTCCCTCTGCTCGTGCTTCTTGTAAGATTCTTCATCTAATTTAAACCAATCTTTTTCCCTTTTAGTTCATCCAACTAATTCTTTTTTCTTGTTTATTTTGAAGTTTCTACTTGTGGTACTGTTCTTGCCATTCAATGTCCTGTACCGCCAGGCTCGCTTCTTCTTCCTCATATGTATTTTTCATTGTATTGCTGCTCCTCTCTACAAGGTTAAACATTGTATTGTACTCTGGGATTTAATATTTTTCTATTAAACTATTGGCTGATAAATTTCTTCAATTTCAGGTCACACTTCCTGATTTCTTCTTGGCAGATCAACTAACTAGCCAGGTAACTAGCAAATGATCAGTCAATAAATTTCAAGACCCTCCATTTATTCTTTTAGTAGTTTATGAAACATAATTATTAATGCAGGTACAAGCCTTCAGAAGTCTGGAGTTCTATGTGTGCTACTATGGTTGGGGAGACTATAAAGTTAGAGAAAACACCTGCAGACAAAGTGATGTATACAACACTTTCTACTTCATTGTTGCTGTCATTCCATACTGGGCACGTTTTCTTCAGGTACATATACAGATTATATAGATTAGGGAAAATTAGTGCAGATTAATTAGAAATGTTGGCATTGGTGATTGTTTCAGTGCCTAAGACGGCTTTTCGAAGAGAAGGATCCAATGCAAGGATACAATGGAGTAAAATATTTCCTAACAATTGTAGCAGTTTGCCTAAGAACAGCTTACAGTCTAAACAACTTGAACACTTGGAGAATATTTGCATGGATATTCTCAGTAGCAGCAGCAATTATTGCGACATATTGGGATCTTGTTTTCGACTGGGGACTTCTTCAACGCCGTTCCAAGAATCGCTGGCTCAGAGACAAACTCCTTGTTCCTCATAAAATCGTCTACTTTGTTGCTATGGTTAGTAACACTTAACCAAACAATAGATTGCTATCAACAAATGACAAACTGTTGCAAAATTATGCTTTCACCGGGACTCGAATTTGATAGCTCATAAACTTGCAGCTTTAGGCTCCAAAATTAGCGACGGCTTTCGTTTATTTGTCGCTAAACTTGTTTCCCTACACAATCTCAGTTTTCTCATATTGGTGACAGAAATACTTCTGTCACTAATAACATATATATATATATATTGAGGTAAAGCTGCAATATATTATATTAATGGCAGTAGTGTTAATAAAGAATGCAAATTTTTATACCATATAGAAAAATTGTTACACGTCCCTTAAGATTTGGTTTTTAACGAAATTAAGAATGTGGTGGGCGCAGGGATTGAATGTGTTGCTGAGATTTGCATGGCTGCAAACTGTGACAGGTTTCAATATCTTTAGTTTGCACAGAGAAACTGCGATCACTCTTGTTGCTAGTCTTGAGATCATTCGACGTGGAATTTGGAATTTTTTCAGGTGAAAGATTTTAGTCTGATCAAAATATCATAAACTTTGAAAGATTATTAAAACTAATACGCAGGGAGTTTTTCAAAATATTCATCAGGTTGGAGAACGAACATTTGAACAATGTAGGAAAATATCGAGCGTTCAAGTCAGTGCCGTTGCCTTTCAACTACGATGAGGATGATGACAAAGATGAATAGACGTTTTGATTGTCAAAGGAAAACCCTTCATATTCTTAACCGTATGAAAACAAACTAAAACATTCAGTGTTTATTCCTTAATTAGGTTAGCCGACTTTTTGACAAATTCACATTCATTGTTTATTTTTTTTTCAGATAATAATAATAATAATGTTTTCGTTGCTCTGAAAGGAATCTTTGTTATGATTGTCAACCATGATGATTGATATTATTATTAGGTTAGGAAACAAGAAAAATTCAAAATCAAGAATATTATAACATAGAAAATGTATGGGCGGGTGTGGGGAGTTTGAAATGGTTAAGCTCTGCATGTAGATGCAGAACTAATGTTGGACCCTCGCTTGAGGAAATGTAATTGCTAACTTTTCCGCTGTCCTAACCAATGACTAATATAATGTTGTCCCGAGAAAACAAAAATGTATAGTTATATATTTAAAGTGTCAATTAAAATATTAGATATTTATATTTTATTATTACTACTATTGAAAATAAAGACTAATTATAAATATTAATTATGAAATATTAATAGAAGAGTTAAAAAAATTCAAACACAATTTGGATTAAAACGAACTTGATGATGTAAAATAATTAAAGTTTAGTGGAATAAAACATAATGTATATATTGATATTTAATGGATCAAAGTGTAATAAATAATAAATAGTAATGGATAAAAATGAAGAGATATGTAAGATAAAAAGGATTAGAATGAAAATTTACGTATGTCAAATAAAGCTTTCAGCCAATATAGGAGTAGGCAAACGGCACCGTCTGAATTAATGGGTCAACCATAAACCGGCCAATTCACTGGTTTTTATCCCGGTTTCTTTCATTTATGGGTTTTAACTCTTAAAGGATGCCCAGCCCAGAACAAAGACCGGTTCCTGGTCTTTCCAGTTGAACTAGCAGGCCAGCATAACCTTATTCCATGTGCATGAAGGCTAAGAATAAATTCGGAGCCCACTGATGTGTTTTTCCTTTATTTTTATTTTGTCAAATTTAAGGATGATTTTAGGTTTGATTTCATTTCACTAAATAAGAGGAGTGCATATATGTGCATGGGAAAATATATGAGAAGCCTCAAATTAGGGGGGAGAATGCAGTTTCTTAGAGAATATGTTATGGCATTCATATCAGAATGCAACATCAACAAGGATTGTTCCTATCAAACGGGGAAAAAGATAAGCAAGGAGAGGATGAGTGATTGAAATCTACAGCAAATTAGAGCCCCTGAAGATTTGCAGCCTTCTCCAAGAACAAATGACAAGTATGTATCATCAAATATCAAACGAGCTGCCAACCCCATGACCTCTTTAAATTTGGACCCGTTTAACACACAGGTAGTGTCATCCATATCTATAATATATAGGAGCACAAAAAATTATCTCTGCATCAGAAAAACACATAACAGAATGTTTAAAGCCGAGTGAAACAAAGAGAGCTCCGTTCTACCAAGAAAGAGCATCATCGCCTTCTTTATTTTACATGGACCTCCGGCCTAGCTTTCTCAAAACAATACCACAAATAGTAGAAAAACAGTATGCAATGCCTCGTATATAAGGGTTCAAGTGTTTGTCTTCTCAGCAATGTTAACACAACCCAGAATCCAATGGAAAAAAAAAAGTCACAGTCATGATCCAAGTTCTATAAGAGAGAACTGCAGAGAATTGCCCCTCCAATTGCAAGAGTACATTTATAAGGATTGCCCCTACAAATCTCTATATGCACGGCTACTTTTGTTTTTTCTGTCCCGTAAACCTGAAAATGTTATCAAAGCCCAAAAACAAAGATGCCAATACACATGCAGGCACAAAAAAAACATTAAAAATCAATGGATGCCTCTACAAATAACTAGAATACTAGGGAGACATTAAGTTTGATTCTCCAACAGCTTCCTTGAGGCAGAATAATTGATCCCAGCTGCTAAAAAGATAAACTGTTTAACACTACTGATAATAAAAAACAATGTTCTCGATTGTAGGAACTTCAACACAAGACCATGGCTTAAGCAAAGAAAGCTCTCATGATCAAACGACTATCGATGTAATGTGCCAAAACCATTGAAAGAGTACATGCAAGATGCATGCACTTGAGGAGGAGGTAGAGTTCATATAATAAGATAAGTACTCAAAATTCTAAGCTAAAGCAGCATATATCTCTTCCATTCACCTTCCTCTCTTAGCACCTCTTTTCATCTTCAAATTAAAAAATATACAACATTGACATTAGAGTGGTCTTTCTCCCTCATTACAACAAATCCTTTCAAGTCTAAACAATAATTTGAATTAACCTTTGTAAACAAAACCGGACGTACACAAACTTATAGTTTGGTCTTGAATAACCACGATGATGAAGCAAAAAAAAAGTTAAATAAATAAATAAATGCAAAAGAAACCATCAAAAGGAAGCACAATTTCGTATCTCTCCATATGTAGCATATTGACATTCATTAGAAAGATCACGTCAACAGCGAGAGAAAGCTATGATTTTGATCAAGTTTCTCAAAACTATCCATATTATTAAGCATATTGCGTCCTAGAATTTCAGCAACTGTAGGCACAAATCTTAAACTTCTCACAAAATCTCGACCACTCTGCTTACAACCCAACATCAATCACTACAGGAGAAGTTGTATCACATAAATCATAGTTGTAATTTCAGCAGGAAAAGTTGTATCAGGAAAAAGTCCAGCATTGTTCATTTGAAACTCCTCATGATCAAATATCTAGAATAGCCGTGTTAAAAATTAAAAACCAACGCATTCTTATCTCATTAGCTAATAGACATAAATCACATCAGCAGATGAACTCGTAAATCACCCTATCACCCTATAAATATATCATCAGATAAATCTATTATTACAAGCAGCTAGGAACAATTCTGATCGATAACGCTACATAAGCATTCACTATAACAGCCAATCAACTCAAACGAACTGGTTGACCGATACCATATAACAGATTTTATGCGAATTCATATGAAATATATCATCATTTTATTTCTTTTGTTGTAATCAACTCATATTAATCAGTATCCATATCCATAAAAGAAGTAAAATTCAATTTCCTAATTTCGGTCTATCTTTGAATTAGCTCAAATTAGCATAAGATAAACCAAATTTCAATTTCAATAAAATTCAAAATAATCAATGATTATCTAACCATCTCATCATGAATCTATGAATCTTTGGAATTCAGAACTTTCTCTTCCTCCTGGCCACGGTTTGACTCTGATTCTGTTGAGGCTTTTTCCTTATCCAATTCCTTCGCGGCCTCCTCCTCTGCAGCCTTTTCAGCCCGCAAAATGGGTTCGTAATAATCAGCGTGAGCCTGCATGCACTTCCTCAAAGTTGAAGTAGCCTCAAAACACTTGTTCACAACATCTTCCCCGCTATCGTCTGCTTCTTTCACACAATTCTCCCAATCAATAAAAGCATCTCTGCACCCACCCCCTTTCATGTACAAACAGAACCCACATTCTCCTGCCTCCTCATCCTCTTCTCCTTCAACTCCATCTTCTGTCTTTGTGATGGGTTCATTTGATTCGACTGATTCCTGTGCGATTTGGGTGTCAAGTGAAGAACTTGAGGCTTCTTTCGAGCTTTTATCATCTGGCGTCACATTTGTAGCTGATTCTTTGGTTTTGGGATCAGAAGAGTTCATGATAGGGTTTGATGAGTTAGAAGAAGAATTGGGTTTAGGAGGATCGTTGGGAATCGGTGAGTTGGGTAATTGAGAATCAGTTGTAGTTGTTGTCGTTGAAGAAAAGACAGCAGCCATTCTTGTGAGAAGCTTAAAACCTCCTTAAAACCCTTTTCAAAGGCATAGTCCCTTGGTCCTCAATGACTTTTTTTTTTAAATTTAATTTAACACACACCTAATACATAAAAACCATACCCCTAATAGAGCAAGTGCTACTAGTCTAGAGCCCAAGCCCACAAGCCCACAGTGTGGAAAGTTTATGCCACGAGACCCAAGAAGCAGATGGAAGGAGAAGCAAGCGAGTGAGCGTGGAACAAGAGTCAGTTATGCAGGGAGAGCAAATAAAAGGAGGGAGAGGGGGAGTGTGGAGGGGTATGAAGAGAATTTGCTTGTAATTAGCGTGTAGGGAGTGAGGGAAAGGAGTGAACAGAAGCAAAATTGGGAGGTTGTTCTTCCTTGGAGCTAAAGGCCCTAGCTGTTATCTTTTCGTTGTTCTTTTGTTCTTTTATCTTGTAATAGAAAGAAACCGAAAGCTATACTGTATTGATCCATTTATACATTAATATACAGTTCTTCATTTTCCATTGTTGTTGAGTGTTGATTGATTGATTTAGCATTATTGCTATCATTGGTCTGACTTATCGGATCACCACAAAAAGCGAAAACTGCAATGGAGACCCGTTTGCAATCGGTGATAGTTCGGATGGAAGAAACAGAGAACAAGTTAGGTGAGCTAAATGCATTGGTGAATTTTCGGATGGAGGCAACAGAGAACAAGGTAGGGGAATTAACGGCCTGTATGAATGAGTTAACCAAATCGGTGATGGAAATTCAAACTCGTTTAGCCACCTCTGAGCTAAGTTATCAAGCAGATAAGAAACAAGATGAAGAATTTAGGAATCAGGTGCTAAACTGGATTAAACGAACAGATAAACAGCCCCTCCATGCGGAGGAAATCAACTCTCAGGGGGAAACATTCATGGAAGGAGGAGGAAGTCGCCAAGGGCATCGCTCAACTAGGCGCATGGATTATCACATCCATACAAGCCATTTTGCCGACCCACTCGTCTCATTGAAGAAGGTGAAACTTTCGATGTTCAACGGCACAGATCCTAGAGGTTGGACTATGAGGATCGAAACTTATTTTAGGTTGAATCACATTACATCCGATATGCGCGTTCATTTGGCTGAGATTTGTATGGAGGGACCCACCATAAATTGGTTCTCTATGCTGCTTGATGTATCACCAACGTTGACATGGGAGCAGTTCAAGGTGGAGTTAATGCGTCGATATGGGGGAATCCACTCGTTGAGTCCATTTGAGGATTTGGCAGATTTGCGACAAACAGGGAGTGTAGAGGATTTTATTGAGTTATTTGAGATGATAGCAGCTACTGCCCCAGGGTTGCCCGAGCCACAGTATGTGGGGTATTTCATCAGTGGATTGAGAGAAGAAATCAAGGGCTGGGTGAAGGTGCATAAACCAGGGAATCGAATTGAGGCTATGCGATTAGCACGCACCATTGAAGCGTCTCTGTACACAGGAAGAGGGGGACTGAATACGAAGGCTCACTTGAAGGAGAAGGAGGGAACCTTTAAAACCCAAATGACTAGTGGATCATGGGCTGGTACCACTCGAGTGGGCTTCGCCCCACACCTCACCCAATACAGCCCCAAGCCCAACTCACAACAAGAATCCAATGGGATTCTCAAGCAACCACCCACCAACTCCTTCCCTGTCATCAGATTCTACCCGATGGGGGCAGCGATGCCCAGGAGTACGGAAACTCACAAAGACCGAGTGGAAAGAAAGAAGGCGAAAGGGACTTTGTTTTCAGTACAGGTAGACCTATTCACCTCAGCACAAATGTTTTAGGGCACAGTTGAAGGTAATGCTGCTGGAAGAATGAGAGGAGGTCGATGACGAAGAAGAATTCTATGAGGTGGAGAACGAGGGAGAGGAAAATCCAGCGGATGGAGAATGCAAGGTTCTGGAACTGAATCGCCTCCACCACAAAGTAGGAGTACCTGACCAACTTGACAGGGACTTGACCACCATCATGCTAAAAGGGACCATCAATGAAGTTCCGATTAAAATGTTAGTTGATAGCAGGGCCACACACAATTTCATTTCATTCCAATTAGCTTATGTTTTGGGGTTCCAGGTCAGTCACATTAACTCTTTGGGGATACGATTGGGCGATGGGAATGTGATTGGGGTTGATAAGAGATGTGTAAGGATTCCCATTTGCTTCAACGATTACAATTGTTTAATTGATGCTCTTGTTACGAATATTGGGGGCCTAGACTTGATATTGGGAGTAGAATGGTTAAGAACTCTGGGAGATATCACTGCCAACTAGGCAACTGGAAGCTTGAAGTTTGTTTATAAGGGAAAAACGGTGGAACTGATGGCAGCCAACACTGAGCATCAGGGATCGTTGCAATACTGGTTAGAGGGGCATCTACATCAACTCACGGCTGAAGAATATAGTCTTCCTCCGGAGTCTTGGACTGTATTGGATCATTTAGTCGAGAAACAAAAACAACATATGGAGTCCCTGCTCAAGCAGTATAGTGCGATTTTTACTGAGCTGAATGGTCTTCCCCCTAAGAGAGCCATAGAACATGTGATCACCTTGCAACCGGGCCCGGGTCTGGTGTGTGTGCATCCATATCGTTACCCTCACCACCATAAGGCAGAAATCCAACGACAAGTAACTGAGATGTTGAAGAAGGATATCATTCGACGCAGTCAAAGTTCTTTTTCCAGTCCAGTTATTTTAGTGAAGAAGAAGGACCAGTCTTGGCGGATGTGTTGTAACACCCTGAAGTGGCCCTGGTAGAATTACAGAATTTTGGTACAATAAATCAATTGTTGAGTGTGAGAATTCTGTCGCGAGCGCGACAATCATTGCGGGCGCGACAGAACCCTCTTGCGGAATGTTAGCTAAATTAGGATTTTAACATGTGGCTTGTAGGAGAGTGACACATGGCATTGTAGGAATGTGACAAGTGGCAAGAAGTTATGGGATTAAATGAATTAAAAATAGAACAATGACCATAGGATAAAAGATTTTTAACTTGGTTGAATTAAGAGGGGATTAGGAGTCAAAGTAGAGATATACATGTATTAATTAAAGTAAATGGCATTAAATTGAGCAGTAAATCTTAGATGAGGGTTGGCTATCTACCCATTTTTCCTTCTTTCACGTTGGTTTCTTGCTTTGGCCTATTGTTCTTCTTTTCTTTCTCTTTTTCTTTGGTTTTTACCGTGTCCTCCTTGCTTTGCCATATCTTTTATTTCTTTTTCATTTGCTTGGTTCTTTGAGAGAACCACTTGGATTGGCTTAGAGAGAGAGTACTAGGGCTTGATTAGGTCTCTTCAAGAAGGTAAGTTGGATTTGTTCTTCAATCTGACCTCCTTTTTCTTTCTATTTCTGATTTAAAGTGAAGAGAAGAGTAACTCTAGTGTTCTGAATGGTTTGTGCATGGAAGCTGTGGACAAGAGACTGAATAAGGGCAAAGAAAAGGTCGGAGACCTTACCTCCTGGGTCAACCTTTTGTTGTGTATACTGACCAATAGAGCATACGCCAAATACTCCACCAGCGAATTTCTACAGCTGAGCAGCAGAATTGGCTCGCCAAGTTGATGGGGTACAAGTGCGAAGTCCGGTACAAACTCAGAAAAGAAAATCGAGCTGCAGATGCTTTGTCCCGGGTTGCTGGAACAGTAGGAGAATTAAGATTTTTTGCAGTCACTCCATCATGGTTAGATGTGCAAGAGCTGTCCCAAGAGGTAGCCAATGATCCGCATTTTCAGAAAATTATGGCAGCCTTGAAGAAGGACCCTCTTACCCATCCTGGTTTTGCTGAAAGGCATGGCACCTTGTTCTACAAAAAGAGGTTAGTTCTTTCAGCCAATTCTTCTTGTATTCCCAAATTGTTGGCCGAGTTCCATGCTGGTCCTTGTGGTGGGCACTCAGGCTTCTATAGAACTTATAGAAGATTGGCCTCTTCCTTCTATTGGGTGGGGATGACAAAAACCATCCGGCGTTTTGTCCAAACCTGTGACATCTATCAATGTTATAAGGCATCTACCTTGGTGCATGGTGGATTATTGCAACCTTTTCCCATTTCGAATCAGATTTGGGAGGAAATATCAATGGACTTCATCACTGGATTGCCAAAGTCGAGGGGTTTCGATACAATTTGGGTGGTGGTGGACCGATTGTCTAAATATGCTCATTACATTCCCCTCAAACACCCCTATACTGCTAGGATATTGGTTGAGATCTTTGTGCGGGAGGTTGTTCGCCTACATGGGTTACCCAAGTCCCTCCTTAGCGACCGTGATCCAGTGTTCATCAGCAGGTTCTGGAGAGAAATCTTTAAGCTACAGGGTACTAATCTGAACTTCAGCTCAGCCTATCACCCACAATCTGATGGTCAAACTGAAGTGGTGAATAGGTGTGTTGAAACCTACTTGCGTTGTTTTGTTACGAATCAACCAAGGACTTGGGTGATTTGGCTGCCTTGGGCCGAATTTCGGTATAATTCAACCTACCATGTGTCCATTGGAACTACTCCGTTTGAAGCAGTTTATGGTCGCAAAGCACCCAATGTGTCTTAGTATGTTCCAGGCGAAGTTCAAGTGGCAGCTGTTGGGCAAGAATTAAAGGACCGAGATGAAGCCTTACGTCAACTAAAGGCTCACCTAGTCCATGCCCAATCACAGATGAAGAACCTTGCTGACAATCATCGTCACCATGTGGAGTTTGCAGTAGGCAAACATGTTTATGTTAAACTGAGGCCCAATCGCCAGCACTCTCTTACTTCTCGTATCACACCAAAATTGGCTCCACGTTTTTATGGGCCTTTTACCATCACCTAACGAGTGGGACCTGTTGCCTACAAGTTAGAGTTACCCCCAGGTGCTCAAATACATCCTGTTTTTCATGTTTCTCTGCTGAAGAAATCCATTGGAATTGTTCCTGTCTCTACTTCCCTACAACTGATATAGAACCAGCTGAGGTACCTGCTGTCCTTCCTCTTTGTGTCTTGGCCACACGTGTTATCAGCAGGGATGGAGAAATGGTGTCCTAGTGGCTGGTCCAGTGGCAAGAAGGAGGCACAGATAATGCCACTTGGGAGGATGAATTTGTGATTCGTAATCAGTTCCTTGGTTTCAGTCTTGAGGACAAGTTTGCTTCCCCACCCGGTGGCAATGATAGAGAAAGTGCTACTAGTCTAGAGCCCCAAGCCCACAAGCCCACAGTGTGGAAAGTTTATGCCAGGAGGCCCAAGAAGCAGATGGAAGGAGAAGCAAGCGAGTGAGCGTGGAACAAGAGTCAGTTATGCAGGGAGAGCAAATAAAAGGAGGGAGATGGGGAGTGTGGAGGGGTATGAGGAGATTTTGCTTGTAATTAGCGTGTAGGGAGTGAGGGAAAGGAGTGAACAGAAACAGAATTGGGAGGCTGTTCTTCCTTGGAGCTAAGGGCCCTGGCTGTTATCTTTCCGTTGTTCTTTTGTTCTTTTATCTTGTAATAGAAAGAAACCGAAAGCTATACTGTATTGATCCATTTATACATCAATATACAGTTCTTCATTTTCCATTCTTATTGAGTGTTGATTAATTGATTTAGCATTATTGCTATCAACCCCATCTAACAAAACCCCTACATTTTTTTTTTTTGAATTCTTTTTATCGTGACTAGCAACTATAAGTGTCACCGACCTTGCGTTGATTAATATCAACCTAAGAATAAAAAATATATATATATATTATTTTTCACTGGAGATCATATTTGATATATTCAATATATTTAATGTATTAAATTATGACTCTTTAATTTAGAATATTGGATATATTTCAGATTAATTATCTCAGTAGTAAAAATTTTAATATAAAGTAAGATACATATTCATATGATGTCGTGACAATTGACATTAATTAAAAAGGTGTATAAATTTTCTTGGCACATGATGTCGTGACAATTGACACCAATTATAATTTTGAGAAGGTGTATAAATTTTCTTTCTTTTTTTTTTTTAAAATAAACATGCATTTTTATTAAACTTTCTTGTGAATGAGTATTCTATTTCAAGAGTTGCAATTCAATATGCACAAGTATATCACACATACCGTAGCACACCCTATTTTATTGAGCTTATGCGCAATATTAATTGAGATATGAAATAGTTTATGAAAGTAAAAGATAAAAAACCACCTAAGAAACTGGAGTTGAATCTTTGAAAAAAAGACAAAAATAAATAATTTTATTCAACTCCCGTAACAACATTAAATCATGCCACTCCATTTGCAACAAATATTTAGCTGGAAGTGTTCTGTTCTCTGCCTTGCACATTGCTTTTCATTGTAATCAATGGACTATCAGGATTTGAAAGTGGGAAATATAAAACTACAGACCTGCTACTAAACCCTGAAACTCCATAATCCTTTTCATACCCACACAACTTTTGCATTAACAAAACACCAAGGGCATACCCCAAATATCATACTGATAAATACTGCTCCAACAAGTCCATGACAGCTTTGAATGAAGAATTAAGGCACATTTCAATGGACCCCTGATGCACAATACGGTTAGATGCCTTAGAGAAACTAAAATTTCTGATTGAATGGTGATATGTTGACAGTTAATCATTATCCTTGTCTTGGTCCTCATCCTCACTATCAGAATCATAGTAATTGAAAGGAAGTGGGACCGACTTGAATGCTCGATACTTTCCAACATTATTCAAATGCTCATTCTCCAACCTGATTGATCATGAACCTTCATGCATTAACAAACACTAAACAAAACTAAAAGCAAAATGGCTATCAGTGATGAACAACCTGAAGAAGCTCCAAATGCCGCGGCGAATGATCTCAAGGCAGGCAATCAGTGTTGATGCAGCCATTTTATGATGATTGGGTAATCTGAATCCTAATACCTGTTGCATCCAAGCAACTCTCAAAAGTACATTCAAGGCCTATAAAAAAAAAAAACCCAGAAAACATATTAAATTAGCAGTTGATCATCAACTTCAAACTCTCATTTTGGTCATCTAATATGTTACCATTGCACCAAAGTAGACACTTCTATGAGAAACTACAAGTTTGTCTCTAAGGAAAGGGTTCTTTGATTTTCTTCTCAAGAGGCCCCAGTCAACCACAATATCCCAATATGTATTTGCCATAGTTGCGATGGCTGAGCTGATCAGTGCCAATACCAGCCATGTCCTCCTCCCTTGCTTTAGTTCACAAATGGTTCTCATCACCATTGCAACAATTGCTGACGTGTACTTCAAACCATTGTATGTATGAATTGCATCCTTATCTTCACAGAATCTACGGAAACACTACAAAATGGAAAGGAAAAAAAAAAAGAACATATTAGTCCTTTGCTGGAGAGTGAGGAAACGAGAAAGATTAGAAAGAAGAGGCAGTGGACAATCCCACATTAAATGGGAAGGTGGGAGTTTAATAATACCTGCAGAAGGCGAAGCCAGAATGGTATGACAGCAACAACAAAGTAGAACGAATTGTAGACTCCATGATTATGGCATTTGCTCTCTCTCCTCGAGTATTCCCCCAAACCATAATAGCAAATGTACAACTCAAGACTCCTGATGGCCTGAACCTGAAGTACAGCAGCAGTAAACTTAACAATCAAAATATAACTTGCATATTTTTCACCATATTATTCACAGATGGAAGAAACAGTTCAAACCTGGCTGGTAAGATGGTCCAGCAAGAAAAAATCTGGAAGCCGTACCTGCAAATTTAAATTGCAAATAAAGCTGTCTAACTGATACAATTCTATCATATAGTTATGTTAACATAACACTTCTATTTGATACCTTGTATAGTGGTGCACAAATGCAACGAAATAAACACTGGATAAAGAAGAAACGACTTGAACGGTATATGATGTCAAAAGGACAGAAAAGTATGGCCAAAACCACCTGGATACAGAATAAGGCCGAGTACGATTTTAGAAAATCTCATTTACGTTTATATAAAACAAAACCAATTAATGTTCTCTACATGGGCATTTTTTCAATACATTTTATGTAGGACATTCTAATGGAAATAAACTTCAGCTAGTTATAGAATCTTACAGCAACCAAGCCCACAGGAAGCAGCAGCTCAGTGATGGTCTTGTACTTTGATGGATTTGAGCCTGACTCCAGGTCTAAATTTGCCAGGAAACTGGCTAGGGCAAGTATAGCAAGGCCATTGCTTAGGAGGAAAACTTCTCGGTGCCCCAGTTCTGTACCTCGCTTGAAACCAAATATAAATGGATAGTTGACTTTATAACGCCTCCAGAAGTAAGTGTTTGCTGCGTACATGAGCATATGTAGGACAATGTATACAAATAAACTGCAATAAGACCACAATAGTTCTTAGAAAAAATGCAGGCTTGATGAATGAGTTTGAAGAATTTCATTAAAGAATGAAGAAGTCTTAGGTCCATGATTCCTTCTTACCTGTAAAGTGGGATAATGTTTACAGCATATGAGATCCCTTCCTTCTTATCCATCAGTTTTTGGGCTTTCAATCTTAATAAAACAGCTATCAATAGTGCCATCGAGCAACCAGAAAAAAAGCCTGACAATGGCAACAAATTCAATTGATTAATAGAGGAAACAGAATCATAACTGAAGAAAGTTTCAAAAAAGTTGTAGCCCCCTGCAAATTTTATGCTGTCTTGTTGCTGAGATTAATCTGAAAAAAATTAGTTCTGATACAACTTACCCGCAATGAATGTCACTCTGTGTTTTTCTCTTTTTTCTTTTGGCCTCAGTGCCTTCATGCCTTTCCTGCGATCTGAATTGGAAAAATGCTTGACAAAGGTAGCCTCCACCCTTTCAAGGAGACCACCCACCTACAATAACTGAGAGTTAATCGAATAATTTGTTCAGGAAAACAGAGTTAGAAAAAGACGAGTCTTTTCTTATAAATCGAATTGATTCTTATACCTAATGAAGAATCACATTAACAGATCATTTGAATTTGCCATACCTCATCAGAACTGCCAAGGTAGGAGTCATCCACTATTTTCATGTATGATCTGGCTGCTCTCCTTGACGTGATCTGCATTAATGTATAAGAATAGATTAAGTACAGAAATCTTGAACTAGACTCAAATATGCAAGCTCCAAGCCATCCAGCCAAACATATGTAATTTTGTAAAAAGAAAATCATGAAAAAAAAAAAAAGTAGATTATGTTTTATGTTTGTCCAATTACATTACAAGCTGCTTCAGGAATCTGCAGATTTAATAAAGCTAAACTATAAATTTCTAACCTTCTCGTACTTTTTCATGATCTTGGAAAATGCTGCAAGGTTCATATAACTGGCTCAACCATTTGAAACAGAGAGATCAGAAACTAAAACATCTTTTTAAATCAGAAATGATTCAGACTGTTCCATGTCAGTCACCTATAGTGCTTTAGAAGACGGAGCTTCTGGTAGAATTCAATGAATACAACTTTAAGTCGTTCTTCAGCTTTCTTCAGCTCCTCTCTGTTAAAACTCAGCTCCTCTTCTTTAGAATCCATGAATAAACCTTTTATAGTTGATACCGGAGATTCAAGTGTATTGTTTATCTTCACACGACTAAGTATTTTCAAGGGATCTGCATCATGATCATCCTCCTCCACTTCTTCGCGAGTTCCACCACAATTAGGAGCACGAACTTCATTGTCTTCTAAAGGGTTAGTAGACAATTCTGAATCATCATTACTACTTGAATCTACCTTAAAGGTTGTTTCCATATTGTCCACTCCTGCAAATAGCTTGAAAATGTAAATTGACTTTCTAATCAAAACAAACCAACATATAAATGGTTAGTTGCAACCAGGTAAACTTCAATGCCAGTAATTAAGCTAAAGTTACATTAATGATAAATGAAGTCATCCTATTTTATTTCAATCAGAAAATATATATACACATATAAGTAGTTCTGTATATGTCCCCATTATCACTAAAGAAAAACTCATTAATATAAATTGTCTGATTACATTAATATATGAGAAGATAGATAGGATGTAAATGTGGGTCTCTAACCTGAACTCCCACATGTGTCTCGATTGATACCCTTCAAGGGGTTTGCAGTAACAACATTAGATCCATTGTCACCATCAGAATCAGGCTTTTCCACCTTGATCCGCAAAGCAATTAAGGCATCCATTTGTTTGTTAAGCAAAGAAACCTCAGAAATCATCTCCTCCACCTTGTCTCTATAGAATGTATTAACCTTATTGAGCTCCTCATCAAGTTTCTTAAAGAAGACAGCCTCAATATCTCCCCCATCTTCATACTTCCTTAAAAACTCAGTCTTGTAAAACTTTTCACAACCACCTTCCCGGTGTGAAGTGTTAACATCTATAACTTGGTCTTCAATGTCCCCGTTACTGGAAACATCATTGGGTTGCATCTCTAGCCCACTAAAAGCTCTATACTTGTTCAATGGATTGTGTAAAGCTTTCATTCTTGAAGGCTGCTTGCTTTTCTTGTACTGCATGATTTGTCTCAGAATTCTTTTAAGGCCAGTGTAATCCATGTATGCTGCTGTCCATTCTGGAACCATTTGTTTCTTGAATTCTTTACCAAACTTCATGTTTACTCAGTCAGCAGAAACAGAGGACAAAGTAGTGCTTTGTTCTAAAACCGAGATGAGATAATGGAGAGGCTCACTGCCATTTAAAGTTGTGAGGAAGTTGAAGAGCTCCGTTATATAGGCACAAAACCCGCTCTTTTCTGCAAGTCTTAGTACTTGACTCATCATTGGAAATCATGTGTGCTCAAGCACATCGTAAACCTGTAGGTTTGACAAATGATGCCCGTGCATTAAACATTTTATTTGACTATTGACTCGATTCTCTGACGTGGATGGCTGGCATAAATATGATATATTGAATATGCAAAACAGCATAAGCCGACTAGCAATTATTATATTCAGTGGGAAATAGGCACGTGTCACTGATGGTGACATATATGTGAGATACGTAGCTTGAGGAAGACAGTGACGTGGCAATATTCATAAAACTGAGGCTGTCGTATGCGTCATGTACGGGAATTGTGATTGAATTTTTGTATTGAGGTGTGTAATATAATTTTTATTTTTGGATAATATTGTCCACATTATTGTTGTAGAAGAATGCGTATCCATTGTTTTTTATAGTTACATCGAAAAAGTGGGATTCGAAATCTGAATTATTTTAGTAATTTCCCACTATCATGCCTTTTATAATTAGAGGAAATTATTGTAATGTATATAACTTTTTGGTAGGGGGTCAGAAAAAATAATATTAACTGCAAAATTCGTCCAGAATTTAATTGAACTTTTTATTTAATTAGTCCGAATGAATTTGATTTCAATTTTTATTTTTAATATTTTCGATTTTTAATTTTAATTTTTATGTACCGATTAACAGTTAATTTACGGTTAATATATCAAAACTGATGAATTGATTAACTGAATATAATGGACTGATTAATAATTAATAATTTTAAAAAATTGATATTAATTGATTGATAAATTTTTTGGCCAATGGATCGATTAATCGATACATATTCACCCTTAATTATTGGCATATTTTTTGGGTCAAATTACGAAAGATAAGTTTTTACCTCTCTAACTTCTGTGTTAATTCATTTCTAAATGCATTTGATTTGAGGGATTTGTTATTTTAATTAGAAGATTATAAACATTTATAAAATTTGAAGGACCGAACTAATTTGTCGTAAATTTATTTAGTATTTAGACTAATATAATAGTTGAAAGTTATTTGTGAGATGGGAAAATTTACATCTAAATCTTATAAAGTATAATTGCATAAACCATGCAAGTGCCATTTTCTATTCCTAACTTGAATTAATTAAATAAACTTAATTGAGACTCATCGAGATCATGAGTACAAGAAGTAAAATGTTTTTAATTCTTTAACAAAATTTAGAAAGAAATGATTCTTGAAACCTTGAATTTTAATCGTTCCCTCTATTTAATCCCTCAACTGTTATTTTGTTTTATTCTTTTTGTTTATTTTTTATATATACCTATTACATTAGAATCAGCATCTACCGATAGATGTCCCAAAGACGTTATTATGTTCTATTCTTCCTTAGTGCACATTTATTAAATTAATCCCAAAGGAGTTTCAACCTAAATACCAAACATGCAGAACAGTTTCTTAAAAGACGACAATATCCTGCTTAATCATGGAATTAACGTTGAAATTCATGCTCCATAAAATTAAAAACATACAGAACGATAATCAATCCAATTATATGTGTTGCAATGACATTAGAAAATGCAAGGAAGATGTAAATGATCTAACTGTTGGAGGTTCATATTCACCCAACCATTCTACCTTTATTTTATCAAATGAAACCACAGCCATATTATCTTTGCTACAAAATTGTTAGAATCAAAAATCATTAAGGGATCAAGTTTTCTAGCAGTTATCAATTCAAATAGCTCATAGTTACGTGAAGTATCAACCATAGAAAAGGAAACCTACATATTGTGATCTATAGTGTTCCAAACTCCATAAGGCGGACAACTAAAAGCTGCTTGCTTAATTGTTTTGCTCCTCAGTCTTCCCCCTGTCTCCACTGCAGCAGTAGAAGTGAGGCAGCTTAACCCTACCACAACTCCTGAATCCAGAAATCATGCACACAATGAGTTGGAAACAATCAAATATGAATATTTCTCAACTAAAGAAGACCTCAACATTAATGATGAAACGCACAGTTCATTACTTGAAAATCATAAAACCTGCTGAAATCAACTTGTTCAGTAGTACAACTTCATACAGCTTTCTTATACTAGGCACAGTTTCAGTTCTTTTTATCACTCTCTACATAACTATTCTGTTTTTCTGTCTCTCCTTTTTAACAAAGAAGCAACTCATCAACCATGGATAAAATGCCAAAATTGCAAGACAGAAATGTTGCTTCTTAGTCACTAGTAAATTTGAGTTTAGTAAAAGATTATAAAAATAAATTTTCATGTTGATATCAAAACTTCAAGAAGTCAGATAAGAGTTCTTTGGCTGAAAATACATGTCAAAAACTAAACTTTCTGCAGCAACAGAACAAACATCTCCAATCCATTGGAATAAACTACTGCTATATATATAAATGGACAAATATTCAACTAATGAATTGATTTCCCTAAATTACCAAAATGATTAGCAAAACTCTTACCTACAACGAATGATCACTGGAGTTGGTTTCAAAGCCTTTGGTCCATTTCTTATGCCTCTCTTATGAGGAGAAACCTGCATGATTTACATGATTATATAATACATAATATCTGGAGAGAAAAAGATATACTCCCTCCGGTTTTTTATGTTTGACGTTTTAGAATTGTTAAAAAATTCTTTTATGAATGACTTTTGAAACTTTTGATATACTTTTGGTTAGTTTATCCCATATTTGCCCTTAATTAATTTGCTCATCTTAAATGAACACTATTTTCAAGGAGGAGATTAATAAGGATAAATTAGTCATATACATAGCCTATTTAACAGGTTATTGGTTTTGCCAAATAACCTTAAACGTCAAACATGCCAAATAACCTTAAACGTCAAACATATAAAAACGGAGGGAGTATGAGATAGGCAAATTTCCAGCTACAAATTCACTGCCTTCAACAAATCATTAGACATCATACATCAACAAACCTCATAATTGAAAGAATTAAACAGCCAAAAATCAAAAGAAATGCACACGAATGAAGGTCTAAGACCTAACTACAGACAGCTGCTTCGGGTATTGCAAGATGGAAATTGACAAGTAATGACTAATCAAGCCAGTGTACGAGTACCTGAGCAAAGTCTAAAACCCTAAACCCATAACCCACAAAATATAAAACCACCCCAAATCATAAACGTGAAAAAACGCAAGTTAATACTGAGGATGATATACAATAAAGACAATCCACCTATTATTCAGTATAGACAAGAAATGGAGTGAAGAATTACTTTCTTTTTAGGAACGGCCATGAGTTCCATGGATCCATGGAAAGGACAACTGGGGAACTCAACCTCAGGGTTACTGTGGTTTTCAGACTTGGGATCGAAGTCGGGCAAAACCATTTGAGATGGCGCGATGGAGCTGTGGATGGAACCATCCAACGGCGGAGGCATGGCGGCGACATGGGCCCACCTTAGGAGACCCAAAGTGAAACCGTCGTTAACGCCGGTGGCTTTTAGCATCCCCAATCTTAACGCCATTGATGGAAGGGATTTGTTACAGCTTTTGCTTGTGTTTAGGTGTATAGAGCGGAGTTGTTTAGAACAGAGGAGAGGACAGCGGCGGGCAAGAGGAGAGGAGAGGAGAGGAGGGACTCTGAAACGGCGTCCTAAAGAATGAGAAAAATTTCACATTACCAAAATAATAATTTACTTTTTGAGATGATAAGTTGCAATTAAAGTTCTGGTTCATAATATGCCTAAATTTCATTTAAGTTATGCAATTTTACATTTTTTTTTAAAAAAAAAATTATTTTCTACCGCATCATAGAGGATGAAATAAAATTTAATATAATCAAAACAAATAAATATTTTCATTTACCTTTTAAGATGAATAAAAATAAAATACAGTTAAAATTATTATATTTTATGATATATCTGAAACTTATTAAGCTATGTAATTTTATTTTATTTTTTTAAAATATTTTTTCATTTCGAGAAGCATCATAAAGAATGAAAAAAAATTAACATGATAAAAATAATATTGTTCCTTACAAATATTTCAATTTACCTTTTGAAATTTTTTTTTTAATATTTAAATATTCAATTTTATTTTAAATTTAAATTTAACTAATACTATTTTATCTTTCTAAAAATAGTAAAAAAGACTGCTCGATTTGAGATTGGCGTAGTAAAGAATGAAAAGAATTTCACATCATCGTTTACTGCTGTACTTCACAATGTGCCTGAAATTCATTATAATAAATTCATTTTACTTCCTTTTTAAAAATTATTTTCTCGTTTTAATTATAAGATGCTGTGCTGTGAGCCAAATTCAGCTGTAATGTATGCCCAGGATTAGTTAGGAGTTAGGACTATTAGAAGTGGAACTGACCTTTCTGCAGCAGCTCCATAACACCTCAGCACACGCTAAACTGAAGGAGTCATCTCAGTTGAAACCCAATTAACAGCCAGAAAATGATGCGAAACAAGAATTAGATGGATCTGAATTCTTCCACTAGAAGGCGATTATCACCACCCAAGTATGCACATCACGCTTTCACCCGCCTATCTCGACTCCCCGTCAGGAGATTCGGATCCAATACTATGAATTTCACCAAGATCTTCGCTTCTGCTTTACTTGCTTTGCCTGTCTTCTTCGCACTACTCTTGATTCTTCGGCATTCACCCTCTGATCGCTCCCTTGGGTTCGCTTCCGCCAGGGTTCTCGACACAGGACCCCAACCTAATGCCACTGCTTTCACACCACTAGGACTTGGATCAGGTCAGCCTGTTCAGTTCAGTTCGTTTGCCTTTTATTTCATTACTAACTTTTTATTCTTGTGTCGAGTTGTTACTTTATTTTCGTTTTCATTTTCAATTCTATCGACAATGCGGTTGCATTTTTTTTTCAAGCATTTTAATTTTAGTGAATTGGAACTTTGGATTTGGCATAACATGAGTTTGATTTTTGATTCGTCTCAAGTTTGATAACGATATTGATAATTCCAAAGTTACTCGCTCTTTACTCGGCTTATAAGAGATTAATTTGGAATGGAATCGGCTATTGAGTGATCGCCATCCTCATTCCTACCATGTATTGACTGATCTGGCCTTGTGTTTTATTTATTTATTTCAAATAATTAGTTTCTGCAATGCAGTACAGTGATGGATATAATCTATAAGACCATTTGCTGCTGAATGTGAAAATGGGTGAATTGAATTGTTCCTGTAAATTGAAATCTGTGGGTATGCTGTTAAAGAATTTCAATGTGTCATAGATATAGCTTTATTCTTTTTGTTATCCTTCATTGGAGGTGTACTGATTTTCTATTTCATTGTTCAATTCATCATCAGAAAATGTTTTGTCACAATCTTCTGATAAGAATATTGACAAACTGCTTGGAGGCCTCCTTGCTTCTGGATTTGATGAAACTTCTTGCACCAGTAGATATCAGTCTTTTCTATATCGCAAGACTTCACCCTATAAGCCATCTTCATATCTCATTTCCCGACTCAGAAGTTATGAGGATCTTCATAAACGTTGTGGACCAAATACTGAATCCTACAGAAGAGCTCTTGAACAACTTAATTCTGGCCAAAGAATTGATTCAGCAGAATGTAAATATGTGGTGTGGATATCTTTTAGCGGTTTGGGCAACAGGATGCTAGCCTTAGCTTCGACGTTTCTTTATACTATCCTGACAAATAGAGTCCTCCTTATTGATCGTGGTAAAGACATGGCTGATCTCTTCTGTGAGCCATTTCCAGAGAAGTCATGGTTACTACCCATAGATTTTCCTATCATTGATCAATTTGGGAGTTTTGATCAGAAATTTCCACATTCTTATGGGAACATGCTGAAGAATAATTCCGTAAATGCTTCAGCAGAGTCTATACCATCACATATATACCTCCATCTAGTTCATGATTATGATGACCATGATAAGCTTTTCTTCTGTGATGAAGATCAGTTTCTTCTTGCAAAAGTCCCCTGGTTGATTATAAAATCGAATAACTACTTTGTCCCATCCCTTTTCTTGCTTACATCTTTTGAGCAGGAGCTAAGCAGATTATTCCCTGACAAAGGGACGGTTTTCCATCATTTGGGGCGCTACCTTTTCCACCCGTCAAATCATGTATGGGGATTAATCACCAGGTACTATCAAACTTACTTGGCCAAAGCAGATGAACGCATTGGCCTCCAAGTAAGAGTGTTTGACACACGACCTGGTCCCTTTGAACATGTGATGGATCAAATTTTAGCCTGTACACTGAAGGAGAAATTGTTGCCTGAAGTGTATATGCAAGACTCTGTTGTCTCTCTCTCTGAAAATCCAAAGTTGAAAGCTGTTTTAGTAACATCTCTGAATTCAGGATATTCTGAGAATTTGAGGAATATGTACTGGGAACACCCAACTATGACTGGGGAAGTCGTCAGTGTTCACCAGCCAAGTCATGAGGGGTATCAACAAACAGAGAAGCAGATGCACAACCAGAAGGCATGGGCTGAAATGTACCTCCTCAGTTTGACTGATACATTGGTTACAAGTTCATGGTCAACCTTCGGCTATGTAGCACAAGGACTGGGAGGTTTGAAGCCATGGATACTGTACAAGCCTGAAAATGAGACTGCCCCTAATCCACCTTGTCGTCGAGCAATGTCAGTGGACCCTTGTTTCCATGCTCCTCCTTTTTATGATTGTAAGGCTAAGATAGGAACTGATACCGGTACCCTGGTTCCTCATGTGAAACATTGTGAAGACATGAGCTGGGGCTTAAAGGTCGTTGACAGCCATGATGAGTTGTAGTTGCCGCTATGCTTACAATAATTGGCCAATTTTGTGTACAACTTTAGATGTGTTATATTTTATGTTATTATTTGAGACTGGGGTCTAGATTTGGCAAAGTGTTTAGGGAACGACAGTGATTTTCACTTTTGCAAAATTCTTGCTGAGAGGATCTAATCTAAGAGTTGCAGGCTTGTAAGAGAGAAGATAAGCGATCCTAGTCGAGTTTGACATTATTCTGAATTATCTCATGTCTCTAGAGAGCTTTAATTCAATTTTTATGCTTACTATCACTTAGTTCTGGCTGGAATAGTTCGAATTTGGCAAATGCAAGAGTTACGGAATTGTAATAAATGAGAATCACCACATCACTCCATTCCATGCTACCGACAAACCCTGTTACTATTTCCCATTTGAAATTTATTATAATCCAGGCCATGTAAGATAATGCAATCTTTTCGTTTCTCGATCATAAAAGCTAATAAAAAGACAAATTTACTTTTTCTAGTCTGAGATAATTTGATTAATGGAAACATTTAACTGCATTCTGAATGTAAGAAATTAAATCTCAGCCGAACAAAAGATTTGACAAACTATAGAAACTGAAGATAAGAAATTTGAGGGCCTCCCCCTTGTGAAAGTTTGGAAGGGAATAAACAGACTTGTCACGTCTTTCTAGATAATAAACCAAAATCACTCATATCACTCTTGCCGCTGGCTGGCTAAGCTTATTCCTACAAAAAAATTGCTACAGAGGCTACAGATAAGCCTCTCTAACATTACCAGCCACCTCTCTGTCTGTCCAGTGCCTCAGCTGCCTTCTCTTCTTTCAATCTCTGCACAATTTGGCGTATCTCAGGATTGAAGAACCGGTCCCAAACATACTTCTTCTCCTCAGCTTGGATTTCCTTAATAGCACTAGGATATGGATTTGGTGGAGGTCTTTTACCCTGAATACGTGCAATTTGTTTCAACCGAGCATAAGCCTTATTTTTTGCCTTCTTCTCCGCCTGATATTCCATCTACAAGCCATAAAACAAATAAAGGTAAAACCCATGAAAAGAAAGAGATCAGTATGCATATGGAAGTGAAACTCAAGAATCCAGAAAACTTACATCAGCTAAGGTCATAGCTTCCTCCTCATTAACTCCTTGCTCTTTCAATTCAAGCACCCGTAAACCAAATACACGGGCCGGAGGGGGTTCAAAACCGCAAATTCTGAACAAAAATAAACCATAATTCAAATAAAATTCTTCTCATGTTTGGATTTCATTCACATTACAAAGATTGGGATCATAACTGTTTCATTTTAGCTTTAAAGATTGCAGCTGGAGCCAAAATCTCAATGTTACGTGTAAAGGTACAAAGCATTCAATGACGAGAATGCACTTTTAACATATTTAAGAACAGAAAATAAGAAAGTCGAAGCATTTTAGTATAATATATGATCACAATGAAGCAAAATGATAATATATAAAGTTCCAAAGTTCAAAACCGTGATCGATCATTTCCTGAAAATGAAGCACATATATCTAAAATCATCAAAATGCACAAGCAAAAGACATCAAGATGGATATTTTTAAAATCACTCATAACATGATAAGCATTCAAGTAACTGAGCTGAAATGAATATCAAAATAACAATTGCCGAGATGTAAACTGTATATTAATTGCCAAAATCATAACTGACATTCAACTAAAGCTAATACAATAGAAATTCAACTTATCCCTTTTCTATAATGGATACATCAAATTGGGAGTAATTGGCACTAATAAGATTGCTATATCTTATTATTCAAAAACATGCGACAATGCAGTTGATGTAGGCCAACTGAAGCATGTGCAAATATGGGATGCCAAAAAACTTAAAATTGAAATGAACTGAAACTTGCTCAAAAAGATTCAGAATTACAGTTAAATGCACCATCCAACTGGCACTGCAAAAAGTAATTTTCCAACTTCAAGACGCTGGCAAACAACTGAACTAGAAATTTATGGCAAAAGCAGCAAAAAGCATAACAGACTAAAATCCATAGCAATAACAATAAATGCTGAAATTAGGAACTCATGACTAAGAGGGAAAAAGAGAGAGAGAGAGAGAGAGAGAGAGAAAGTACTTGATGGCATCTTGATGTTTGGAAGCTGGATGCCTCGCAAAGAACTTCTTTATGTAAGGGTCCTCCGGGAGACTGATCTTCTGAATTTTCCCATTCGAGCGAGGAAATGATGCCGGTGGTGCCCTAAATATCAATTAGAAAAAGATGATTCCATAGCTATTACACTTATAGCAGTTTGAAAAGTAAATTTGCTATAAGAACAAAGATAGAAACTTTAAGGCAGAAGAGAAAAACTAACTGCTCCATGGCTTTGAGCCAAATAGGCTCAGCCTTGGCCAAGCCCTTGACGAGCTTTCTGGTTCTGGTAAGCAAATCTCCTCTCATGAACGACATGGCTGCCCTTCGATACTTCACTTCCTGTTTCGATTCCTTGTTTCTCACCTGCACCCACTGCATAAACGATGCCGTAGATGTTTATTAGACTTGGGCTTTAAGGGTAAGATTGTTAACTGATGAATTTTGTGAAAAAAAAAAAAAAAAAAAAAAAAAGAAAGAAATAATTATAATGGTATATAACTTTCAACATGTAGTCAAAAATCACATTGCCTGCCTGCAAAACAGCAGCCAAGTCTCCAGTCACAGCAAGCTTGTCATGGCATCGGACATATGATAATGAGTGTACAGGTAAGTATGAAATAAAACACTGCAAATAAGGGATCTTGACACTACTCATCTGTTATTCAGCAAAACAGAACTAAAACCAAGCTGACTTATCTTTTTCAATTGATTCTCTATCTAATAGTTTGAGGGAAGCGAGCATAAACATTGTCCCTGAGATTCTTATGCCAGCAACCATTTACACAGTTAGCTATCTCATTATCAAGTTACCTAAGCTATCTCATGAGGCCATTTCTATTATGCCACACCTTAGTAAAAACACTTAAAATTATTCAGCCAGGACTTTGAACAAACACCTCAAGGGTATTCCAACCAAAGCAATAAAAAGATATGGGATACTGAAAGAAATCCCACCTTGACTATACAATATATGTAACGAAAACCAAATTCACCATTGAATGAGATCTAAACCCACATAAAACCATTAACACATCTTTTATTACCTAGCAAGAGATAAAATCTTCTCTTAAGTAATATTGTCATTTTGGCAGGCAACCAATTCGTAAAACTGGTATACAGTACGCAAGCAAGGGTTCATGAGGGTTTATAACTAAATCCAAAAATATTTTCACAACTGTAGAATACGAAACACAAGAAATTAATCTGAAAGCATAACAAAATTTCAAAACACATATAAATAAAAAGGGGGGTGTTAGTGGAAACCTGAGAGTGCGAATTGGAGGAGAAGAGAGGAAGCAAAGAAAGTGTAGAGGCCGGAGGCGACTGGACGGTGAATGAATGACAGCGAATTGGAGGCCGGCGACGACTGGAGGGTGCAGAGGGAGAGAGACGGCGAGGGTAGAAGGGGCAGAATGGGAGGACTGGATGGGAAGAGAGAGAGAGAGAGAGGGGGGCCCACAACAGAGAAACAGAGAACGAAGAATGGGATGAAAATCGGGACAAAGATTTGACTGCGGTAAAATGAAAATATTTTTACTGAAATAGGGGTGAAGCAATAGTATTTTTCGGGGTGGGGTTGTGAAGACGCAGGAGAGTACTGCGTCTTCAGTGGGGTGGGGGCCCACCTTGCATAGGCCGGCGACAAAGATGCCGTAAAGAAGGGCTGCGGTATGTCACTGCGGCTTCAGAGTCAAAGACGCAACTCTGTACTGCGTCTTTGACTCTGAAGCCGCAGTCCTTGACTGCGGCTTCAGTCTAATTTAATTCTCCCCACCCATGTGTTTTCTCATTTTCGGAGAAGACTACCAAAAAATTTTTTTGGGGAAAGCAACGTTTGTGGAGAGCAATACAAAAATTAATTTTAGGAAAAGCAACGTTTATGGAAAGCAACAGAAAAATTATTTTTAAGGAAAGCAAATTTGGAGCAAGTAAACCACATTCAGCAAAAATTTATCAACACGTTTGTGCAAATTCAAGGTACGGCGTTGAAATAATTTATTTTATCTATTTTCATACTAATTGCAATAAAATAAAAGTATGTTAGTATTATAATATGTAAAAATGTTTTGTAGGTAAATCAATGTTTGGAGTGAATATACAACATTCAGCAAAAATTTATCAACACGTTTGAGCAAGAAATTTCAAGGTACGGTGTGAAAATAATTTTTTTTATCAATTTTCATACGAATTGCAATAAAATAAAAGTATGTTAGTATTTTAATATATAAATGTTAGCATGTAATAAAATTGGAAATAGTTTTTATGTAGTGTAAAAAAATTAATTATTGTAATTGTGATAGATGGTACGCACATTCTTAACTCCAAGAGCTATGATGAGTGATATCGCAAAGCAAATGGTCGCACAAAAATGGAATAATTTGTATAACTGTCGGATTGAATATGGCATAACAATGTTTAATCATATTATTGCAATTAATAAAAGGCTACAAGAAATTATAATGAGTGGATATCGAATGGAGCAAACGGAGATGGTTGAAAGTCTCTACATGACCATACCATTACGTTACTTGAAGTCTATATTAGATATTTGGAATAGCGATGATGTGACAAAATATGAAGAATTGGTCTTGATTTTTGTGAAAGATGTAATCGAAATTAGTGAAGATGAATATTTAAAAATTAGAGATACGATGCCAGTGGAACAAAAAATTTATTGTAAGTGGTACAATTATAATATGTGACCTGCACACTATGTTCATTAGTTTTTTTTGTATAATGTAATGGGAGTTTAGATTTCATGTTAATTAATGTTGTAATGTGAAAAATTATAATGTAATGATATTAGAGTATCGAAATTGAAATATTAATAATATTATAGTTATAGTTACTGTTATTATTATCAGTAGATAAAATGTAATTAGTTAATTTGTTATCAAACGATAAATAATATGTCCTTTTAATTAACCAAAAGAAGTCTTAAAATGTAATTAGTTTATTTATTATCAAGTGATAAATAATAAGTCGTTTTAATGAACGAAAAAAAGTGTTAAAATTTTGAAGAAACAATTTAAAGTTAGTAATCTTGTATTATAATGTATAGGCAATTTGACGATGGCAGCATATACGGACTTTTATTTGCACACCGGTGGGCAAATAAGTTATGGATCTGGAGGATTTCAATATGATATATCTGGTCCGAATGCTATCACGAGGAGGCTAAGGCTTAGGAATAAGCCAAATTTTGCAGAACTGGTTCATAAAATTCACGTTAAATTGGGCATAGGAATAAATGATGTTGTTTCAAGAATTATATACAAGAGTCTAATATACAATCGAGGGTCAATATGCTGGACATCGGTGGACGTGGTGGATGATGATGATGTTGAAATGATATATGAAAATCTTAGAAGAATTGAAGATTATACGTTGATGGAATTAATTATTGTGGTGACTGAAGCAGATGCAGGCGCAAATATGGCGACTATTGATGTAGGTCAAAGTCAACCTATATATGTAGATGAGGTGGGTGGGAGTCAGCCAGAGCAAGATGTTAGTAGACATGACACTGAACTGTTATGTCAAAGTAATTTTTACGGTGGAGAAAACACCGATACAGGGTATAATGTAAGCAACAGTCGACGAAGGCAAATAGATCGAAATGTAGTGGAAGCTGTTCCTATTCAGCCTAGGCAGTCAGTCAGTTGCATGCCCAGTGATTTGCGCAGAGTAGGGACAAATGAAGGATTCGCGTACGGTGAGCTTCGTCGATCAGTAAGCTAGAGAGGTACGAGTTCTGTGAGTCAACCCAGAAGATCCATTAGCAGGCGTGTCGGTAATTTTATTAGTAAATCATTATTTGGGATAAGAGTAGGTAGTAGGTCGAATGACTTAAATCCGGTTGCAATTGAAAGTCATAATACAGAGCAAATTGGGTCACGACGATCAGTTTCACATATTTTGGATGACAGACAACGACGATCTGTGTCCACATTTGCTGATGGTGGACATTGGAACATGATGTCACAGATTCCAACTGAAGAACCAGATCAGCGAAATGAGTCGCGTAGTAGAAGGGACAGTGATGTATTGGTAGATTCCATACCCGTCAACACTTCAGTTAACAATGCAGACGATGTCAGATTATGTACTCAAACTAGCGCCGAACATGACAAAGAGCTGTCCTGTGAGATGGGAGACATGGAGGATGATGACCCCGATTTTTTATTAAGCAGTGGCGAAAGTGGGGATAGTGACAGTGGGGATAGTGACACATCTTTAGCTACACAATATGCGAGTCCTGTAGCATCACTCCATCCCGAAGAGGACACAGGCCATGCCAGGTACAACTTTCCTTCCGAGCACTATACCGAAATCGACTTTGATGCTGCACAAGTTGATTTGACAATAGGAGGTGGATTTAACTCATGGGATGGAATGTCCGAGTTATCTACTGTTATGTTTTTCAACAGTAAGGAAGAAGTTAAATCCAGTGTGAAAAAGTATTCAATTATTAGAAATGTTGACTTCAGAGTTATCGAATCAAAAGCCAAAACGTGGGTTTTGCATTGTGTTAATGCTGATGACGGTTGCAATTGGAGGTTAAGGGCTGTTATGAAAGGAAATAGTCCTTTTTGGACGATCACTAGGTACGAGGGACCACATACATGCCTTTCCATTAATATGTCTAAGGATCACAGACAATTGGGGTCAAAAATCATTAGAAACTGCATTATTGGAATGGTAAGTAAAAATCCCACCATGCCTGTTGATGTAATCGTAGCGTCCATTAAGCAGCAATTTAAATTTGAAGTGTCTTACAAAAAGGCATGGTACGCGAAGATACGAGCATTGGAGAGCATTTTCGGAAACATGTATATGAGCAAAATGGGTGAAGGGTACAGGTTCACCCCAAAATGTGTAGAAATAATGAACAAACGTGCTGTTAGTGCTCGGGGCCACATGGTCGTTGATTATGATGGTCGTTATCGGTTGTTTAGCGTCGTTGCATACAGGGCACCTGAAGCTGATACTGAAGTCGATACGTATGTTGTTAGTCTCGATAGGCGGGAATGCGAGTGTGGCAAGTTTCAGGGTACTAAAATGCCCTGTTCACATGCTATTGCTGCGTGCATGCACAGGCACATTGACATGTACACGTTTGTTAATGAGTGCTATACTATTACTGAGGCACTTAAGTGCTACGATGGTGAATTTCGGCCCCTATCACATAGAGCATATTGGCCCATGTGGAATGGTCCTAAGTTGGTCCCCGATGTGGAACTGAAGTGAAAGAAAGGTCGGCCAAAAACATCTCGCATACGCAACAAAATGGACAGACGGGAGAGAAGCAATGTTGTCCATTGTAGCAAATGTGGAAACATCGGACACAACAAAAAAACCTGCACTAGTGCGGCAGGACCATCCAATCAGCATTATTGATATTCAATCATTAGTGACATTATTATTAATATTTTAATGTTATATGTTTACAAATTAAAATATGATAGTAATATTGTGTGCTTAATACGATGTCAAGTAATTTTAATTGCTTAATGTTGTTGGACATCATTTCAATTCGGAACAATATTATTTTAAAAATACATATTGTGATTTTATTGAACAATGTTTTCACCGCAATAAAAAAGTACAAATTATACAACAAATTCAGAACCTCCTACTGTCCCGGCGAGTACTGCGCGATGAACTATCGGCCATATTGTCCTGAGGATCGGACTCATTTGGGTTCGGCTCATGTGGCATATGCAGCACATCATCATAATCGCCACTGTATAGCGTACGATCTCGGAACCCGACTGCAGTACTAACATTCGGACTGTAAAAAAAATCGTTCATAAAATCATCAGGAGGGAGAATCGGATCGACGTGTCCATAGGTGCTACTCGGTTGACGATCACCCTCAGGTAAACTGACATTCAAATCCACATTCAGTCTAGAAGGGCCAGCATCAGACTCATAATAATTGGATGGACCAGCTTGAGTTTCATAAAAATGTTGCTAGTCAAATTGTTGATGATGATTGAAACTAGGAATGTCGAATGAACCTGGACTATCATCATTTAAAAATGGCCATGACATGGGTGGAGGGACCTGATGAACTCCTGGGGGAATAGGGATGGATGCTACTGAGGTGCGCCGCTCTGACATTCATCTCCTACTACACCTCGTGGACCGAAAATCTTCATATGGTGTGGATAGGGGTTGAATCTGTACAGCATGCGGGATTGCCTGTCTGGGGTATTCAACTGATGTCCTTCCTATTTCTCCCAGCGAACCTAAAATGCTTTCCGACGTTAAACGAATTTCACCAGCATCAATTGATGACGAAGCATTGCCCGCATGGTAAATCTGTTCCACCCCATCGGCCTGCATTACAAGCAATATCTGTTTAGAGAAAAAATAGCAAATGACTCAAACTTCATTGCAGTTAAGTGTCATACCGTTGATCCCATTGAAGCTCCAATATGGGTTATCCATCGTCGAGTCTGCTGAATGTACCATTGCATGTACTGTGGTCTCGGGTGTAGGGGAGCATTCAACAATTGAGTTTGCACGGCCCGATTCCATCTATTTTGCCATTCAAAAATGAAACTGGCGAATTTATCTTCCCAATTCACGTCGTGGTGCCCTCGCAAGTCCACAGAATGCACATTATCATTATTTTGTGGCGGATATGGAATCGGTTGTTCCATACCAAATTGTCGTAAGCACCTATCTGGTTGGTGCCACTCGATAATGTGAAAACACACTAACGGCACTACTGATCGCCAACTATTGACACCGTCTCTACAATACTCGGGTAATAAGTGGATCACATTGCTGTAAGGCTCCCATTCCATCTGAAAAAAATTTACATAGTCAACTAAATAAGTTCTACTTCTATTCGCATTCCTAGGTATTAAATCATATTAATTAAATCAAAAACTAGACAAACCTGATCGGTCCCTTGCATGTCTAAATCTAAACGATAGTCATTGACATTTTTATTATGGAAGCTTCTCAAATCAATCGGAGATCGCCACCTGACAACGGAAACAAATTATAAATTATTTTATGAAACAATTAATTAAAAATTATATGTGTGTGTCTAATTAAAAATATATACATTACCTAAAGCCATATGGCATAGTCTGATTAATCACAACATTATTCAAAAATGCAGGCCGCATTTGAGTCAGCCTTTCCCACGCCCATAACTGAATCAGTTGCTGATAACCACCTAGTCCATTTGCACTGGGACGTGTCGCACGGCATAACTCTCGATAAAGTCATGCCAGACAAGCCGATCCCCAACTATAATTGCCGACTTGATCTAAATGTTCCAAGAGCGGTAGCCACATTAGGTGTATGTAATTATTAGACTATCCCGGACATAACAATCCGCCTATACACCGCAGTATCCACGCCCGGGCAAAACATTGTACAGTGTGTTCATTCGCCCTCTCAGGTAACAAACTAAAATTTCGACTGAGCCAGGACATTTTAACTTGATGTCCTTTCAGGACTTCTTCTGGCGGAACTTGTCCTAACAACCTTTCACATACATCTGCCCAATTGTACTGCAAATGTCCAGTAACAGCCATTCCTTCAATAGGCAGACCGTTCAGGATTCCAACGTCCTGAAGAGTTATTGTTGCTTCACCTACAGCAAGATGAAACGTGTGTGTCTCCGGTCTCCACCTTTCTACCAGTGAAGTTATTAATTGGCAGTCCACATTTATAACTCCAATTTGAGCAACCCCGTAAAATCCAGCCAATCTAATGTACGTCATTATTCTCGGGTCAATGTTCCTATAATGGCTCTCCACGCTACATCGTCGTGCAAACAATACTTGATGATCAACCTGCAAAATTATTCAATTCCAGTCGCACATCCCTAAACCATTATGTACTTTGTAAATAAATGAAAATATTTTATAAAACTGGTCTCGTAGCTATACATACATTATTAGTCCAAACAGCATCTGCACGGTGTTTCCCATGCAACTTCAGCAGCTCATCCACAATTGGACCCGGATTTATGTATTGCCGATTTCCAAATTGATTCATTTTTTTTCGCCTACGAACAAATGTTACTGTAATTTCTACTAATTCGACGACAAATATTCGAAAATATTAACTATTAATGTATGTTAAAAATTTTAAGGTCCTAAATTACATAATCAACATTCTATTCAAATACGTAACGTATTAACATTATGTTACCTCGCTCCATGCAAACTAATAAATCCGTTCGAATTTAATAAAATAATCTATTAATATTTTCATTCATAAATACCATTATTCCCCCCCCACCCCACAGCTCAACAATTGCATATTCAAATAATAATACATATAAAAAAATAATAGTTATATTATTTGCTACATTTCTATTAGTTATCCATACTAACATACTATGACCAAAATTTTAATGCGATTGCACTATTATTCACACATGAAATTATTACTATATTACATTACATAATTATATACTGCATTACATACAAAAATATAGATAAGTACATTCTTCACTACGTCCTCCGGATCCTCGAAAAAAATCCTTCATAAAACGAATAATTATAATTAAATATTTTTTTGTGCGTGTTGTTATTTCATCATAACGTTGCTGGATTCAAGTAAATTAACATAAATATTTTAGTTTTTTCATTCTAACAAATGACACACATAATAAAATATTAGATTTCACAGCTATCGTTCACATATATAATACTTATATTTTCTGACCCATATAGTACAAAAATAAATTTCGACTCGGCTTCATACAATACGTGCAATACACTATTTGTCATTCATGTTCCATAATTAAATTTATCAACTTCCATCTGTAAATATAATATTTACATTATAATTTTCTAACAACCCTATATTATTTTATAACGACTACATATTATTTGCGTTATATTTTTTGTGGGATATAAAAAAAAATTAATATACTTCTCTACAATCATGTTCCATAATTTTTTCCTACTCATTTTTACCTCATATTGAATTTTAATTAGCAAAACAAAAATTTATTAAGCATATTTACTTGCCTTTTGGGGATCTCTTTACCAGTGCGCTTAATTAAATACCTATAAATTTAAACATAACACAGTCACATATTTAGTTAAAAAAATTAACATCACAATAATTATAATAAGATGGCAAATACACATTTCATTATTGCAAAAAAATAAATCTTACCAATAGTTCCGTGCAATTTATACACAAAATACACCCTTGATTATCGCTAAAAATTAAATATGTGTAAAATTTACACAAATTTTAACCGAAGAATTTTTTTAGAAAGCAATAAGGAATGAAATAGAATTTTTTTTTCCCGTGTTAATGCATACATTCACCCCTTATAAAGGGGTCGGATGCCACAAACTCTTCAATTTCATTTATTGAAGAGTATGAGCGGCAGTCACGCGTGACACTGTTCACGCGTGATTGCAGGAAATGCTGAAGCTGCTCCCTCTTTGCCCTATGCCGCAGCATGTAGCTGCGGCATATGACGTCAGTTGCTGCAGCTACATGCTGCGGCAACTGACTTAGATGCCGCAGCTTTATGCTGCGGCATCTGTTCTCAATGTTGCAGGTCAACCCTGCGGTATTGACTGACCGACCCCCCCTTGGGAATTATTTTTCACCCCACCCTATTACGGTAATTTCATCTCAAAATTGCCACATTCAAATCTTTGTCCCATGAAAATCTTCAACCTTTAAGATAATACTGAAAAATTTGTAATCATCGAACTGTGTGCATGCATAATTTTACCGTCGTTTAAACTGTAATTTATAATATATTATATTTAAATTATTTTCTCAAAACACATAGTATAAATATTAATTATATCTTGTAAATTTTATTATAAATAATGTAATATTAAATGTGTCAAAGACTTCAATATTAATAATATCACAATGAAAAATCTAATATGAGAATCTCCACCTTTATCATATTTTTGTCTAGAACAGTTATAAAAATCATGAGTAAAATCAATATCCAAAAGCAATCAAACCCGTTTAACAACTACCTCAGTCTTACAGCAGGAGCAAATGGACTACTCGAAACTATCCAACCCTGTTGCCATCGCCAACAATGGGTCTAACAGCCAACTACAGAATATATACGGCTTAGGCAAATAGGCTCAATTCTGTAACAATTATTCCCATGGTGTTGCAAAATAACTAAAATTAAAATTAAATTGGTTATAGCTATATAAGCATAAAAAGTTTGCAATAATATATTTTACTATCCTAAATATAATTTTGATTCTATTTATATACTGAGCCAATAATATAATCTGAAGTTAGATATTAATCACTTGACATATGAATTCAATTATAGATAGGTTACCCCAACACACTGTCCCTCTTCTTGCCAAATAATAAAGTGAAAAAGCAAAAAAAGAAACTTATCTTGAAGAACAAGTATATTGTCTCTTTTTCATCTTTCAGTTTCTTATACTGAACACAAATAGCACAATCAAACCAGTAAAAAGTGATCATTCTATGGTATAAACTTTTCCTGTTTATGTTTTATTTTTTAAAGAAAAAAGAAAAGCAATTTTGCCTCTGCCTTATGATTATGAATTTCTGGTTATTATCATTTATGAGAAAAGAAAGGACTACAGTGAAATTTGTCTCATGTTACGAATACTGTGACTTGAAGAAAGAGGTGTCAGCATCTAGCTGGTCCTTATTCTGCCTCGCATCATTTATCCGTCTCCAGTTCCACTACAGCCATGGAGATTGGAGCACCACCCAAACCGGCGATGAATGTCCTTGCAACTTCCATCACCCAAAGATTAGCTAACCCATCATCTTTGGTCCCACTCTGGCCTCCTAAAAATCCAAAATTTACCACTTTCTATGCTTCAAATCCCATATCAAGAAACACCACCACTCTCTGTTGCTCCACAAAACCAGACACCAACACAAATTCAAGCACTGACTCCAATCCTTGTGCAAATCCCAATAATCCATCAATACCTCCTTCAAACAATTCGCTTTCTTCTTCTTCCTTTCCATTGCCATCATTGTCTAGGGGATTGGTGTTTGATCTGGGTCCTTTAGGTTCATGGGATAGTAAGGAAATTGGGTCACCAGTTGTAAAAAGGTTCCTCAGCGATGAAGAAGAGAGATGGTGTATGTGGTACCATGGGAATTCTGAGCAAAACCCAGGTTCTGATTCTATTGGATTAGCAGTTTCCAATAATGGGATTCACTGGGAAAGGGGGGTCGGAGCTGTAGTAAAATCAAGTGAGGATGTGGGTTTGGTGATGAAATGTAGTGAAGATTGGTGGGCATTTGATACAATGAGCATTAGGCCAAATGAAGTGGTTGTTATGTCAAGCAGTAAAGTTAGAGGCTCAAGTGCTGTTTACTGGCTTTATTACTCTGGTTTTAGTACTGAAAAGGTTGATTTTGTTGATGATCAACCTTTGAGATTCAATTTAGAAAACCCAGAAAGGTTTTGCAGTGATAATGAGAATTATAGCAATGCAAAGTGCTTCAAGTCCTTGCCTGGTTTAGCCATGAGTCAGGACGGGAGACATTGGGCTAGAATTGAAGGTGAGCATCATAGTGGAGCACTGTTTGATGTAGGGTCTGAAAAAGAATGGGATTCTCTGTTTATTGCAAACCCACAAGTTGTTTTTCATACCAATAATGATCTTAGAATGTACTATCACTCATTTGATATAGAAAATGGGCAATTTGGAATTGGGATGGCAAGATCAAGAGATGGGATTAAGTGGTTGAAGTTGGGGAAGATACTGGGCGGAGGAAAGATTGGTTCTTTTGATGAATTTGGTGCACTAAATGCAAGTGTTGTTAGGAACAAGAAAAATGGGAATTATGTGATGGCATATGAAGGTGTTGGTGGTGATGGGAAAAGGAGTATAGGATTGGCAATTTCAGCATATGGATTAAAAGATTGGAGAAGATATGAGGAAGGAGTGCTAAAACCAGAAAAAGATGGATGGGATAAGAATGGTGTTGGGTGTCCATGTTTGGTGCAAATGGAAGGTGATGTTGATGAGTGGAGATTATACTATAGAGGAATTGGCAATGAAGGAAGAAGTGGGATTGGAATGGCCTTTAGTTCAGGAAGTGATATTAGTAGTTTCCATAGATGGACTGGTTTCCAATTATAATATGATATTGGGAGAATTTTTCATTATTCTTTTTTCTTCTTTCTTAGTGTGTCTTATCATATTTGGTATAAAATTAAAACCTGTTGCTATGGTGAATTAAGAAACATTTGATTTTAGAAGGAAAAAAGTGTTGGTACTATTTATTTAATGGATTAAGTATTATACTGTGCCCCACGTTTGCTCTTCATATTGTTTTTGGAGTTCTCCACCTATTTGAGTTCTTAATGATGTTGAGCCCACATATTAGGAGGGTGGGCAAGGGCCGTAACTTGGGCCAAACTACCATTATAATGACATACTTGTGATATTCGGCCCCAAATTGTATTGATCCCTATAAAGGTTTTCTCCTGTATATTCGAATCCCTAGAGGTGTACACAGTTCGCTCCAATTCGATTATTTACAAATTTCTGTATTTTATTGAAATTTCAGTTCTTATAAATTTCGGTACAGTTCGGTTCTTATTAATTTCGGTATAGTTCAATATGATTTTTATAATTTTCAGTACAGTTTAATTCGCTTTTTCGGTACAAAATAAAACAACACAATACAATACAGTATTTTGGAAAATTTAATATTTTTAAAAATTTACAATATAAATATACACAATAATAAATACAAATATAATTAAAATATTTTAACAAGTACATACAATTTTGCATTCAATTTTAAGAAAATTTTTCAATTTATCCATTTCTTTCATGAAAAGAAAATAACATTTTCTAACAATAGTCACTATAAATGAAATTTTAAATTTTGGACAAATTGTTTCAATAAATTTCTTAAAATCCTCATATTTAATAAAATTAAATGGTAATTTATCCCTATAAACTTTTGAACATTTTTTTTTCCCACACAAGGGTGTTGCACCGCATTTAAAATAACTCCAAATCTGAAATTTTATATATCTGGGTAAACTGAACTAGTCCGGAATCCTAAAGCAACCTGAATCCAAAAATCATATTTTATGAATTTGTTTTTATAAATATCAAATTAATGAATAATGAGCTACATTACATTTTAAACTTCAAATTTACATCACAAACATCAAAACTAAATAATAAAAAATACAATCTCTTTAATTTCATCCATTAAATACATATTAATATGATAATTTATTTTTCAAAAATATTTTATTCAAAATAAATACAAATTGATATAATAATTAAATTAAGAGGACTGTTTCTTTTTAAAATTTTCATCTAAATAATCATAAACTAATTAAAAATTAAATTAATTGAACAATTATTTATTGATAAATAATTATATATATATATATAGGATTATTTAGGTTAACCAAAGCATGCAAAACACATGCACAGTGTGCATCAAGGCTCAACTCTGACACCAAACAACTAAGCAGCAGTTGACTGGCATAATAAAGTTATTTCATTTTATTTTATTCCAAACCTCACTTACCTATTTATTATTATTATTAGTATATCTGTGCATGGTGCAAATTGGATTTAAAATAATATAGTTTTTTTAATTATTAATTGAATCCATACTATTGGCACCAAATCATCCCCTATTATTACTATTGGATTTCCCCATCTCTATTAGTTATATTAAGACGTTCAATTTCTTAAATATTCTTTTTACTAGCATATGAATATCAGAATTGACTCAAAATTCAGTGGACAGGTTTGAGTTTCTAATCATACAACCAAATTTTCATCCAGTAAGGGCACTTTACACAATAATGCACCTAAATGTATTCGATTTGAATTACAGATAAGTACTTTTAGCTAAAATAAAATATCCGCGACACACTTTCCGTTGATATTTTGTTGGATGGGACTGATATCTCTAATAATTTTATTCCAACTTCATCTAATCACTACCAACTAAATTAATCTTAAAGACGGATGATAACTAAGTTTTCGATGTGTGTTCTTTTGTCTTAATATCGAAACCAGAAACTGTATTAATTAAAGAAATCAATACCTTTTCACCTCTTTTGGTTTATTTAAACACCAACCAACCTAATCATCATGCGACCATGCATACAATAATAATAACTGTATCATATTCTTATAATAACTTGCCCATACTCATTCCCAAATAAAATAATGCTTAGGCCATTACCTAAATTTTCTTCCCTAACATTCCTGGAAACTAAAAGTAAGAGCGTAAATCCATTTTTCTCTTTATTATTATTATTACAAGGGAAAGATCTAATGCCTAATTATAACTCAAAATGTTATTAGAAGAAATTGAATATAAAATCTTCTGCAGTAGTTATTAGGCTTCCTTTTCTATCATGCATGTATATGTATATATATATATACACACACACACTCACATGTTAATTATGGGGTGAGAGCTTCAAGAGTAAATATGGTTGCAATTTTGTATGGAAATTACTTAACTTTCCTGCAAAATAAAATAAAATAAAAACTTAGATAGAAGTTTGATTCAACGTTCAGAAGAAGTCAGAAAATGGTATTTGACCAACTAAGAAGCAATTAATTATGGATTCTTTGAAAAACGGTTGTCAACAGAATATTACTGTTAGATAGATATCCACTGACTGTTGGATGTTAAATTTCCAAAAGGCAGAGAATAGAAATATCATTCATTTAAATATAAAAGGATAATATAGCCTGTTGTGTTCCCTGTGCTGTACGTTAAACAAAAAAACACAAATGAGGTTTTTGGTCAAATACAAAGTACAAAAGTTCAATTCTAATTCGCCTAGTAGGTGTATTCATCAAGTTCCTGATTAAAATTAAACTCTCTTTTTTTTATAAGTTGCTTTTCGTCAAATTCTAAGCCAATCCAAAATTCCATACTTTAAAAAAAAAAATCATACCTAAACATTAGATACAAGAAAAAAATAAAAATTTTGATTAACTATAAAATTGGTCTGAAATCGAATCAATTTTTTTTTATTAACCGGTCCAATAAACTCAATTTTAATTTTTATATGTTACATTTTTAATTTTTAATTTTAGATACCGATTAACCATTAATCCACGGTTAATATGTTTATATATATATTATTATTTTTATGCCTTAAAAATTTTTCTTTTTTTATTTCTCTCTAAATCTTACATAAAATAATACTTTAAAGTACATTTAAATTATATTTTTATTTTTATACTTTAATTTTTTATATTTTTTTATAAAATTTATATAATACTCTAAATCATATTTAAATTATGTTATTCTTTTTAATTATGTAAAATAATATTTATAAAGTAATCGATTAATTTTTATATATATTATTTTTTATCATATATATTAATGAAGGAAAATTATACAGATATAATTAATTGCGGAGGTAACATTAAAAATGGTACCTACCTCTTGTAGCGCAGAATCTTATTGCGGAAGCGTCTACAAGGATCTCATTTATTTTTGGTCACCGGTCTGGCTTTTACCCACTCGGGATAAAAGCCACTTGTTCACAATCTAAATGCCCCTGAAAGATAAGACAGAAAACTGTGAGTGGGAACGAGCAGCCTTGCGGCGTATACGTTTTCTCGTTACCAAATTATGAGGATCTCACCTCTATTTATAGAGGTCCTAAAGGCTAGAGTCTTAACCCTAGTCTAACTCAGAATCCTTTTTGAGATAAGATTTGGTAATTTAATTTAGATTAAATAACTCAATTTAATCTAGATAGGAACTCAATCATTTATAGAGTCATGGGCGTATCCCAACTCTATCATCTCCCACTCGCACATGACGGAACGCATTCCAGTCTTAATTTTCAGTTATACTGGCAAATAGATTGTGTGACCAGCATACCTCGAGAACACTAGTGCTATACACCTGTTAGGGATATATAGCGTCTCGGAAAACAAGATCCTCTTTTTCACGTATACCTAACCCTAGATTGCCTTCTCACATTCACTATTTTAACTCATGATCTCATAAAACAATTTTCGTGTTTACTATTATATTTCTACTCATAGAAACTATAATAGGCTAGCCAGTGAACCACGAAACCTTATGAAAGTGATCAAAAAGCTATCTTCCCCTCTTACTGTATGCCATTAATCATGATTCAACTCGCTTTTCTAGTTAGATCCGCCACGCCTAAATTTTTCCCGGACCTCTTGGAAACTAACTAAGCTAGCCACATTGAACCATACTTCAGGGATAAGTTAAGGGTTCTAAGGGTCGAAATATAAATAGGGTCTCACAATAGGGAAAGTTGAGATCAGTAATATTATTAAATTCTCATCCATGTAGTCACATAAGCACACACGGTATAAAACATGTGTTATGGTGTTCTTTCCTTCCCTTAAAGGAGCGCATGTCTTACATTTTAATAATGTGTATTTAAACACCATACAGAAGCGTAAGGTTGCGATGCACCGAAACACCCAATTTTAGTCCGCTTACTTAAGGACTACTTCTGGCTTTTTAGACAGAAGATGGTAGTTACATATAACTTACCATCGGATTTCATACAATCCTTATTTGGATCTCAATCCAAAGCATATAACTTTATGTATGTCTTTATCTTGCACCTTAATAAGACTCATCTTATAATTTCTGCAAGACGGCACTTTTATTTTGAACAGGCTCTCGAGCATTCTCATATGTTCAAAAATCACCTCATCTTAGTCTTTGCCAACTCATTGACAAAACTAAGGTAAACACCCTTGTGAGTGGGCTACTTCTCTGTCCGACATGCTCAATCTCATATCAATAACAGTAAATGTTTACACATAAACATTCACACTCATGTATTGCCAACAATGAACTTTAGTTATTATTCGCAAATAATAACGTTAAGGGATTATATAAAATATAACAGTACCAATTAAATTCTACGCAAACTCGAGATCTAATGTGTCTCTCAAGACACAGCTCTCGTTATAGGTTTACTCAATGGATCTGCATGCGTAAAAACGTACTGTAAGTTCACATCTCCTCGTGCAACAATATCTCTCATCTATTAAAACTTAATGTCGATATACTTAGCTCTACTATAAGCTATCAACGACTGACTGTCACTATAGACTGTCATTAATACCTTTAAGACAGTTACTCTTAAAAGGCTCATAAACCATTTCAACCAAACTATCTCCTGTACTGCAATTGAGGAAGTGACAAATTCAACTTCCACTATTGATGGGGCTATTCAGATTTAATTCTTGTTATTCCAGAAGATGGCACTTTTGCCAAACAAGAATATAAAACCTGAGGTGGATTACCTCTCATCCACATCTCCTGCCCAATCAATGTCTCTATATTCTCTCAATGCAGATCATTTTCTTGAAAATAGAGAGAATATTCTACAGTACTTTTAAGGTATATAAGTATCCATTCAATTGCTTCCAATGTGCTTTGCCTGGGTTAGATTGATATTTATTTACCATGCCCACTGCATAGTATATATCATGTCTTATATACAACACTGCATACATAAGACTGCTCAGGGCACTGTCATATATAGAACGCTCCTCATACGTTCAATTTTTCTGACTTCATAGGACACACATCTTTGCTAAGAAACTGATTCTTGGCAATGGGGTAATGTATGAGTTTAGGATTTTGCATATTAAATCGCTCAAGATCATTGTTGAAATATTTCTCTCAAGAAATAGCAACAATCTTCTTGAATGATCTATTAAAATCTTAACTTCAAGAATGTAATATGTATGACCCATTTCCTTTGTCTCAAAGTTGGACGGAAACCAACTTTTATTTCATTTACGTACTATTTATCATTTTCAGCTTTGAGTATGTCGTCTACATACAATGCCAAAATAATAAATTCATTTTCAGAGCTTTTACTATAAACACAATGATCTTCATCAATCATGTTGAACACATTCGACATGATTATATGATGAAGTCTTAAGCACCATTGTGTTGAAAACTGTTTAAGGCAATAGATTGAACACATCAATCAGCAAACCTTATGTTCGCTGCCTTTTCTGATGAAACCTAAAGGTTGTTCCATCCATTTCTCCATTGAGAAAAGCAGTCTTTTCATCCATTTGATGAAGCTCTACGTTCAAACTCGCCACTATGGTTAGAATGAACCTTATGGACGTAAATTTTTTTTTTTACAACAGATGAGAAAGTCTACTCATAGTCAATCTCTTCTTATTGTATGAACCCCATAGCGACTAGCTGAGCCTTATATCTTTCGATACCTCTATCAGCCTTTCGCTTTACTTTGAGAATACATTTATTCTCAATTTGTGTCCTTCCAGTAGATCAAATAGTTCTCAAACATAATTTGATCTTGTCATTTTTTTTCTTCCATTACTTTAATCCATTATTCCTTAGATGGGCATGAAAAAGCCTTTTCAATATTTTTATGCTCTTTCTTATTTTGTGGGATAACTAAAAGGGCTTCATTCCAGCTTTCGATTTTAAATCGTCGGCATGAAACACTTATCCTTTTAAATTTTTACAGTTTTAAATCTTGATGAACATGTCTCATATATTCATCGTGATTCATAATGCTCCCACTGGGACTATGTTCCATACTCCCACTGGAGTCAGGAATACCGTATTCTTTCCTCCCACTGGAGTCAATAATACTCCCATTCATATCAGGTCTCGAACATCCGGATCGTTTGGAGAATGAAGGTCTTAACCTTTTTCCTCTAACTCCCTCCCACTCGGATGGAGTGATCCTGATTGTCTCTTCCTGAAATTAATATAAAGTGAAATCTTAATTCACTTCGCCCAACTTTGGAAATTCATTCTCTTAAGAATATGACGTCTAGTGATCAATATCCTGTCATTATACCATTTTCTTACTGACCCATGAAAATGTATCATTTTGATACTTCAAAATATCTCACATAGATACTCTTTTGCCTCTTGGTCTCATATTTACCAAATTGAGGTATCATGGACGTAAGCATTATAACCCAAAGGTTGTAAATGGCTTAGGTCAACTTGTTGACCAGTTCACAACTCATAAGTTATGATAATGACAGCTTTAGAGGGCATACAGTTCAGAACATATGCGGCAGTCAATAAAATATCTCCCCAATAGGAGATAGGCCAATATGCCTCTGCCATCACAGATCTAACCATATATAGGAGAGTCTTATTTCTCCTTTCCTCAACACTGTTTTGTTGTGAATTTATAGAAATGAACAACTAATGTTCAATCCTTTTCTTCACATTAAGCTTTAAATTTATCTGTAAGATATTACTGACCTCGGTCAGTTATTAAAGTTTTGATCTTTATATCTAATTGATTCTCAACTATACTCATATAAGTCTTGAAGCAACTCGATACTTCTGACTTGTGAGAAATCAAATAGATATGACCATACCTAGTACAGTCATATAAATGTGACGAAATAATAGGTCTCATGCCTTACCCTCACATTCATTTGATCACACTTGTCAGAATGGACTAACTGCAATGGAAACTTAGCTTTAGTATCTTTATCGAATGATTTTCTAACTAGTTTTTCCTTTTAGGCAATGCTCACAGTAGGCAATTCAAACTTATTTAAATCACTTATTAAACCTTCTTTGATTAACCGACTCATTCGGTATTATCCAATACGGTTTAATACAGCATGCCTGAATTTCACATTATCCTCATAACTATGTGAAAAATAACAAACTAGTTTTACTCAAATAGTTATGGTCCACATCCATAACAATAAAATCATTCAAGCATAAGCGTACACTGTTATTCTCAAAATGTATATTGAAAATAAATTTCAATAAAGAAAGAATAGAACCTAAATTTCATAACAAAGGTATCTCGATCCCTTATTACACAGTCCATTTGTTCTAAATTTATCACCCACAAAGGATGAAATTCAGAACTTGATACATAAATTTTACTCACTCTTGAGTCAAAATAGTGCATAATGCAGTCTCTTTCCATAATGTCATTTCTATAGGCAATTGAAAACATTTCATTCTTGAAAAGTTTATCTCCTTTTTGCCTTTGGACCTTACGTGATTCTATTCCTTTTACTTTTCAGGCTCTGAAGCCTTTTCCTTATCCCTATTATTGAAGCTTATTATCTTATTCTAATGAGAACTCATTTTATTAGAACAGGACTTTGCCATATGACATTGACCTTAATCACTATCAGACGGCCTCTTTTAAGCTTCAAATAACAAGTGACATCCTCAAATGTCTTTTTGTTTATCTATGTGAGTTATTCGCATCCTCACATACTACCAACTCTTGGGTAAAGAACGGACAACAGTTTGGACCTTCTACTTATCAGTCACTTATGACTACTAAGCTCACTTTGCTCACTTTTCTTTTTCATCTCTCTTAGATGTTTTCGCATTGAATGATCAGACTTTTCTGATATGTATCAAATTTGATCTACAATGATCGGAGCTTATTCAGAGTCACATCTCTGAACTTCTCCTGCAAAATGATCCACAGATCAATTGTATTTTGATACTTGCGAAATTGATTAGTGATGTGATGCGACATAGGCATCTTGGTCCTGCTTATGCTGGGATATAGCATCATCCTCAAATTCAGCCATAACCGAACTTGAAGATTTAAGAGCCTCTTACTCTTCAAGCACATACTGGATCTTTGTATTCCAGATTTTATAATTATAACTTGGAAGCAGCATCCATTAAAATCATCTGATCTCAAATGGAACAATGTTGCACATATTTAAAAGAGATAAAGCAATACATGCAATTTATTATATACCTGAAATAAAAACCTAGTAAAATTTTCTATTAGGCTCAAATTTGAAAAGGCTACTAATAATATCCAATTACCCTCTAAGTCCTAATGTCCAACCTTACAGGTTAAAATTTCATACATAATAAATCTGAATTATTGGATTATCAAGTTCTCAAACTTATGAGGGGATCTTTATTAAGCCTTTACTTAATAAGCATGCAATTATTTTACTTATAAAATATCGCAAGGCAATTAACAATTAAAATAAACTCATTTATTATAAAGTTAAATGCCATCATAATAAGTAAATAAACACATTTATTTAACCAATAATTAAAATCCAATAATTCTAAAATAAGACACTCATGTCAAATATTAATAAGAAACATAAATCATATTTAACAAAAATAAATGCTAACTCAAATTGACACTTATGTCAACTATTTTAGAAGTCCAGATTTCATAAAATCTTTCTTGATAATGGGATTATTTCTTTGACCAATTTCATCAATTCATCAGACAACTCATATGTCCATTGATGAAGCCATGGACGATGCGCACTCCGTCCATTTCTCAATACCATCACAGATTTTTAGTGTTGCTTTTCAATACTTCTCTTTTGGTAACTCAAACCAAAATTTTATTATCATACTCGGACCACCAGTTCAAATTCACTCTTGCATTTGTTCTCACACATGTATTTTATGATGCACTATTGCATCAATGTCATCAGCTCAAATCTTCATTCGCATTCTCATTTTGCTTATTGATTGCACTCTTGCAATTCTCAAAGCAAACTATGCGTTTCTTAAGGAAGAATCGGTGCCCTTATTTAACATTTCTGTAACATATTATAGGAAAAATTTATACACTCATGTATAAATACACATGATTGAAACGCATTTCAATCAATAAATAAGGACAGAACCTTAAAAATTTTTCAAAATATTTTCAAAAATTAATCGAATGCAGAAAACAATTTTTCTACAATTTTTTAATATTTTATTTTGAAATTATACACATTTAAATTTTAAAAATTACAAAATATATTTTTTAGTCATTAAAAAATTTTGAAAACATGACCAAAAAATCAGAAATAATTTGAAATATCAATTCGAAAAAAATTGGAGCTGATTTGGTGATCGGAGAACGCCGCATGCGCCATCACGCGCCGACGGGGAGGAAGTAGACGCGCTCACGTGCCTACACGCGCTACACGCACGCCTCCCACTCAACCCGCCACGTGTCAACACCACAGTGCGCCATGTGTCGGATTCCTACCGGTCCACCTGGCACCCATGTGGCACTCCGTGTACACGTCACTGCCACGTGGCATGACACGTGTCATCCACGTGGCAGTGTCTCATTGGACCACGTGTCACATAGTGACACGTCAGCATTGCCACGTGGCAGATCTCGGTCTGACACGTGGCGACCCCTGATTGGGCCACGTGTCACTGATGCCTCAATAACACCTGTCATGACACGTGGCACCGCCTCATTGGTCCACGTGTCTCTCCTTGGTTGGGTCACGTGTCAGCTGTATGACACGTCATCATGACACGTGGCACGACCTCGGTCAGCCACATGTCGTCCTCTAATTTGCCCACGTGTCCGCCCCACGTTGTGCCACATGGCATGGCCTCTGCCATCCACGTGGCGCTCGGCCATTGGGCCACGTGTCAGCAGTGACGCAATAATGCTGACACGTGGCACGCGCGTGTGGGCCACCGCCCATGCGCACGCGCCGAACGAGTTGGAGCGCGTGTGATCCACGCGCCGCCTTGCCGACCGATTCTGACTCTCCGGTTCCGGCCGGTGGGGGGTTTTCAGTGTCTGTGAATCTAATGGTGAGGTCAAAAATAAAAAATCCCGACTTCTAGTTAGCCGTTTAGAACACTCATGTTCGTCCCCTCGAGTTTCGGTGTACACATACACAAAATCGAGCCGAAATATACACGCATATATATTTTTCACACAAAAAATAAATTTTTGTTGTGTTATATGCATCCCAAATCTAATAATTTTACACATAAAATTTTAGATCTGTTTAGCCACATGCCATGACGCAAAAACAACGGCTCTGATACCAATGAAGGAAAATTATATACATATAATTAATTGCGGAAGTAACATTAAAAATGGTACCTACCTCTTGTAGGGCAGAATCTCATTGCGGAAGCGTATACAAGGATCTCATTTGTTTTTGGTCACCGGTCTGGCTTTTACCCACTCGGGATAAGAGCAACTTGTTCACAATCTAAATGCCCCTGAAAGATAAGACAGAAAATTGTGAGTGGGAACGAGCAACCTTGCGGCGTATACGTTTTCTCGTTACCAAATTATGAGGACCTCACCTCTATTTATAGAGGTCCTAAAGGCTAGAGTTTTAACCCTAGTCAAACTCAGAATCCTTTCTGAGATAAGATTTGGTAATTTAATTTAGATTAAATAACTCAATTTAATCTAGATAGGAACTCAATCCTTTATAGAGTCATTGGCGTATCCCAACTCTATCAATTAATATTCATATTTTACTTAATATCATTTGATTACATTTTTTTTATATTTTAAAGTCTATATTTTAACATTTAATATTGTCCAAAATTTTCTTTGACTTAAAATTAACCATGCTAACTTTCAACAAATGTCAAATTTATTTTATAATATTAGCTATTAATTTGTTGAACATAAATTTGGACTAGTGTATTACGCTTGTTTTATAATTTGCTAACTTTCAACAAATGTCAAATTTATTTTATAATATTAGCTATTAATTCGTTGAACATGATGAATTTAGACTAGTATATTACTTTTGTTTTATAATTTTTATTTTGAATTACAAATTGAATTGAATTTTGTCTAATTTTTTTAATAACTGTATGTTATAAATTTTAATAGTTAACCGAAAAATATTAATTAATTAAATTAAAACAACCGAAATTGACTGATTAACTGAATGTAACAGACTGATTAATGATTAATGATTTTAAAAAATTGATGTTAAAAGATTGATTAATTTTTTTTGCTAATGGATCGGTTAACCGGTCGATACTTATTCCGATTAAAGAGTCCTCAATCACTGGTCTTGCGAGCCAATAAGAGCACATAAACAAATATATATAAAAAAAAATAATCAATGAAGTTAGTCGAATAAGGCCAATTTTTTAGCATTAACAAGGGAACAAATGAAGAATGTTTCCTTTAAAAAAAAATTCTTTTTTTTTTTTTTTTATCACAAGGTCACAACTTACAAGGGTGTTCAAGGAGTTCGAATTTAAGACCTCTAATCTCTAAAACAAGACCAATATCACTAAGTAAAGCTAAAGCTAAACCTATACTATAAGAGGATACAAACATGTCATAGTCAGTCTTAATTAGCACAACGAACTGGCCCCAGTATGATATAATGTTCCATTGATAGAGACGACTTTGGTCTAACTAACTTTCAAGCAAAAATCAAAACCCTTCTGAGTAGACCAGGTTTAAACACAATTATTAAAGATGGTGAACCGAAGCTGTCTTATTATAATTCTGTGTAGCACTTTGTTTGGGGAGAAAAAAAATATAAATGCAAGATATATATCAAAGTGAAAAGAAGGCAAATAAAATGAAAACTGAAAGCGAAAATCAAACGATATTTTCCACATAGTTATAGGACAAACATGGCTCGCCACAAGTTCAAATCTTTTGGAAGGGGAAAAAAAATAATCTAGTAACAAACATATGGACAACCTGTTACTTTGTTAGTGACACAAATTCAATTCAATTTTTCCTAGATTCTCAAATATATTGGTACCCAACCAGTTTTCATTCTTTAATTTTCTTTCCTTCAACTTTCCTTTATTTCCAAACAAGGCACACAAGAACCTCAAACCTATATAGGTACTTTAATTGGAAGTACCATGCCACCTTAGTGCCAACGATTATGATGGTTACATTACATATTTGATGACAGGAACATGTATGATCGATGCACAAATAACATTTATAAAATAAACAAATAAGGAAATGTCTGAATAAAGAATGAAAACAAATTTGGGTATAAGTAAGAACTATGTTCACAAGCTTTCATGTTGGAAAAAATAATTAGAAAATATTAATTATTTAGATAGCGAGGCACAATTTATGGATTATAAATATTTCTCAATTTCAATAAGTTAGGTCTGCACCTATTATTCCATGCTTACATTAACTTGAAAGTTAGATTATAAATCGCAAGTCAAAGTATAATGCAAGACACAAGAATGTATATTCGTTTTACTTGTTTATTCCTTTTAGAAAAAAAATAAAAAAAAAAAAAATCATGTAGCCATTGTCCGACGCTGTACATATCTCTATCAACATAGCATTCAGATTTACAAGCAAGAAACAGATGGTAGCTCAAAGGGATAGGAAAATCAGCCTTTTACTACAGCAATAAGTCGAGTTTTGAAAGAACATGGAAAAAAATAATTTAAATGAAAGGCAGATGAAGGACAAAAACAAACACATAAGAGTTCAATTTATCTTCTAGAAAAACACACCACGCAAGATATAGTTTCCTGCTGGATCCATAAACATGTGAAACATATTTCATTTCAATGAGCCAACAGGTGACTAACATCTAATCAAGACCCCATATAAATTCTTGTGGCAAAAATTTTATCATCAATGACCCAACAAATCAATAACCAGGATGCCTAATTAAGGTCTGACCTTTACTATTTGACAGTTAGATGTGTCAATTTCCCTAGTCAGGGGTGCCCCAAACCATAAGGGAGAACAACAGATGGGGAGTGGAAACAGCAGTTAGCCAGACAATTAAGCATGCTTTCTAGAAACGTGTCAAATTTAAGAAATAATTCATATGCAAGAATTATTTATAAATATGGGTTTACATGAAGGTAACTTCATATAGCCCAAAAAAAAAAATCTCTGCTTTGCATTTAAAACCCATCAAATGCAGAATCGGTTTTGTGGCATTTGGTCCTGCCGCTATTTTTTGTCAGTTTTTGTTCCCTGCATTTCTGCAGTACTGTAATGGATGCAACTTCTGTAACATCAAGGATTCAAACTACTTGTGTTTCTGCATCCTCTACAACCAGAAGAATGGCTAGTGCAAAAAACTTGATCCAACCAGCATGGCCTTCCAGCACACAAGAAATGTTTGCTATCCATTCTTTGCGCAGATCTTTCTACATTGGCTTTCCAAATCACCATAAAGGTCGACTAAATCCTAGGCACAACACTCTCGTTCTCCCTCGTTGCTCCACAAAGCCAGGCATTGATAGCAATAACGCTACAAGTAGAAATCCTGCCATTGAACTGGATTCCAATTCAATGGCCCAACATCTAGCAACTCCGACATCAAATCCAGCACACACACCAGCAAGGTCAAAAGGTTTGGTATTTGACTTAGGTCCCAAAAACTCGTGGGATAGCATAGAAATTGGATCTCCAATTGTGAAACGATACATTGGTGACAATGAAGAAAGGTGGTTCATGTGGTACCATGGAAGCTCAGATGCTGACAATTCAGACTGCATTGGACTAGCAGTTTCAAGCAATGGAGTGAATTGGACACGTGGATCAGAAGATGTAAGGTCCTCTGCTGATGCAGGTGTAGTGATGAACTGCAGCAAGAACTGGTGGGCATTTGACACAGAAAGCATCAGGCCTTCAGAGCTTGTGATCATGTCCAGCCAAATGTACAGTTCAGTGTATTGGCTTTACTATACAGGACACAGTTCCGAAGAAGTGGAGATTTCAGGATTTTCAAACATTTTGGTAGAAAACCCAGAAAGAATTAATAATCAACATACAAAAGACGGAAATCATCCAGTTGGGAAGATTTTGAAGTCTCTACCAGGTTTAGCTTGTAGCCAAGATGGTAGGCATTGGGCCAGAATTGAAGGGGATCAGCATAGTGGAGCTTTGCTTGATGTTGGGTCAGGCAAGGAATGGGATTCTTTATTTATTGCTGCACCACATGTTGTTGTTCATGCAAGTGATGATATAAGGATGTATTATTACTCATTTGACGCAGAAAATGCGTCCTTTGCTCTTGGAGTTGCCAGATCTAGGGATGGGATCAGATGGGTGAAGTTAGGGAAGATCATGGGAAGAGGGAAAAAAGGTGGATTTGATGAGCTTGGCGTCAAGAATGCATGTGTACTCAGAAATCGAAAGGATGGAAAATATATGATGGCATATGAGGGTGTTGCAGCTAATGGAAAAAGGAGCATTGGATTGGCAGTATCTCCAGATGGGCTGAAGAATTGGGAGAGACTCCAAGAAGATCCAATACTTGAACCTGCACAAGGGGAGGGTTGGGACAACAAGCGAGTGCAATCCCCATGCCTGATTCAGATGGAAGATAAAGTGGATGAATGGCGATTGTATTATGTTGGTGTTGGAGAAGGAGGAAGAACAGGTATTGGAATGGCAATTTCAGAGGGCAGTAATATCAGGTCTTTCAGAAGATGCTCCGGACTTCACTTATAAGATAGATGTATAGTATAATATATATGAATACAGTAGAATATTTGTTGAATCAAACTGCTTCTTGTCAATGAATAATACACTTTGCATTTGCACTTAATGTACAGACTTACAAATGTCTAAGCCTATAGGCCTGTATATTATCGCATTTGAACTTCTTTTCCACTTGTTGCAGAGAGGGAATGAAGAGTTGAAACCTTTCCATCATAAAACTGAAAAGCAAATAATTTCATAAATGGATGGCAGAGAATAGGCCTGGCTCATCCAATGCTGAACAAAAGCAGTACAAAAATGTCAATGAACACAACTGCGGATTCCAACAAGTTTATGCAGGTTTCGTATTGCAATACTAACTATGTCTTAACTTCGAAGCATGACTTTCCAAAGTTAGAGCCATCATAACCTCCAAGACTGTTTATTGCTAGAGAAGTGTTTTATAGCTAGCCTTAAACTGACAACTATACAGCGATAGTTTTACTGTATAGGCTAAAGTATTTCTACACTGTACAGTTTATTTCCTATTATTGCACTGAAGTTTTTATCTTACACTAAATATGCCTGCATAGGCAGTGTATCTCATTATGTAATTTCAATGACAATATTTATTCCAACATCTTTAGATATGGTCCACAGATAAAGTCCACAACTGTTTGTAGAAGTCCATAACTGTACTTGTTAATTCATGTCTAATTTCAGACATTCTCTTAAAAAAACTTCTCCTTTCCATCAATGAGCTATAACCATAAAAATGCATCTCCTCTTTATCTTCTCCTATTGCAACCTAAGGTGTAATTAGTGTCATCAATCTAGTGAAGGATTCTTTTAAATCCAATGATGTTAAACATCAGATATTGTATCCATTTCACAGCTTCAATCACATAAATTCCATCCCCTAAATCACCCCTTCCCATGAAACATAATATCCCTTCTTTCTGAACTGAACTATTGTAAAAGAAAAGTTCACTCACAGACAAAGGACGAATATATGCTGACTTTGGTATCACAGATGAATTGGCATATTATTCACTAATTGTAAAGCGACTTATTGATTGCTTTGATGATGGGAACGTGTAAATGAACAGTTTCTGATTAATTAAATATGTAAAACCTAGGGGCAATAGTTTTGTAAAATTAAACCTTTTACTGAATTCTAATTAGAACTGAGAAGCCAGATCACACGTGATGAACAAAGAATTAATCCCGATGATGTCACATAGATCTAAAATCCTCATTAAAATACAAAGAAAACATGCATAGCACGGTCAATTCAAGAAACATCATCTTAAATGATTGAAAAATAAGTTAGAATCTTCATGACTTACTATAAGACTTCAAAAAACTTTAGCCTATTTTCCAGTAAAATGAGCAAGTGTCCAGAGTCGAGCGTCCGATTCTTTTCATTTTGTTCCATCCCTGCAGAAAATTACAGTGGAAAGAAGTTAGAACCATGCTATTTTGCTTTTCTTTGTGCTGATGAATCACTTAAAACCTCAATATTTCTACAAAAAAACTAAATAGAAACTCTTCCGTATATGAGTTTTGCTTCTCATAGCGTCAAAATAATATTGACACTTGTATCTACATAATTTAAAGAAACATCGTTGATAAATATCAGCAGAAGATGAAACTGATGATCTTAATCTGAACAGAGAATTGCTCTGTAATAATAAATAAATAGGAAAAAAAAAAGAAAAGTTGTTTACCCATTTATTGAGTGGGTTAACAAAGTGAAACAGCAAGCATCGATCGATCTGATACACATAATTGATAATTAAGAAAAATTCACTCGTAATAGTGGTAAGTGAAACAGAGAGTTCTGTCTGGCTGACAATGGCTCCACATAGAACCTGGCAAAAACCATCCCCGCTGCTCTATATGCTAAAATACGATCACTCACTCCCCCTCCCACCAAAACTGTCAAATTTTAGCTTCAGAGTGGCTAGTTTACCTTAGTTATATTGTGAAATGAGAATGAAGAGAAAGGTCAAGCTTATAAAATCCACCGCAATAGAACAATTTTAAGAAATGAAGCCCACGAGTCCCTTGTAAAATGTTTTGCATTAATTCATCACTCAAAAGATGGTGCTTGTACGGTTCTAATTTTTTTTTTTTTATCCAACGAAATATCGAAAAAAAAAAATTAAAATTGAATTGTATGTTGATTTTTTTTTTATTAGAACCGAATTGAATTGTATTTTTTAATTAGAATCGAACGGAATTATACTGAATCGGACTGATAAGTGTATTGAAATACACTGAACTGTTCTAAACCGAAATAACTGATATTTATTAATTATTATATATAATATTAGTAATTTTTATATAAATATTATTTATAATTTCTATTGTATAGTTATTATATAAATTTAACTTTATAATTATTTGTATTAAATACAAGAAATTAATATAATAAATAGTTAATAAATTAAAATAAATATTTTAATTATTAATAATATAAATTTAATTATCATATCTATACGATTTTACAACTAAAATAATTTGTATTTAATTTAATTTAATTTACTTTTAATATTACTCAACTGCTGCATAATTTTTCATTTTCTACAAATATTTATATATATATACAAATACAATTATTATATCAATGAAATTTTACTAATTAATATAATTATATGAGTATATAATTATCTTTTCAATTAATTTTATTTACTTTTAATATCATTCAACTAGTACTTATCTATTTTGGTATAATATTTACATGGGTAATTGAGTTGTAAGTTAATAATTTAATTATATATAATTAAATTTTACTAATTAATATAATTATATAGGTATATAATTAACTTTATTTATTTTTAGTATCACTCGACTAGTACTCATAAATTTAACACAATACCTATACGAATAATTGAGCATATAAATTAATGATATAATCATATATAATTATTATATATAATAAAATTTACGAATTCAATTCATGTAATTATATAATCATCTTACCAATTAATTTCATTTGTTTTTACTATCACTCAATTAGTACTTATCTAGTATTTGCTATACTTAATTATATATAATTAAATTTTACTAACTCATGTTTAATTTAATTTAACTTTAATATCACTCAACTACTATTTAATTTTTCTTTTTGTACAAATATTTATATACATAATCAATTTACTAATTAATTTTATTTATTTTTAGTGTCACTTTTACATTCACTCTTATAGTTATTAACTATAATATTAATTAATAATCTCTTAACCGTTAAGTCAAATTCAGTGAAATTGAGTATAATGAATGAAGTAAGATAATATATATGGATGAATTTTAATTAGAGGTTTAAAAAAAAACCGTTGTCTTGGTTAATCGAGAAACTGATCTGAAAAATAGGTTAATCGAACCGATTTTTATAATTAATGGTTAGTATTTTGAAAAAACAATATTAATAGATTGATTTTTTTTCCATAAACGGGTTAATCGGTCCATAATCATTTATTTTAATAATGTAATTATATACAACCGATCAATTTATTATATAACAATTTTATCAATTAATTTCATTTATGTTTAGTGGCACTTAACTAATACTTATCTATTTTTATCACAATAACTATATTAATATGTAAATTAAAAATAAAATTATATATAATTATTTATAATAAAATTTTAATTTGTTTTATTTTTAGCATTAATCAACTAGTACTTATCTATATTTAGCATAATATTTATGCGTGTAATTGAAGATATATTTTAATAATATAATTATATATAATTATTATATTAATAAAATTTTATTAATTAATATATGATATAATTATATGAGTATATAATTGTTTTATTAATTAATTTTTTTTAGGGTGAATTAAAAATAAAATTTGAAAATTTTTAATAAAAATATTTTTTATTTTAAATTTTAGGGAGAATTGAAATATTCGGAGGAATCCAAGCGGGTTTATATTTCATTATATATATATATATATATAAGAAAAGAAAATAAAAAAAAAACCGTCTGCCCCTTCCCTGTGTGTCTCGAAATCGGTAGCTGTTCCGCCTCTCTCTCGCAAAATCTGAGCTCGCAACCGATCAGAGCATCCTTGGCTTGCCCACCAAACGTCGGCGCATGATGTAGGTTGATTTCTGATGTCTACAATTTTTCCTGTATTTGTTTCTATCTTGATTTATTCGTGAAATTTATATTTTCGTTTTGCTTTCATGGACGGCCACCGCGCAGAGCTCTCGTTGCCGACCACCTGAAGTACTATTTTCCTATATGTATGATTCTAAGCTTTCTTTTTCTTTTCCGTTTTCTCTCTCTAATTTCAATTAATCAATTGGTTCCCTTAGGTCTGATAAGCTAATTGGTTTTCTAATTTCAATTAATCCGCACATTTAGTTGAGCTCAGGTTAAATTTGGAATGCACTGATCTTAAAAGTTATAATGTTATGAACAAATGGCACTTGTTTGCCCTTGGTGAAGATCTGAACCGTGATGAATGGCCACAAGCAATTTAACAAATGGTTTAACGTTGACAGTGATGACATAATGGCTGAAAATAAACAGGAGAGTAGAAATATGGGGACTCTGTTTATGTCTCTTCTTAGGATGATAAGAGTGCGAGTTCCTTAGGCATAAAACTGTGGTAGCAGATGATGGGTCTGACCAAAATCTTAGTTTCATAATCAAATTCTGGTGTTTACTGTATGAATAGTATCTTTTGACATTCTTGAAGTGGTAAGAAATAGGAGCCTTTGGTATTCAAGGAAAGTGCATCATTAGGACTGTGATCTCTGTTATAATTTAAAAATGGAGAATGACCTGTTAGCAAATGGAAATATTACTTGCTAAGAAAACTTGTTCTACTGTAATTTTTACTTATTGATAAAATTTGTTTTAGTGATATGAATGCATTATTGGCAAAGTTCAGTTTAAAATTTGTGTAATTTTGCAAGTTGTTTTTATAGTCCATGCTTGTCTTTTATAGGTGAAACTTCAAGTCTAACAAGATTAGTCTTGCCAAGAGTTGAGACGTAGCAAGGCATTACTGAATCAAAGGTAATGTAGATATATATATATATATGTTAAGCAAGTTTTACAAGACAAAGGGAGTGTTCAACCTTAGGAGGCTGGTTGTGTTCCAGAAGTTGGAGTGAATTAGGCATAATTCTTTTATTATTTTATTCTATAAATATAAATAGATTATGGGGCATTATTTCCCTCAAAAGGCTGGAGATTTTGAAAGTTGAAAAGCTTATCTTGATGCAAATTTAATTTAATTTCTTTGTTGATCAGATTGAGTTTTGCTTTTTGTTTTTTTTTTCTAATTATTTTTTATCTACATAAGCTTGTCATTAATTAGGCACATACTATGGAATTTTTGCTTCAAAAATTGATATGATAATTCTATTGGATTATGCGCATGGAGACCAATCACAAAGTTGAAGTTTTACTGCCGCCTTTATCCATTTTTATCCCTAATTTTTCATTTTATAAAATTTTTTATTTTGCAAATTTTAAAAATATTGAATTATCCGAATTACCGTATTGTATTGTACTATTTTGTTTTATACCGAAAAAATCGAAAAATTGAACTGAATTGTACTGAAATTTATAAGAACCGTACCAATCGAATTGTATCAAAATTTTTAAGAACCGAAATTTCAATACAATACGGATATTTATAAATTTCCGAATTGTACCGAACTGTGTACACTTCTAATCAAAGTGGCATAACCAATATCCCATCAGGGGACCTAGTAGAGAAAATACACATAGTTGAAGGACTAAAACATACCCTTTTCCTGTTAAAATGGTATGTAGTTTACAATGTTAGGTAGCGCTGTGCAAAACTGAATATAAATCAAAATCAAACCGAATCGTTAGCAATTTAATATAAATAACTCGAATTTTTTAATTTTCATTATAATTGATTCAGTTTTAATGAGGATTTCTATTTAATTTCATTATTTTTTCCTCCTATTATTGCTAGAAATCATGTTCCATATCAATTTTGACTTTGATTTGAGTTCATAATCGTTTATATTAGAATACTATTCATGAATTGAACTTGTATTAGGACAGTTCAGTTTTTGGATTGAAACGACGAATCCAATCGAGTCAAACCGACCAACCAAAAAAAATGGTTTAGATGGTTTTTAAGTCGGGTTGGGTTGTATTTGTAATTTAACATCGAGTTATAGGATAATAAGTCGGTTATTATTTGTTTGATTTCATGGGATTTGAATTGGATTTTTGCCTTCTTTTTAACTGTTCTTGCGTGATTTTTCACTTTTTATTTTTTGTGACAAATTCAATGATTTTCCATTCAGTTAAGCGATAATCAAAAAACAACTCACCAAAGTACTAATATGGTACACAAAATAGCTGTTATAATTTCTGATATATTTGGGATGATGCATGGTGGCTGTTCTTCTTGTAATTGTTGCTTAGTTTATGCTTTAGTCTATTGATTATGCCATATACTCTAATGATATTAACATGTCTAGTGTTGACACTGCTGTTTATTTTGTGTTCTTGTGCACCAGTTTCTCTTTCTTTCTCTGTTAATTATATTTTGTGTTTTTTAGTTTTATATCCAGTAATCTTTAGTTGGTTTAGATAATTGAATTTTCCATTGACTTTAAAAGAATTTAATTGTAATGCATTGAATTTTCCATTGACTTTAAAAGAATTGAATTGTAATGCAGGCAATTACAGTAGGGGTGTTGTCAGCTGTCAAAATATTATAGCACAAAAACTTCAACTTAGATGTCTGCTTCTCAAAGTGGAAATTACCTCTTTCCTATTTCATAGCCATTCTACATGTTCTGATTTTGATATATTGGTAGAGAATTTTTAGTTCTGAATTTTGTTGTTTTGGTTTTAAACTGTCCTTTTATACTGAAAGTAAATAATTTTTTTGCTCTCTGAGAGCTATAATTGATACTAGAGTTTGTTTCTTTTTTATCATTAGGCAAAAGTTTCTTGGTTAAAGCCTATTCTGAAGATCTAATGCTGTATAATCTGTCTAAGGAGTTCCCATCCATTCATTTTGTACACCCATTTTGTTGATTTACAGCAAATATGTACCTAAAGATTTGATAGTGTTTGTATTGCATATCTGGTTGATTGTTTTGACTTTCTATGCTTACCTTGGAGGATGCTAAAATGCCTCTTTTGTGCATGTTACGTAGCCATATTAATCTTCATATATTGTAACTTTTTTCAAAGTTTGTAGGTTTTTCTGCCATACATCTGTAAATCAAGGGACTAGCAGGTGAAGAAATTAAAATTATAGCTTTAGGAAAGGGTAGAATAAGGAATTAGGTTCCCAAGAATAAATGTTGGAACTTGAGGAAAGGGTAGAATATGGGTATGGCTGCCAAAGGAATTAACACTGGAACTTGGCGAAAGAGTGCACAGGATATTACTACTCTTGATTGGCTAGTTTAAAGAAGGGAAAATATAGTCTTCCAAATTTGGTAGGAGATGGTTGAATCTGGTGATGGATCAAAACAGTAGTTAATATTTTAGACTATGCTGGCAAGTAGCAAGTGCTTACCCCTGCTTCCTGACTTGTGAAATTTACTAGGGAATATGCCAACAAAAGTCCAATATATTTCTCCCGGTAACTTCTTTGGAACTTGTCAATAGTGATCTGAAGCTCAATAATTGGTACCTGTTATGGCTGGAATAGCCCCGGGTCTGTTCTAACTTAGGGCATGTACCGTACTAGCTTGAGGTTTAAAAGATATTTGTGCCTACTGGAGGTTGATTCAGGTGCATAAAATTTCAAAATTAGTTTTAGTTTATCAAAATTAGGTTTAGTTGATCTAAATGGAGAATATGAATCTAATTGCCTTTTGAATGAACTACTACAGCTCTGGCAAACTGCATCAGATTTTCCATTGTGGCTTCAATTGCAGTAATTATCTTTTTATTGACTATGGTTGGTGAAGCATTTGAAATTAGTCATGTGCTTGGTTTAATTTGTTTATCAGCCTATTGCTCTATTTATGAGGCTGGATGTTTGAAACTTACCTTTATAGTTGTTTTAATGTTTAGATACAATGTGATTTAGCATAATGGCTAAACTATCTTCATTCATAACTAAAATTCATTTAGCATAATGGCTAAACTATCTTCATGACAAAAATAGTTCAGGTCCGATTTGTGAGGTTCTGTTTTAATCTTTTGTTTTTTGTAGATTTACTGCTCTTTTTGCAGATTATATAAATATCCTGATGGCGCTTTTCTTTGGTTGATGGTTAAATATTTCTTCTTTTGAAGAGAAGAACTCAATCAAAGAAGATCAATATTTCTTTGGTCATAATTTTGCAGATGTGGTAGTTGAATGGTTAAGAATCATTTGAATTTGGTAATCATGGTTTCCTAGTTAACCAATCATGCAATCGCAATTTATAACCTTGAATAAGGCTGTATTGCTTTCCTTATGTTGATTAATAGTATTGGAACTATTGACTTAAAAGAGTGTTCCTTTAGTTGGGTATGTAACTATTTAGATTTTATCAATTTGCAATTGCATTTTACTGAAGTAATCTTCTGCTATCTGATTTGAATTTAAAACAACTATAACTTTTTCGTTTTGCTTTTTCTTTTTGTCCTATGGTCTTTTGTATTCTAGTAAAACTCTCCAAGAGCACTAAAATCCCAAAATGTTCTGAAAGAGCGAGGCATGGAAGATAACTACTCTGTTAATAGTCCTAGAAGAGTCCTTAGTTTTTCAAAGAGGAGGAGGAAAACTGTATCGTTTCTAGACCCTGATGATAGGGCATCTGGCTTTGGAGTGTCAGGAGAACAAGGACCAAAACCTTCCGAAGTCTATGGTTTTGTTGGGTCGATTACAACTATCATTGCTACAGGTCATTCATTTCAAATGTTTCTTTTTCAGATATGCTTTTATCTGAATTTCTGTCATGTACTGGCTTCCTTAAATGTGCCAAACTACTATCCATTGTTATGCAGAATGCTTTCTTTTATTATGTCTGTCTGGATTCGATAAGCAGTACAAGATTTTTTACTCTCAAATGATTCATTCACATGGCTGATGATATCAAATCCCAAATATTGTATTGATATGAAAACCTTGTACTTTGGCATCATTATCATAGTATTTTTATCTTGTTGTCTCTCTTCCAAGTGGTCAGTGGATATAATTGCTTTATCTCATCAGGAAGTTTCTCGTTTGGAATTGCACTCTCTATTTGATTACAAAAGTAATTGGCTTTAACAATTTCATAATCATTTCGATTTCTCTGCCTGAGCAGTTATTTTCTTGGTATGGGCATATGTTCCTGAACCTTGTTTGCACTTGATCGGGATCTATTACTATCCCAACAGGTCAGTAGCATTTCCTGCTGTCCTAATAATTTTCTTTTTCAGCATTGGTTGATTCTAGATTTTATTTTCTCTTCCATGGACTTTACCTATTTTACTGAAGAACACATATAAGTTGCTAAAACTTTTCAGTTTGGAGCTATCTTATATACACTTATCTCATTGCTTACAAATCTTAGGTACTGGGCATTGGCCATCCCAACATATGCTATGGTTACTGTGGTACTAGCACTTGTATTTTACATTGGCATCAACTTCTTGTCCACCCCTTCCCCAACTTCCTTGAGAACAGTTTTTGGTAATGTATATGTTGCTTATTATCTATGTTCCTTAATTTTAAAATGATTTTAAAGCTCCATTGACGATATAAAAGTGGTTTGGGTTAACATTATCCTATACTTATTCTTAGAACAATTGTTTTTTTGTAGATGATTTCAGCAGAGACCCAGTATGCTCGGCTCCTCTAATTGAGGGAGATGAGCAACCCATTGAACCTATATCTGACATTGGTATTGACAGAATTAATGATCTTATGTTTACTGACTTAAATTGAAAATTCCATTGTTGTGTTCTGCCTTATTGATATTAATACGTTCTATCTGTTTATAATGATTGATAAATGGCCGTTACAGAACAATGAGAATTTGTGCCTATGTAATCCAATGTATTCCATTCAGTAACAGGGCTCTGAACAGTGTCCTGCATTGTACAATTGTACTTTATTGTTTCTGCAGATGTAATGCTCAAATGGTTTAATTAGAGAATTGGGGCACCTTTCAGTGTTCATATTTAGCATTTTTTTCAGCATAGTAACCATCATTTTTCTTATGTATCCGTATCTAAAAGGAATCTATTAGTTTATTCATGAATAATATCAGTGAGTTTAACAGATCTTTTTAGTGCGGCCATTAATGAAATGTCAGCCAAAAAGTCTTAATTTAGAAATTTATGATCCATAATTTGAGTTTTATGGCAGTTGCATCTCCTTACTTTGGAAAAGAACTAAACTCTTTGATGCACCGAAATGGTAAAGTGCACATGCTTTTAACATTAATTACTGAGAACTAAATATTATTTTAGTCTATGTTTTAATTAATGAAACTATATTATAAGACTAGTTTGTGCATTAGCTTGCACCCCATTTAAAGTGCGGAATCTTAAATTTAACTCTTTTTAATGTCATTTAAAGTCAACTCTTTTTAATGTCATTTAAAGTTGTAACTAGGTATTATACATCACTACAAGAAAAACAACATTTCCCGACGGAAATTACCGACGGAAAATGTGTAATTTCCGTCGGGAAATGTGAATGCCGACGGAAAATTATTCCGTCGGCATAAAATCCGTAGGGAAATTTACCGACGGAAAAATTTCCGTCGGTAAAATTTAACGACGGAAATTCTAATTCCGTCGGTAAATTACCGACGGAAATTTTTTTCCGTCGGTAAAATTTACCGACGGAAATTGTAATTCCGTCGGTAAAATTTACCGACGGAAATTTTAATTCCGTCGGTAAAAATTACCGACGGAAATTGTAATTCCGTCGGTAAAAATTACCGACGGAAATTGTTTTCCGTCGGTAAATTTTACCGACGGAAAAAAATTTCCGTCGGTAATTTAGGAAATTTTACCGACGGAAAACAATTTTTCCGTCGGTAATTTTAAAGAAAATTTGAATATTCTTTTTTTGTATTTTATTTTTATGTAAATATAACCTGTTAAAACTAATTGCAAAATAATGAAAAAAATCATAATAATATCTAAATTTCAATATCCAATAATATTCGAATTTAATAATTGTGCTAATTATAAAGTTAGTAATTAGTTAACAACATAATATCCATGTATGTGTAATACAAAATGAGAACTAAACTGGTGGCGGCGGCGGCGTCCGATCAGACTGATGCGATGACGAGGCAAACATACCCTTCAAATTTGCCATCTCAGTGCGTAGGTCAGATAAATTTGCCATCTCATTGCGTAACTCAGATATGTAGTCCAGAGATTGTTGCAATCGAACCTCTGAGTCTTGCCATCGAGTCTGTGACTGTTGCAATTCCGATCTCAGCTCACTTACAGTATTCTGAAGTTCAAGTACTTCTCTGGATGACCGTCTATTAGATGCAGCAGTACTTGAACCCGAGGAATGCGAGTAACAAGATTTGGCCAAAGAACCTAAGCCAAATACCCGTCCTCGCTGGTCTCTACCACCAGCCACTTCATAATAGATCTGATTCGCATCAACATGATCAGAAGTCTGTGAGCGTTGCTGAATTGCATCTTCAACTTGTTCCTGTCATAGGACAAGTGTTTTACAATAAGTAACGATTAATAATAACTAATCTTTAAAATTTGTATAATATAGTAATGTGGACATACATGTAAAATCCTTGACCGGGAATTGACAAACGTTTGACCATCATGCTTGTTTGTGTGGGTGTGTAAGAATACCTCAGGGAGTGTAGCCGGTCGACCCATCGATTGTCCCTGCAAAAATAAAAAGAATTAAAGGCGAACTATTATAATTTATTGACTATTCCTATAAGTTTTTACTAAAATTTTGGCAGAATTTCCCCTATATTTGGAGCATACCTCCTGTATACAAAGATAAAAAAACACTTCAAAATTTCGACATTCAGCTACCATCCAACATTCCACAACAATGCAAACTCCTCACACAAGTAACATTCCCATCCTCCTCTATGGTAATGAGATATATTTTAGAAATTGTAACCATTAATTACAGTGATAACAGTAATATTATGTAAAACTTACCAGTCTATCTGCATGTTCCCGATGTGACATCGACCCTCCAGTGTGCGAGCATGAACTGAGTCCATCAGGTCCTCCCCGTCTATTACTAGAATTCCTCTCTGAAATGGAAATGGCTTCAGGGGTCGCCCAATACTGTGTCCAATGTCCCCATAAATCTTCGGTCATGTAGCGAGGTCGGACACCACCATCCTTTATCAAGCAAACAAAATCTCTGTAACGTGCCCGCGCACGAGTCTCCCACACAGAATACATGATCTCGTCAAGCGCCGGGTTCCAATAACATTGTTTCTTATAAGGCAGACAGAAAAAAAACAAATTGTTAGCAAGAGTAAAATATAATTCGTTATGTAACATACAATATCATAAATGTTTTACCTTGAATTCTTCGAAATAAAAACTTTTTATTTCCTCTGACAAATTCTTCCAGGCAAATCCATCATATTCAATTCTGTTTTTGAAAGAAGTTGTCATTATGCGTGAGCACTTTCCTGAAGGATTCAATCTAAAATATAACAATGTCAATAATGTTAGTACAAGTAATAACTGTCATTTAAATCATAATGAATGAAATATTATTCACTTACTCCTTAGCTGTGATATTGATGTACATTCTTCCATCAACTCCAATTGAGCCAGGCGTAGGCTCTTCCGCATCTTCTGTTCCTGACCCCTGAGGTGGCATAGATTCAGGGTGTGCTATAGGAGTGGAATCCGTGGAAGGAATGGTAGATGGCGCAACGGATGGGATGGTCGGTGATGCGGCAGCCTGAGTGCTGGCATTGAGCCCATGCGATGAGGATCCTCCATCACCAGTACTGTCATCGCCGTCATGCTGCCTCAAACGCGGAGGAATCGCCGTTCTCTTCTTTCGCTTAAACATTTTTGAACCTGTCATTACATTGGAAATGCATATTGTCAGATAATAGAAAATAATTGCATTGTAATAAGCATATTAAATTAATATCCAAGTCAGTGCAATATTAATTGGTCTCACATGATAAGCAAGTAGTAGTTAAACAAATTATTCGCTATCGTCACTAAGCTGTAAATCGTCATTCAAATCATCCTCATTTTCCGATGTATAAGATGAAAATTCTGGCTCGTCATCAGATCCATCGCCAACCAAAGTTTCTTCATCATCCTCACCATCAATGTCAACAAATTCATTGTGCGCATAGTTCAATGGTTCGTTATCTTCAAAATTCAGAGAGTTGTTGATTTCATGAACTTCCGATTCTTCCTCCTGAAATGCATCATTATTTTCATAACGTTCACTTTGTCCGGCGCCTTTCCTTTCATAAATGCCTCTTGGTTTTACTTTGCACGCATGCAACCATTCCGATCTGTCTCGCTTTACGCTTGGATAAGAGACATAATATACCTGTCCCACTTGCATTGCCAACACAAATGGTTCAAAGTTCCTCAATCTTCTACGCTGGTTGACTTCAACTAAATTGTATCTGCTATGTATTTTTGTTCCCACGTTAATAGTTGGATCATACCATTCGCACTTGAATAATACACAACGTTTTATTGGCAGCGCGGGGTACTCGACTTCAATTATATCAACAATTTGCCCATAATAATCCATCAACTCTCCTTGAATGCAAACCCCACTGTTTACCGTTTCCTTGTTATGACCATGACTCTGTGTATGAAATTTATATCCATTTACGAAATAAACCGGAAATGATTTAACATATCGCAAAGGTCCTTTTGCAAGATCAATGATGTACTTGTTGTCAATTGCATTTGTCGATGCCTACATATTCCAATAAGCAAACATCACTTAATTCATATATTTCATATATATTGTATGTATGGAAATATATGGTCAAAATCACAACTTACATATGTCTTGAACCAATGATGAAAGTGCTTTTCGACTTCCTTATTCACCTCATTTTCATCTTTTTCAGGCATTAGATCCCGTATCCATTCCTCAAATAATCTAAAATGCCAAAATCAATTTATATATTACACTCTTCACATAGTAATACAAATGAATATTTGTGGGTATATATTAAACTTACCTCACATAAGGACGAACTTCCTCGCAATTCAATAGAATATAACTATGGGCCGCTATTAATTCATTCTCTACTAGCATTTTCCTTATTGAACGGCCATGTAAACGCCCAGGATATGTAAAAATGGATAAGTTTCCGTCCTGATTACTTGATTCCCCGCCATCATCATTACGTGGTACTTTCCGCTGTCTCGTGTGTATATGAGGCTCAAAATAATGCGAACAAAAAGTACTTGCTTCTTCGACCAAATAAGCATTACATATTGATCCTTCAACTCTAGCTTTATTTTTGACGTTTTTCTTCAAGTGAAACAAATACCTACATGATATATTTTAATGCCATTAATTAGCATACAAAGGTATAATATAATTGCAATTAAAGGTCATAGATAGTTACCGCTCAAATGGATACATCCAACGATATTGAACCGGACCAGCGAGTTTCGCCTCATGTGCTAAATGCACGGGGAGATGCTCCATACAATCGAAAAAACTTGGAGGAAAAATTGCTTCGAGTTTGCAAAGGATTACTGGAATTTCTATTTCCAATCTAGCCATATCTGCTGCATTTATCTCGCATGACGTCAATGTTCGGAAGAACATACTTAGCTCTGTTATAGCTTCCCAAACTTTTGTCGGCAATAACTCTCGAAATGCTATTGGGAGTAGCCTCTGCATGAAAACGTGACAATCATGACTTTTCATCCCGAATAATTTGAACTTTCTCATGTCGACGCACCTTGCCAAATTGGAGACGTAACCATCCGGAAACTTTAGTCCTTTTAACCAATCACACAAGACTTCCTTTTGTTTTTTGTCCAACGTGTAGCATGCTTTTGGATATTTCCCGGTTAAAAAATCTTTATCTAACTCGGGCCTTCTACATAACAACTTTAAATCCGCTCGTGATTTTGAATTGTCCTTGGTCTTCCCTTCTATATTCATAATGGTGTTGAACACATTATCAAAAACATTTTTTTCAATGTGCATCACATCTAGATTATGCCGTAACAAATTAGTCTTCCAATATGGCAAATCCCAAAAAATGCTTCTTTTCCTCCAACCAAAGTTTTTGTTGATTCTTACATTAACTTCATCAGCATCAACTTCTGTTACCTTAACTAAACCCAACTCATCAATGTCTTGTAAAATTTGCTCACTGCTTCTGATAACAGGAGGACTTGCAAGAACAACTCTATTCTTAAGAAATTTGTTCTTGTTGCGTCGGAAAGGGTGATCAGGTGGAAGGAATTTCCTGTGGTTGTCAAACCAAGAAGTTTTGCACCCATGTTGAAGATAAAATGCATCTGAATCGTCGCCACAGTAAGGACATGCTAGTTTTCCAGCCGTGCTCCAACCCGACAACATAGCATAGGCAGGGAAGTCACTAACCGTCCACATTAATGCCGCTTTCATCATAAAATTCTGTTTAAGTGATGCATCATATGTTTCAACACCGACATCCCAAAGCTGTTGCAACTCATAAATCAACGGCTGCAAATATACATCAATTCTGTGCTTCGGATTTCTAGGTCCTGGAATAATAACTGTCAAGAACATATATGCCTCATTCATACACATCCATGGAGGCAAATTATATGGAGTAATTATGATTGGCCATGATGAATATTGTTGCCCTGATTGACCAAAAGGTTGAAATCCGTCAGTGCTCAAACACACTCGAACATTTCGAGATTCAGCAGCAAAATCAGGATGGGTGTTATTGAAATGTTTCCATGCAACTGCATCGGATGGATGGCTCATTATTCCACCTGTACTTTCGTGCTCATCATGCCATCTCATGTGAGGTGCAGTAACTTCGGATGCATATAGTCTTTGAAGCCTGGGAGTCAATGGAAAAAAATACATACGTTTCCAAGGTACCAATTTCCGCTGATTACCACCACTTTTAGATTTGTACCTAGGTTGACTGCAAAATTTGCACTCTTGTAAATTGATGTCATCCCTCCAAAACAACATACATCCCAACCGACAACAGTCAATTTTCTCAACAGGCAAACCTAAACCACTGATCAGTTTTTTCACATTGTACAAATTATCAACCATTTTATGGTCAGGAGGCAATGATTTATTATACCAAGCAAGAATTCGGTCAAAACCTCGATCCGAAATATGGCATTCGGATTTTATATTCAATATCTGAGCTACAGAAGATAACTGAGTCATGTCATCGCAGCCTGGCCATAACTGCTGATCTGCTGAATTTAGCAAATCATAAAATTTTGCTGCATTTTCGTTGGGTTCTTCCAACATTGGTATACTTTCCCTCAAATCATGACCAGCTGCATCGTAAACCATTTGAACGTATGGATTATCAGTCACCCCTACATCATCAGCCACAAATTCCCCCTCTCTTTCAAATTCACCCTCAGTTGTCCACATGTAACCCACATTTCCACTCGATGTACTACAGATTGATGTTTCTCCGTGTCGTGTCCATTCAAAATAATTTTCCACAAAACCCTTTCGTAACAGGTGAAAATACACTTCATCGATTGACAGATAACGAAAATGTTTGCACTTTTTGCATGGACATCTTATTTTAACCCCGTCCATAAATGCAGGTTGAGAACTGGCATATTCAATAAAAGACTGAACCCCTTCCACAAATTCAGGATTAATGTAACCATCTCTTGTTTTTCGTCTATACATCCAAGATCTATCTATGTTACTCATGGCAAATTCCAAACTGTTACATGAATAAGGAGACATCTCAACTACAATTATAAAAATCTAATTCAAAAAAAGCAAAACCAGAAAAAGTTAACAAAGGATGAACATATATGCATGCATTACCAAAATAAGCAGAGGAATTAGACAACCATTAACACATTAACATATATAATACAAGACTTACTTTAATTTTTAATTTTTTTGAGACGTCGTCATATGTGAAAAGGGATAGTCATAAATTAAATTTGCATCTTTCTTATAATTTTTTCCTTAATCGTTTTACAACACTGGACAAAAATACACTTGGAAATACAATTTCTTAAACTAAGCCAGATTTTCCCTAACATTTAGGTTAGTGTAGTAGCGACTGGATAATTCCAAGCTTGCAATTGGAGTCATAAAACTTGGTAACACACAAATTCACTGCAAGAAATTCTTGTTATCTGATTTATTGAAAAATAACATAAATTTATCTAATTAGTCTTATTGGAAAGGCAAATTATTCATAAAATTCACTTGTAATTAGTCTTATTAGAAAGGCAAAGAGTCTTAAACACCATTAGATTTATGCTATTAAGTCCATTTTGATGTGAAATCGCTGTAGAGATTAGAACAACATGTTTATTTAAACTAATTCCATATGCCATCATCATCTAATTAATGCCTAATGAAGAAATTAGTAAGTTAGGTATGGATTTGACTTGGAAAACTTTGCTCAAAATCATGTACTCTATAGTAAAGTGAATTTATTTGTTTGATCAGGTCACGTTGAAGGTGTGGTTTTAGCAATTAGCCGCGTTGTTTTGGTATAAATCATGCCCTACTTTCTCTTTCAATTTCTAAGAAAACGCCAATAAGCTATATATAAACAATCCACTTGTTCACAATCACGTTAATCTTAGAGTTATTATACAAAATTAGTAGTATTTGATGAGGTAGAGGGCCCCTACATCCTAACCTGCAAATATACATCAATTCTTAACCTCAGATTAATTAATTTGGAAAACTAGATATAACTATTTTTCAGGTCTGCAGATTCATTTAAGTTAGAACAATTAATAAATAAGGAGAAGTAATTAATATTCTCTATAAATAACCTTCCATTTTTTATAAGTTTGATTTTACACAGATTAACAGATTAAGCATGAAGAAACAGTAATGCAAAAATCAAATCTCAAATGATAACTCCAGTTCCAATTAATTAAGATTCACAAGGAAATTCAATGCGAGCATGAAAATATATTGTATTTTTTTTTTTTGGTACGATGTATAATCTCAATGTTCATGCAAATATATACTGTTAATTCAAACTTCAAAGAATAACTACTTTCTGACTTTTAGAAAAAAGATAGTAGTAAATCAAATCCATTTGAATGGAGTTAAAACCCAGTAACTAATTAGCTTTTGGGAATTCAAAAATGGTTGGTTCCACGGGAGCTGTTTTTCCCTATCATAGAGATTTAAATAGTACGACTAAATTATTCCCACTGATACTTGAAAACCTACTAGTACAGTACATGGTCATTCCTCAAAATAAAAAAACTGCGCATGATCATGGTTTTTAAACAACTAATAATCATATGAATATCATGTATCTTTTTTTAATGAATGCAACATGTAGAATTTTACTTCCATTTCAAAAAATCAAATTCAATGTTTAATCTAAAGTATAATATTCAACAAAAAAAAAGGTAAGGATATAAACTTAATTTTTGTCTCTCATTGAACTTTAAACTTGTAAATTGAGTAATTTTTATATGATCTTTCTAAGAAGATTTGAATTTAAAATCAAATATAGATTCTTATCAGAATATTTAATTATCTTTTATTAACTAAATATTTTCAACAAAATATAAAGTGCTTATTCTACTTCGAGTATATTCTACTTCTCTTATTTCTTATGGAAGATATAATCCACACAGATCTTCCATTTTGTATATATTTGAATTCATTAGAATTGCAATTAGGTAGATAAATTTTCTTGATGATTATTCAGAAATTATTACTCTAAATATGTTATTATCTTATCATCCAGGTGGAGAAAATTAAAGTTCTGCATTACAAAACTTATGAACAGGTGGATTTGCAGGCTTTGAAAGAAACGCTTTGGGATCACATACAAGAATATATTGAAGTTCCTGAAACAGTGAGCAAAATATTTTATACTTTGGATCACATGCAAGAATCTATTATAGGGCCTCAAACAATAAGCATATTATTTTACTTTGTCAGATCTCATTATATGACGTGTGACAATATAATTGGATAGATGAGCTCGCATTTTTAATTTGCACTTTCAAGTGAATATAGAGAATTAAGTTCATAAGAAGACTAGTGAACAGCTGCTTGGTTTGCGGGGAAGGATAAGTCTTGGGTGAAATTTCACAGATATAGAGAATGCTGTTATGAAGATTTAGTACGGTTAGATGCTTGATTTATTTTATTTTATTTTATTTTTGTATTTTTTTTTTCACCAACGAATGGTGAAAGGTAATTCATCCTAAAAATATTTAAATCATCATTAACATTATTATGTCTTTTTTTGATAAATGAAGCTTACAGTTTGGCATGGGATAAACCCTGACTTTTAATTTAAATGATTCTGAAATGTATTCAGTATAGGTATGTTGTATTGTGCTAAACTTCAAAAGATGTTCATTTTGCTGGGGCACATTGCCACATATTTGCACATATTAACTCCCAAATATATAAAAGTAGAATATTTAATTACCTGGAAAGATTTCACTTAATCTTCACAGGTAGAGATCGCGGAGAAACAAAAAGCTATCAAATCAGCGCTTTGGTTACAAATTGCACCGTTTTGAAAGAAGAAGGCAAATCTCTACCAGCTAATCCATGGTAGCCATCCTACCAATTTAGTTATGATTATTGTTAATTATACAAACATTGTTAATAATCTATTTCAACAATCAATCAACAATAATTCATTGTCTAATTAAGTTAAATAAATTAATAATAATAATAATAATAATAATTAAAAAAAAAAAAAGGGCAAATGGGTACTGTTGGCTTACCAGACGCCGGAGGAGAGGAGAGGAGGAGCAGGCGGAGGAGGGAGGTCGACCGGGCTGAGGAGGAGATGAAGCCAACGCCGGAGCAGCGGCGGTCGACGGCGGCGAAGGAGAGAAGGAAGGCGCACGGCAGGGAGGGAAGAAGAAGGGAAGAAAGGAGCGGGAAAAAAAGAGAGAAGGGAGGGAAGAGAGGAGGAGGAGGAGGAGGGGACGGGACCGGCGAACGGAGGGGAGGGGGCGGTCGTCGGCGGCGAGAGGGCAGGGGATCGGACAGGCAGAGTGAGGGGAGAGGGAGGAGAGAGAGAGGATCGGGGGAAGGGGGTTTAAAATCTGAATTTAATTCAGATTTCCCGACGGAATACGATTCCGTCGCTATATAGCGACGGAAATCATATTCCGTCGGTAATTAACGACGGAATATATTTCCGTCGCTAAAAATAGCGACGGAAATATCATTCCGTCGTTAATTAGCGACGGTATTTAAAATCCGTCGCTAAATTTATTTTATTAATTAAATTTTATTTAATTTTAGCGACGGTTCTAGATTACCGTCGCTAAAATTAGCAACGGTTTCTAATATCGTCACTAATTTTAGCGACGTAGTAAAATTCCGTCGCTAAATGGAAATAAATTTTTTTTATAACGACGGATTTAGATATCCGTCGCTAATATCTGTCGCAAATTCTGGCGGGAATGTTTGGCGCCCTATTTCGCGACGGACTTATTTTTCCGTCGCTAAATAGCGACGGAAATAAGTTTCCGTCGCTATTTAGCGACGGTAATTATTTCCGTCGCTAAATAGCGACGGAAACTTATTTCCGTCGCTATTTAGCGACGGTTTTGATTCCGTCGCTAATATTCCGTCGCTATTTAGTGATTTTCTTGTAGTGCATGTTACATCCTAAAATCTTGAGTTAAAGGGCGTTTTTTTTCCCAAATTTTCGAATTATATAGGATACTTTATTTTTATTATTATTTTTTTAATGATATGCCCTTGCATTTCTAAAATGGTGAAAAAAATGTCATTTTAGGGGCAAATTGCTCTATTTCAAGGTTACCTGGTCATCACTTTTAAGAATAAAATTGCTCAATCTTAATGAGTTTAAAGGTAAAAATGCTCTATTGTGAAATGTACATAAACAAAAATTTCTCCATTTCATTAACTTAATAGCAAAAGAAAAGTTTAGAAGTATAATCTATTCATTTTTAAAAATTTAGAGGTAAAACATAATCTTATACCAATATTCTTTAGCTTTGGCAGCAAAAAGTTTTCAGTATAGCTGACAAAATCCATGACAAGCATTCCTCAACCTTAATAATATTTTCTGAAGTAAACATCTCACATTTCAATTTTTAACCTTGTTTTTAGTGGATTGGGGATGATTCAATATGCCTGAGTATATCATAAGCAATTAAGCAGCATATAGCGTAATTAAGAATTCCTAACCATGACCTGAGCCCTTTCTTTTCCTTTAGTTTCTCTTCATCAAACTCTGTGATCCTTTTGATGATATGAGGTTGGAGTCTTATCCTTCTGTTTCCAATGACTGCTCCCAAGAATTCAATTTCTGGGACTGCAACTTTCATTTTTGAAGGGGATAGCACCAGTCCCCATTGAACACATCTTTTTAACATTTCTTCCAAATGTTTTGCATGTTCAGTCTCTGTTTCTGAGAAGACTAAAATATCATCAATGTAGACTGCGATGAAATCTTCTGTTCCTTTGAAGCAATTATCCATTTTTCTTTGAAAAATTGCTGCGGCATTCTTGAGACCAAATGGCATTACAAGCCATTCATATAATCCTCCTGGGACTATAAAAGCTGTCCAGGGAATAGATGCTTCCTCCATGGCAACCTGGTGAAATCCACTTTTCAGGTCAAATTTTGAATAAATTTGACTGTTTCCAACCTTCCTTATAATGGTATTGATTCCTGGCAAAGAGTACTGGTCTTTGTAGGTATTGTCATTAAAGCTTTTGTAGTTGAAGACCATTCTTTCCTTTCCTTTTACTTCTTTACCTGTTATTGGATCTATGGTTGTTCCAGAATTTACCATGAATGCCATTGTCTTGTGTCTGCTTTTACTTGGCCTGATTACTCCTATGCTTAGGAGAGCCTTGATATGTCTTTCAAATTGCTCCTTCATGGCTGGTGTCACATGCTTTAATGGCCTGTCTTCAATGGTTAGATCTGGATTGATGATTTTCAGTTTGCACTGCACTTTGTTCTTCCTCCAATATTTCAGAGGGTCATCTCCAATATAGCCTTGATTTTGAAGTTGACTTATTAGTTTACTAAATCTTACTTCAAAGCTTTTATTTTTAAAAGCTGAAGAAAAGTAAACTAATTCATTTAATTCCAAATATTCCTGCTCGTCCAGATCTAGTTCAGGAATAGCTTTGGCCCCTTTTAACTCCACATCTGCTTGGGTGACTATGGAAGTTACATTTTTATAAAAGATTACTGTGTTACCTTCTATTCGTAAACCTCCATACATGCTTCTGATGAAATTGCACCCAAGTAACATCTGAATACCATCCTCTTTTATGGTCATTGGTACTGCATAAGTGAATGGTATTCTGAATTTGTTGCATTCAATGGTCATTGTTCCTGGCTTTAATTTCTGCTTGACAAACTGCTTTAAATTTATTCCACTTAGATTGATGGCATAGGGGCTTGCCTCTACTGCTTCTTTAGGAATTGAGTTTAAATCAATCACATAGGCTGATGCTCCAGTGTCTAGTATAGCCCTTACAGAAAAAGGCTTTATTCCAGGAACATTCAACTCTACACTCATGTTGTAAAGCCTGTTGATTACGCGCCTTGAAGGAACGTAGGTTTCTTTTGATGCAACTTCAATCATCACATGGGCTTTGTCGGTCGAGTCCCATCCATCATACTTTCTTTCTATGTTATCCATTTGATCAACTTGGACAAGATTTGGCTCCATTATCTTTTGAATTATTAATTGAGCGATCTTATCCCCGGTCACGACTTATAAGTGAATGATTTTCTTGATGAGTTTTAAGAAAACAAGGGAACTTGGATTTTTGAACAGAGAAAGGGGTAGGAATTTCAAGATTTAAATATTCAAGGTTGGATATACGAGTTTGGGTATACCAATCCTGAATAGCTTGTTCAAACCTTGCTGACATTAATCATAAAACTAAAATATAATATGTTTATATTTGTTTTCACCTCAGCGGGTTCCCCACACAGGACTTAATCAGCACACGCCTGTGTCTTAGGGCCTGTCTAAGTCTTTTAAACAAGATATAAGCAGATTAAATTTTAATTATGATGAATAATGTTTTGCAATAAACTGGTACGTGGCTTTGTTTTCTAGATTAGGTTTTCCAGCCTATATACCAGAAGATATTGAAAAAGCTATAAAAGATGATAATACCTTTACTGTAATCCTCCCTTGAGAGAAGGAGTTTAAGTTGCCATTTCAAGCTCTGATACCAATGGGGGAAATAGGATCGGATTAATCTTAGATTGGATTTTGTCTAAGATAACACAAAACACAAAGATAAGATCAATATAAACAAACTGGATTTTTATTTATATAGGGAGAATGTTTACAAGGATAAGCAAGTAGGACTTGAAGTATTTCTTCGATGCCGTGCAAGTTTAAGTAAATAAACTATATATAGAGAATACGAAGATTCTCTAAGGACAGACAAAAGGTAGTGCGCTGTCACATCGCACTTATTATAAAATAAAAGATAAGACAGACAAACGCTAGTGCGCTGTCACATCGCACTTAAAATAAAAGATAAAATACAGCAGACAAAGGCTAGTGCGTTGTTAGTGTGTGTCCTGATCGTGGGGCAATCTTCCCATAAGTGCCGTCTGGGCTGGATATTCCTACTCCTGTTGGGACTAATGATCTATCTTTGGCTATGATGACAATATCTGCCTTTGAGAGAAGGGAAATTCTGTCAAAGATTACTGCTATATTTTGAGAATTAGCTAAACCCAAGTCATGGCGATTGGATGACCACCCTTTAATGGCCCAACCCAAAATAATTTCACCAAAATTCGTTTAGGTCTACCTAAGTTCGTAGTTCTCTTTCCCATTAGGAGTAATGTAAAAATTTTTTAAGAAAATTCCAACATTAAGAATTCGTTGATTTTAATCGAATATGTAAAGATAATAATTATAATTGATGGAAATATCATATTTCACATTCCAATTGATGGCAAAAATTAAAATAATCAAAAGCAGCCAACCAAAACAGGTGCAAAGCAGGCAGACTTAATAATAACAGTATATATTTCTTGCTTGTTAATGAAGAATAGTAACAATAAAAGCTCCAGAGATATTCCATCAGCACATGTGGATTGCTTACGTGCAAAAACTGGGTGCCATTATCTTCAATGTTATGCAATTCCAATCAATGGAACAGTTGAATAATCTGTGCACATTGCATAAGGAGAACCAAAGAGACTATAATTTGACAAAAAGAAACCAGCAAGATCAATTATATCAGAAGGAAGATAGCCCTGCAGCTTGTCTGAATTTCTCATAGGAAACCCAAAACACAAACTGCCAAGGACCAAGTCTTGCCCATGTAGGAAAAAATCCTTTCCACAAGGCTCTTAATCCCTCATTTCTAACCGTCTTTACCAAGCAAACGTAAGAGCTCCTGTACATATTCTTCTCTTCATTGCTTGCTGCCTGATTCATCATTCTTGTCTTCACCACATCAGCTGGACAACTCAAGCTCGTTGCAGCAAGCCCAGACATAATGGATGCTAAGGTGTGGGCATATATATTATCATTAGCTATCTGGTTCTGGATAACAAATTGTTTTGCATGATCATAACAAGCTAATTCTCCCATGTTCACTAAAAAAGCCCTTTGGATGTTTGGTAAAACCCCGTTCCAAAGTCCCCAAAAGCCTTCGGCTTTTATAATCTTGTTGAATGCATTGAAAGGCCCAGAGTACCTAGGTCGTTGTCCTTGGATCACCAGACGACCATCTGCTTGCATACGCACCTTAACAAGATCAGCAGGGCTAGCCACTACCTGTACCACTAGTGCCAAACAAAAATTCAAGTTATTTTCTGACATTTACAAATGAAAAAGAAAAGGAACTTGGGATATTTTGATCACTAGATCTATACTGTCAGTCAACATTGTCTAAGGAACTAATCAAATTAATGATGAAACTGGGGTCTAGAATCATCTAACTGATAGTTTCTAAATCTTTTCACCCAGTAATCCTCTAACTCCACTAGTGGTACAATAAAATTTGAGTTTGCACAATGCTGAAGCTTTCACCTCAGAGGCCAGCAAATGCTCTTCTAAAACCAAAATGGTACATTATTAGTCCACATTCAAGAAAAAGACATTACTATGCAGAATTGCAACATTTTGACTTTTATGCTTCATGAGAAATGAAGCATGCATCAATTTACTCTTAGAGGACATCGGTGGCATATGATTCAAATGTCCTTTAGCATAAACTGATATTATACTTCAGTATGTCCTTTACCATAAAACAACATTATGCTTCCAAATGCCATCTGAAACATTTCATGCAAATCAAAGTACCTCTTAAAGAAGTACGTATTATTTTAAATTAGCACGAAAAATGGAATGGCAGCACATATGGAACATAAAATTATGATTCCATCTATTTCTTTCTCTCTCTCTCATGCCCTCTAAAGGTATGAAGGTGATAGTACCTTCTGAATAAGAAAAATGAATTAGATTATGTCATTACTGCCTTTCCTTTTTTGGAAAAATTGAATGGCAATTAATGATTTGAAGACAGGATTAACATCAACAGAATATTCTCAAGTATGCAAAGCGAAAAGTTGACTCAAGGTATCGCTTGAGCTGCTAAATAATATCATCTTAAAAATGAAAGAACATGCAACCCGTGTATAGATTAATAGATAAGCCACAAAATAAGGACCTACCTGCATGTTGCACCCTTTATCCCAGTCAAACAAGAAGGTATCCCTAGTTTAGTAAGAATGAGAACCTTTTTCTTCAAAGTTCATATGACCTAAAGCATATATAATTATCAGGAGCTGCTAAAACATTGACATTATGTTATTTAAAGTCTAATTATAATCTCTCTGGACCTGAAAAGATATGAGACTATGCTCCTGCTACTGAAACATGAAGAAAATGTCTTTGATGTTCTCAGAATTATTCATATGTTAGAAGATTGCACCAAAATTCATTTATGGTCCAGAAATCAATGGCTGTATTAGATACAGTGATTTATATTTTCACCTTAACATAAAAGAAAAAACATTCTATTAGATAAGAAGGAGAATTACAATGAAGAGGAAAAGACATTATTGAATTTGACTGAAAACAAGAAAAAAGACCTCAAAACAGTAAGAAAGTAAAACGAAAAATTCGTGCTCTCCGATCATGTTATTTAGCAGATAGAAAAACTACTTACACCCAGTAAAAAGTTTCCTATCTATAATGGATTAATATATTATTTATGTTATTAATGCATACACACTAGAATCATGATTACGATTTCCCCTTCAATATGATATATCTCATGCAAATCAATAACAACTCAAATTCAAAATTTACCAAAATTTGTTTTTATTTTGTTTTCACTGTCCCCTCAACAATGCAATCCAAATATTCTTTGCTCCCTGTACATCAGTTATAGAAATATTGTGTGGAGCTAAAGAGTGCTTCCATGCTACTGATGCTAGTTATATACAAGGACCTCTGTCAAAAATCCCGATTAATCAATTAATTAGGTTTATTATAACTTTAGATTCCTTAAATGTTTAACTAATCTACAGGAACATCAGAACTCCAGAATCCTCAAGCCCAAAAAACACAGCAAGAGTCTGAATTTCAAGCATTTTAAGCCTATTTCTTCCATCGTAGAGCTACAAAAACCGAGTTAATTGGATCATCGTACCTGGGCAATAACGCCGGAAATTCCACCGAGGAGAGCTTTACTAGAGAGAGGAATGGAAGCACCATCACCATCATTCACAACAAAATTTCTCAAGTTCTCGTATCCTACGATTCTTATAGGGGTGTAGATGAGATGCCGGAGGACAGCAGGGGAAAGGCCTTGGTAGAGTCCGAGAGTACCTTGTTGGCGAAGGATCTCGCCAGCCACTCGAAATGCGTTGGTGGGGCGCGTGGAGGACAAAGACTCGCCGTGGAGTTGAAGTCGAGTCTTTGTAAGGTCTATCGGAAATGTCGCCGTCTCCGCCACCATGGCCGATAATGAGGTCAATAAGATTTTCGTCTGAGTCTGGCTTTGGTCGGGGCCATGGCTTTGGCTCTGTTTCATGGAAGAAGAGAGAGAGCTCTCGTGTTAGAAAAAGAAATAAATTAACAAAGCCGGTGTATTTGTTGAAATAAAGATTTGACGTCAATGCCATACATACTTAAATATTTATTTATTTAGCATGGTTGATTAGTGGCGGCAAATATGAAAAACAATATTGAAATTTAGAAAAAGAACAATTTTTTCTCCTTCACTCTCTCTCCCACACTCAATCCAGCCTGCTATTCATCTGCTGGCTCATACTCTCTCTCTAGGGTTTTCTGGGGAGGAAGTTAATGGGTAAAGAAGAAGCAAATCCTCTTGTAAGCAATCTAGGGCTTTTGGACACACTTAATGATGACTCCATACTCGAAATTCTCGAGAGTTATAGCGAATTTTGTGCCACCACGGAGGCTCTTCTCAACGGCTCCTGTGATCTCTCTGTGGCACCGCAATTCGTGTCTCGTATTCACTCGCTTTTCCGCCACGGCCTTGACTCCCTCGTTTGCGATCACTTCCTCAAATCATTAGAGGTATTTGTTATCTTACCGTTCGTTATTAGTGGGGTTACTTGTGTCTCCGGCAAGTTCTTTCGAAGATCAATTCGAAGAATGCGTGTCTGTAGTGAATTAGTCGGTTATTAATTTGAGAATGGTAGTATTTTGTATTCATTTTTTGGGGGGGGCAATAACTTTTTTTGTAACAGGAAACATTTGAGAAAAATGGCACTTCGAAATTTTGGCAGCATTTTGATGCTTATGCCAATATAGCAGTTCTGGAGAAAAATGGAACTCCTGTAAGTGAGCATTTCACATTTGCCAGTTTGGGTTCGCTGTTCATTATACTGACATCCTGAAGTGGTAAAAAATTTGTAGGTGATTGACCATGAAATTTTGTCTAGAGCTCTCGCAGAGATTTCCTTGCAGAAAAAATATCAGGAGAAATGCTTGTTGATGTTAGCGCACGCATTACAATCTTATAAGGAATCATTACCTGAGGGAAAACATAATTCAGATGCAGAAAAATCATATCTCTTTTCAAGATATCAGTTAATTGTATCATCAGTTCTTATGGCCAGTCTTCCTCGACATTTTCCTGGTACGTGAGTCTTCTTTATCGATCATGTGTTTTTTTAAGTTAGCATGTTTTCTGTGTCATGTTGGCTCTATTATTTTCATTGATGTTAAAGCTAATTATTTTTATCTATCAGTATTTCGAGTCTCAACAAATCTTTGATTGTAAGTTTAATTGCTACCCTTCTTTGTATGCCTTAAAATTTCTTAGAAGTACTACACTGGTATTTTAAGGGAAGGCTGGAGGAGCTAAATACAATCATGGATGGTGATGTTAATGATGATGAGGACGATGATGATAACGATCCTCAAGATAGAGATGACATGGATTTAGACAAAAAATGCAAACTTTCTTCTAAAAATGGTAGAATGGATATTGATGAGTGCTACCACCAGGGTAAATTGACAGAGAACAACAAGTTGGTGAAGAACATTGGCAAGGTTGTCCGAGACCTCAGAAGTCTTGGATTTACTTCTATAACTGAAGATGCTTATGCTTCTTCCATCTTTATGCTTTTAAAGGTGAATGTGTTTTTAGTTGGTTCACTTGCTTCCTTACTGATTATTTGCTTTGAAGCACAGGCAATATTTCAGACATGGAAATGCCTTTCTTTTTCTCTCTAACTGCTCAGGGAGGTGTTGAAAGAAATTTCCATTTTTGAAAAGTCTTTACATATTGCATAAATACTTATGAAAACATTAAGAAAATATTAACAAGTAAATGTATCAGAATACCTTATCAGGTGTTTTGAGAAAACAAAAAGGTTATATCATTTTGTGGGCATTGAGTAGCTCTAGAAGAGGAAATGCAAAGGGCTTATTTACTGGAATTTTACAGTGGGGAGTGGCTATATTTACTTTGATTGCATCTCTTTCTTTCAGATAAAAGTCATCTTTATCTTGGATGTCAAAATACAATTGCATATTATGGGTCTAAAAGAATCAGAAAAGAAAGGAAAAAGAAAATGGAGAGCAGATGTTCAAATAAAATTTTTGTGTGAAGGTGTCTATAAATTCTATGTATAGGTATCTTCATTACTTCAAATCATGATTTACTCTTTTCATTTGATTATATTATATTCTTCTTAGAGTTGATGATTGTATAACTTTTTTGATGACTTCTTTTAAAAGATATATTGAACAAAAAATTGCATTATAATAAACATAAAAATTTACTATGAGTTCTTTACAGCTCTAGGTGGCCTACTATAGCACTTAATGTTTCTATTTCTGTTTCTGACACGGAACAGTTCAGTACTGTGATTTTGAATTGAAATTTATGTCGAAAAGTTGGCGTATTTGATCTAAAGTAAAATCATGAGCTTATGGTTGACTTGGAGATGTGAAAAAGGAGAGGATTTGGAAAGCTGAAGTCTGCAATTACTTGCAGGTTCTACTTAATTTTCTTGAGTTTTCTTGTCTGCATCAGTTTGTATGCTAATTGATTTCTTTACCGCTATTATGCCATGGCAGCTTATAGATTACATGCTCAAGCATGTCCATGCAAACGCACAAGTCACTTATGTTACTTGTTTTAGGCTCTTATCAATGATTCATCTTCTGAAACACATCACATATTGCCTTACACAGTATTTTCTGCGTTGATGGCAGGCTAAAGTGCAGGATCTGGCTGGTGATGATTACAGGGCTTCTGTTTTGGAGTCCATTAAAGAGTGGATACAGGTTCTTTTCGGTGTTAGTTTAGCATCTCCATGTTATCAGCCTATATAATTGCTGATCATCGGTTGCTCCATTTATTGTTTTGCTTGATCTTCCAATTAGTTTTTCCATGCACTATACTAAATTGGCATACTGTGGCTGGTAGTGGTTTTAGTTGCCTCATTTGCCATTTACTACATGACTGAATGTAAATTGGGCCCACAAAATTCCATAGAAGGGATGCTAAATCTATTTTATTATGGCACCAATAGGTATATGATCATATTGAAAAGAGATTTGCAGCGTTATATCATAAAATTCAGCTGTCTTTTGTTACTGGTGGCAGTGTTATTTTTGTCATAATGTCATTAGATCATTGAGCAAATCTTGTTAGTAGACAAGACCTATTTAAATTCCATTGCTCCTTGTGTTTATGTACAAACTGGATGCTCTCTCTATAAGCATATCATATCCTGCAAATTATAAGAAGTCCTGTCATGGCATTGATTCCAATGGTTCAGACCATTTAGTTCTCTGCACTTTGCCTCCTATATCTATTGTTGGGTCTGTATACTTGCGTAGGTAAATGATTTCTTGGCAGTATTATGTACAGGCTGTCCCACTCCAGTTCTTACATGCACTTCTTGCATATCTTGGTGATTCTGTTAGCTATTGGAGCTCTTCACCTGATCTCGGATCGCCATTGGGTTCTCATCCATCACCATGCCATCTTGAAATTAATACTCCTTCTGAAGGACTCATCAGATGGCAGTTGCGGCTAGAGTATTTTGCATATGAGACATTGCAAGATTTGAGAATAGCCAAACTATTTGAGATTATTGTGGACTATCCTGATAGGCAAGTTTTTTTTTTTAAAAAAAAAAAACCTTGCTTTCCCCTTTAGATTTCTAATGAAGAAGCGTGCAGTGAAAATTTAGATATTTAGCAGTCTGATTTTTGGATTTTATTTTATTAAAAGCAAGGATAATAGTCACTAGATTTCTTCGTAACTGACATTATTTGATGGGTATGCGATTAGTGTCCATCTTGCGACTTTAAGAACCCAACAAGCATATGGCTGTTGTATGCTTCTAATGCATATGATTACAAGTGCATTTTGTAATAAAACTAGTTTTATGACTGTTATGTCTCTCCCTTGGAAAACTATTCTATAGCAGTGGACTGAATACAAAATAAAATCTGTCATGTTGCATCTACAAGAGAGTGTTTGAACTTTTCACCAAGTTAAAAAAATTTAAAAGTAAACTGATATGGTGAAGTAAAAAATTTAAAAGTAAAGGGATATGGTGAAGCACTTCATTGAGTACATCACCTACTCGACTCTTTATTTATTCACTGCTAGGATTAACAAGTCTATTAGTGGTAGGGAGAAATAATCACGTCTCATTTGTTATCCTGTTTATTTAGTTGGGGTTATTCAATATTCATTGGTTCAAGTTGATCTTGAGTTGATAGAATTAATTATTCTTAATTCAGAAAGCAAACAATGAATAACTTAGAAAATATTTAATGTTATACAGATTTTGGAATCCATTTCTTCGTATTTTCTTTTACATGTAACAAATAATCCATTATCTTTGTAAACAACACAATGAGTTCAATTGCTGGAATTTGGCAGTCTTAGTATAAGATATTGTAGGAGGTTTCATGATCTTATCTAATCCTTCTACAAAATGCTACAGCTCCCCTGCAATTGAGGACTTAAAACAGTGCCTTGAATATACTGGACAACATTCTAAGCTTGTTGAGTCTTTTATTTCTGCACTGAGATATCGCTTGCTCACTGCGGGTGCCTCAACCAATGACATACTGCATCAGTATGTTTCAACTATTAAAGCATTGCGTACAATTGATCCTGCTGGTATCTTCCTTGAAGCTGTTGGTGAACCAATAAGGGACTATTTAAGGGGTAGGAAAGACACCATAAAGTGCATTGTAACCATGCTTACTGATGGGACAGGAGGACACCCAAATGGATCTGGAATAACTGGGGATAGCCTTCTTGAGGAATTAAACAGAGATGAGGAAAGTCAAGAAAATACTGGTGCTGATGATGATTTTTATACTGATGACAAGCAAGCATGGATTAATGCTCAACAGTAAGTATGGGTTGTAATTCATGCACAAAAAATTCAATTTATGCTTTAGGTTGCTGATGCACAGTAATTCCTTCGTCTTCCTCAATTGCAAGAGTTGACTTGTAGTTTTCCTTGAATTTGGCCTTTCAGCTGGGAGCCTGATCCTGTAGAGGCTGACCCATCAAAGGGAAGTAGGAACCAAAGGAAGGTTAACATATTGGGAATGATTGTTAGCATAATTGGTTCAAAAGACCAACTTGTTAATGAATACCGAGTAATGCTTGCTGAAAAGCTTCTCAACAAATCTGATTATGATATTGACTCAGAGATACGTACTCTAGAACTTCTCAAGGCAGGTGGTCTTGTGTTATTTCTATCTTTCTTCCTTTAATTGGGTTTGTAGCTTGCAGATTTTTTTCTTTTCATTTTATTGCATCCAAATATTCCACCTTAACTTTTTTATGCCTACCATTTTTCAGATACATTTTGGAGAGAGCAGCATGCAGAGGTGTGAAATTATGCTAAATGATTTGATTGATTCTAAGAGAACAAACCATAATGTTAAAGCAGCAATACAGTCATCTCAAACAGGTAATTCTGCAATGTTGATAGATTTTCGTGCTATTTGAGCTCTTCAACTGTTTGCACTTCATTAATTGTCATCTGAATTGGTGTTGACAATGTTCTTCCTCTTCTGGGTGCATTCTTAGATGAACAAGAAATGGGAGCATCTCTGGATATCCTTGATGCGACAATTATATCTTCAAATTTTTGGCCTCCAATCCAGGTATAAGGTGGCTACAGTGCTATGATATAATGTCGCTTTTGTTATTATTTAGAGCCATTCTCACAATTGGCGAAACGAACTATCTGCAGACTCATTTGCTTTTAGATTTTGGTAGCAGCCTCAAGTACCCTAGTACGTCTCAGCAATCTTTATTGCCGAATTCCTTGAAACAAAGCATTCAATTGATTTGAATATAATCCTGATAGTCTCACTATTTTTTTGGTTGACACTTTATGTAACTTTTTTTTTGGGGGTCACTCCCATGCTCATTTCAGATGATATAATTATACTTTGTCTATAAATAACATTAAGTATAAGAACTATGAGATGATCATGTGTTTAAATACCAAGTCTTGATCATCCTTGTCAAGACTGCCCTTTTTGCAGAAGTGCATTTTAGATAGAATCACAAGTCTTGATATACTTGATTTCAGGAGGAGACACTTAATGTACCTGAGCCTGTTGAAAAATTGCTCACTGATTATGCAAAGAGGTTTCATGAAATTAAGACCCCTCGTAAGTTACTTTGGAAGAAAAATCTCGGCATAGTTAAGGTTAGATGCTCCAAAATCTCCATCAAGATATCTCTTCATTTTTTTTTTCTCTCCTATCTTTTCTGCTAAAGTCATATCTGCGCATCGCTGTTTTAGTTGGAGTTGCAATTTGAAGACAGAGCAATGCAGTTAACTGTATCCCCTGTACATGCTACAATCATCATGCAATTTCAAGATCAGAAGAGGTAGATTTGGAGTCACTTCTAAGAAATTTTTATGATTCATTGTTTTAACAGTTTTTATTTTCTCCTTCAGTTGGACCTCTAGTGAGCTTGCAGATGCTACTGGGATACCAGTGGATGTACTCAATCGGAGGATAAGCTTCTGGATTAGCAAGGTTGGCTTGAAAAAACTCCTTTTAATTTTACTGTTGATCACTCCATGTCATTTCACTTTTTAATGTTAATGGATGTACTCCTTCAGAGGGTAACTTCTGGGATAAAAAAGGTTGGTGTAGAAAAAACTCATTTGGTTTTTCTTATGATCACTGCATTTATATTTCTACAGTTCACTTTGTGATGCCAATGGAGACCCCCTGTTAGCAAACAAGGAATGTCTTGCTGGCTGAGCCTGCAGCTATATCTTGTTGCATCATTAATAAAAATTTATAGTATTCTACATTTATTTTCTTCACTTATATCTGAATCAAACAATTTGCTGCTTACTGTGAAGTCAACTTCTTGTGTTTTTCTTGGCAAGTTTTGACAAAAACTATTTGTACAAAAATATGTTACTGATGCAAGTGAAATTCCTTGTTAGGATGGCAATGACCTTTTTTTACCTCTGTCTGTCTGTCTGTACCCAGGGTGTTCTTGCTGAATCATTTGGGACAGACGAGAAGGATCACATTTTTACCCTGGTGGAAAGTGTAGTTGATGCTAGTAAGACTGGTGGTAACAGTGGGAGTGGTGAGGAACTGCTAGTTGGTGATGAGGAGGGAGAGAGATCTGTAGCGTCTATTGAGGATCAAATACGCAAGGAAATGACTGTGTATGAGGTGTGTGATATGATATGAATTTTCTACATAATGATTGTAATTTAATAAGGAAATACTAAATGTATATTTGCGTTTATGTGTTGGGTTCAGGAGTTTTCATTTTCTCTTATATATCAAAACATTAGTCTGTTTTCTCTCTCACCAAAGCTCAACTTCATGAAACCTTCTACTTACCAGGGTTACATTACAATTAGTCGTTTCATTGGCCTCCTTAATACTTTGTGTTTTGGAGGCTGGAATTTGGTTTAATTACTCCCAGGCCAAGCTATCTCCACTCAAACTAAGGCTTAATTCAACTGTTAATTCTGGAAAACTCAAAAAATTATGTGAGGTTTAGCTATATTCTCACCTATTGAGGTGTAATGTGAGCTTGGTACAGCTACAGATCTTCTGGTGGATAACTTATTATGTGCATGCACTTTATTCATGTGGAGTTGTACATGGAATTTGTTGAAGTCACGTGTTCTGTATTTAACTTTCTAAAGTGCTCTTGGTTTCTCGTAGAAATTCATATTGGGGATGCTTACAAATTTTGGCAGCATGGCATTGGATCGCATTCATAACACTCTCAAGGTTAGGATGGGTTTAGTAAAGTTTCATGATTGTGCTTACATCTACTTTCTCTACTTACTCAAAAGGAATGCATTGGTTCAGATGTTTTGTGTAGCTGATCCTCCTTATGACAAGTCACTCCAGCAGCTGCAAAGCTTCTTATCAGGTTTAGTTTCTGAAGAGAAGTTGGAACTAAGAGATGGAATGTACATCTTGAAGAAGTAGTGAATCAATTTGCATCAGAACAAGCAAAAGTGAGTTTTATTTCATAATCTTATTGCAGGCCTGTACTATAGTTTCAAAATTCAGAACATAATTGTCGGTTGCACGTTTGTTTCAGTCTGTTCTGTCATGGTTCTGAGTTGGACAGGACAATTATGACAATGAGGGCCAATAGATTTGTTTGTCGAACTTTGTGCAGCAAAAAGATATTGCTTTCTAAATGGGAATTTTTGCTGGTCAGCAATTCTGGATCTTGGTGTGATAGTGCTGGTTTTTCAAGAGTGGATCTTGGTCTTGTTATGACCTGCGAATTTCATCAGGCTTTCTAACTGACTTATCTTCCTTTTTTGCCCCAAGTCTAGTGTTGAGCCAAATGAAGTGAGTCTTGGAAGCTTTTCGTGGATTTCAAAATTACTTGAGGTCAAGTTTCCAACTTCCAAGAAGATTGCTCTTAGGTGAGAGGTTAAGTGTTGGCATTGAAGCAAGAGATAGATGTGCTGAAAGTTGAAGTGAAACAAGTTGCTCTCCAGGAGCTTTTTGTAGACTTTGTTTGGGCTTAAATATAAACTATTTGTAATGAACAGGAAATGTATGAGGTTTTTAATAGTTTGATAATTTTATTTAATTTTTAATCAAGTAAATTACGGTGTCATAATTTAGTATGGAGTTACAATTAGAGTCACATTCTGAAATTATTAAAACTTCTACCAAGTCTAGCAAAAAATAAATAACTCTCAATTTTAAAAAATTAGGCAATTTCTTTTGTATCTTGGATGTCAATCCTCCAAACTAGGACCCCCTAACTTGATTGTCATTTAACTTATTAAGATAATTGCGGTAATTTCAAATAAAATCAAGATTACAACATCTAAATATTTCATTTTTAACAAATAAATAAAACAATACAAATCAAGAAATGTTTTTTTTTCCCCCTCTTTTCCAGTGCTATCTTAATCAGATTTTATATAATTAATATTGACAGCTTTTTTTTCCCCTTCCTTTTGATAGAATGTATAGAATATTTGCAACTTTACATAATATCAGAAAAGCAATAATATAACCCCCGATGTGGCCGTTGCCGTTACAAAATGTGACCGTTACCAAACTCCGCAATTTAAATCAAGAAAAGAACAAAAATCCCAGAACAGCAGCGAAACCCCACATCCACCAAAAATGGGAGAAGGCGACGGCCAACAACAGCTACCAACGGCGGAGGAGCTAATGCAAGAGCTCCGACTGAAAGCCAAGGAGCTCCTCCTCCGAGAAGAATGGCAAGACTCTGTACAAGTTTATACTCAATTCATCAATCTCTGCCATGACCAGATCGATCAACGCCACCCTAATCCAGATAACCTCCTCAAAATCCAGAAATCCCTCTGTTTAGCTCTCTCTAATCGAGCGGAAGCACGATCCAGGCTTAGGGATTTCGCTAAAGCAATGGAAGATTGTGATCAAGCATTGAAAATCGATACTGCCCATTTCAAGTCTCTTCTCTGCAAAGGTAAAATCTTGCTCAATTTGAACAGGTACTCTATGGCTTTGGATTGCTTCAAGAGAGCTCTTCTTGATCCACAGGATAATGGGAATCTTGAAACTATAAATGGGTATATAGAAAAATGCAAGAAACTTGAGTTTCAATCAAAGACTGGAGCTTTTGATCTCTCCGATTGGCTGCTAAATGGGTATCGTTGCAAACCGCCGGAGTTAGCTGAATATGTTGGCCCAGTGGAGATTAAGAGGTCAGAGTTCAGTGGAAGAGGCCTATTTGCTACAAAGAATATTGATTCAGGGACTCTGCTGTTTGTGAACAAAGCAATTGCTACAGAGAGATGCATATTGTCAGGTGAAGATTCAGGTGAGAATGCACAATTGGTCATGTGGAAGAATTTCATTGATAATGTCTTAGAATACACCAAAAAATGCCGAAGAATCCAATGCTTAATGAGCACATTGTCGACAGATGAAGAGGAGGACAAGCTTGAGGTTCCTGAAATGAGTCTGTTCAGGCCTGAGTTAGACGTTGAAGGCGGACTGAATCAAGATCTTGATATGGTTAGGTTGATGAGCATATTGGATGTGAATTCTCTAGTTGAGGATTCAGTTTCAGCTAAAGTACTGGGAAAGAATAGTGATTATTATGGAGTGGGGTTATGGGTACTAGCTTCATTTGTCAACCATTCATGTAATCCCAATGCTAGGAGATTGCATATAGGGAATTATGTACTAGTTCATGCTTCAAGGGATGTAAAGACAGGTGAAGAAATAACATTCCCATATTTTGATGTGCTCTCACCATTGGACAAAAGAAAGGAAATGTCAAAACAATGGGGATTTGAATGCCATTGTAGAAGATGCAAATTTGAAGGACAAGTATGTTTTAAGCAAGAGATGAAGGAGATTGAGATGGGATTAGAGAGAGGATTAGACATAGGAGGTGCAATTTTTAGGCTAGAGGAAGATATGAAAAGATGGATGGTGAGAGGGAAAGAGAAGGGGTATTTGAGAGCATCATTTTGGGGTGTGTATAGCGAGGCATATGGTTCTGAGAAGGTGGTTAAGAGGTGGGGAAGGCGGCTGCCGGCGATTGATGTGGTGGTGGATAGTGTAGCAGAGGCAACAGGTAGTGATGAGAGGGTACTCAAAGTGTTGATGGAAGGACTAAAGAGAAGTGATAATGGTGGTGTAGAAATGGAGAGAGTGATGAGATTGGGGAGAGGAATATATGGGAAAGTGATAAAGAAACAGGCTTTGAGGTCTCTTCTTCAGCCATCTTCAGGCACAAAGCTATTAAGCTAATAGCTTATCCCACAAAAGTTTCCATTCTTTTTTTTTATATCCGTTGGATAAATAGTTTCTTAGTTTCGTCCAAAGCCACCAAGCTAATGGCTATTCTGTTCTCGTTTTCTTTTATTACAATAAATACCTTTTTTTTTTCCATTTCAATCCTTTATACTTATTTATCCCTTACGGTCTTTTTTCACTTAAGCCTGTAACCAATTATATAAAAAGAATTTTTTTTTTTTTTATCAACAATTACCATGGTAGGAAACTTCCATCGTACCTAAAACGTAGAACAGGCTCTTGTTCAATCAAATTCTTTGGTCAGCTGTTCCTATATTGGCAATAGGGCTTATTGTATGCTTCTGTTGTTTAAGAAATTAAGCATTGATTAATACCGATCCTCAGCTTTTCCTACCATATTAATTTTGTGGATTCCAACATATTGAATCCCATCGACATAACATTGATCCCATTTAATAATTTCGTATTTGTAAATGACCAAAATAGAATATTTCTACTCACGATGTTATAGCATTATACCCAGTGCTCAGAAATTTGAAGCGCTAAATATAAAAATATATATATTTTTTTCCGTCAGACATGCAGAATTTGCAGCACACCTAATCATCCCATGTCCTTACCTGTTACGACTGCAATTCTATCATTAATTGAAAAAGAAAATGAAAAATATGACCAAGACTGCCTTTCATAGAAATTGAAGCTCAAGTGGCTGCCTCCTTGGTTAAAACTCCACCTACTGCATCCTTATCGCCAAAGGATTAGAATATAAAGGTCCTACTGACAACTACAACAATCTAGTTTATGAATTCAATGTGCTTATGGACCAACTGGAGTGGAATGTATCACCCCATTGATATTCACAGATAGAGACGCCAACAATGCAAAACACTGCAAAACTTTGACTTAGAATTTTACATTTTATCCCCATGCATTTTTATCATTTTCAAAAAATAAAAGATTCCCTTTCATTTTGTATCATTTTAAGGTGATAGTAGGGGGTGTCTTGTTAGCCCCTTTTAAAATGAAGTTATATCCAGTTAATGAACATCTGTGTCCTAGAAATACAGTCACAAACACACAGGAAAGTATATCCCGTCAATGAATATCTGTGTTCTAGCAATACACACACACATAAGAAGTAGAACCAGACCACTTCTGACACAGGATGAGTGCACAAAACACAATCAGAAGTCATCAGTGGAACCGTAAGGTGAAAATCAGAGAACAATTTACACTTTTCCGTTATTACTCTCTTGACAAATCTATTCTGAAAATTGTTCAACACACAACAGCACCCTTCATCCTAGCAATCAATGTTTTAAAAATTCTACTCATTACTTTGATGAAATCAAACTCAAGCTAAATCAGCACAAAGTACAGATATTAATAGAAAATAATGAAATCTAAAAAATAATAGTAGACTCCTCCGCACTGTAATCAAGGGCCATCGAGGAGGAGATTGTATAAAAGAACAATCACTAGTGAACAAAAAAGAACCAGCCAAGGTCAAATCTCAAATGTCGCTCATTCTCACCAGCTTGCCATAAAGTATGTGGTCATCCCTCCCAGTGTTGCTCTCTAACAGTGCACTTTGCACTAGTTCCTGACACAGGAAAACTACTATGAACCAGATTTTCCAAGTCATAAAAGGGAATAAAAAGCCTGATAAATAAGCATCCAAATCCTTACCTTCACATCCCTGTGGGAAAGAAATTTCCCCAAGTTATGAATAATCAGCCTCATGTCTTCAACCTGAAAAATGAGTGAATTATCAGCCTCATTACCCCAAGACATAACTAATACACGAACCAAAAAAAATATATATATATTAAAATATAATAATAATATTAATAATAATCCTTACCCTAATGTAGCCAGTTCGATTACGATCAAAAAAACTGAAAGCCTATTCCAAAAAGAAAAAAGAAATGATAAATTGTAAGAAATAAGATGAAAAAGATCCTCACATTCTCCAGTGGAACAAAAAAAAAAAAAAAGACTTATTCCTTCTGCTCACAAGTGTCTAATTTCCCTATTTAACCAAGATTAAGAAACTCACTAATTATCCTAGTATTTTACTATTTGCCCTTGACAATTTAATGTTTAATCCATTATTACTTCATTGTAGGAGCATAATTGGAATAAAGTGTCCAAAAATACCTTATTTTCTCTAAGTGGACGCTTAATTGTGAATAACATTTTCTAGTAAAATGGACACTTAATTGTGAGTAGAGGGAGTATTAGAATCCCTGAAAAAAAACCTGCAATAGTTCCTTATCAATCACAGCCTCCTTGATTGCAGATGGCTCTTTCTTCCCACTCTCCACCTTTACATCCTTTTTGTCAAATGAGTCTATATTAGACTTGGGCTTTGCCTCTTCACTTTTTGTCTCCTTGGAATGTTCTTCTGCCTTTTCTGTTCCATTACCAGTCATTTCTTCACACTTGGCTTCCAGATTCATCTTTTCCTCTTCTTTTGTTTTCTGTATATAATTTCACCAAATAAATATTTCGACAAAGACAGGGTGCACTACACTAAAGTGAAGGTCCATGTTTAGACTAGCCCAACATTTAAAGTGGAGATCTATACTATTTGATGCATACTGAAGACAGTATACACTTTATAATGTTCTATGCATAAATTAAGCTCGAGGGGCAACCAAAAAAAAAAAAAAAATTCATACTAGATACTCAAAAATTTACAAGTTCTTGCCTCATCAGATGAATCATCTCCAGAATCCTCCATTTCCTCATCTTCTTCAGGATCTTCCTCTGGGTCTTCTTCGTCATCAGTTTCGTCATCCAACTTTGCTTCACTAGACTTATCAACAGAGGTATCTACCTTTTTCTCAGTGTTTTGATCCTCTGGATGATCTGCGCTCTCAGGGTTAATGGATTTATGTTTAAGAGGAAGCTCATCAGTCTTAAGGCGTTTGTTTGATGAGTTCCTCTCCTTATTCTTCTCTTCCATTTCCTCTCGCAGCCTCTTACTTTGATTTCTTTTCGTTACAAATTTTATGCGTAGTTTCTGCAAGTAGGAGATCAAAATGAAGGATGACTTAACAAATGATGAATCACATGATGAGCATGTTGATGATTAACCATTGTGAACCAACCTGAAGAAATATCAAAATACGTGACCCCATCTCATACTGAAGCATCTCATAAAAAGATTCAGCAAATAATGAAAGCTGCAACCAATAAAATTGGCATGAGGAAAGAAGCAGTAGAATTACTTGTATATGCTGATTTCGTGCAGCAAAAGCTACATAAAACACAGTACACTGTAACAAACCTCAAATGTTGATTCCTCAATATCAGTGTCGGTGTAGTCCAAGAGAGATTCAAGTGAAAGCGATAATGAGCGAAGCTGTAGGGAAAATGCATGATTAGAAAATAGGAGGCAAAGTATTATAAGATAAGAGGTTCATGTTTTCTTTTCCTTGTTCCTAGTATAAGATAAGAGGTTCATGTTTTCTTTTCCTTTTTCCTTTCTCAGTCAGTATATAAGAAATTTAAGATTGGATTGTGATAAAATTTCAGTTGTAATATTTAATGCTTCTTCAGGATGTAGTCAGCAAACCTTAGAATTTTTTTTTTTTTTAAATCATACCTTAGAATTCTTGTCCCCTTTTGTTTGCAAAATAAATCCTGGATGTTTTGGAGGTTCTTCAAGCATTATCTTTTCTTTTATATCCTTGTTAGATTTGCCCCTAGGCTCATCTTTTCCATCTTTGTCCTTCTCAGCCTTGGATTTTTCATCATCCTTTGATTTGCCTCGCTTGCCACCATGATCATCCCTCTGAATAACTTTTTGCTTGTCAGTGTTACCATCAACTTTAATCCTTGAGCCACTTTTCCCATCAATTTCCCTGTCATCCTTTTTATCCTCCTTGAAATTAGGCAAGCTAGCTTCCTTATCTGAAGTTGGTGATTTTGAATTAGAAATAACTTTATTTTCTGATTTTTGTACTTCATTGAGCTGGTTTTCTGCATCTGTTTTTTCTTTGTCCGTGTTTTCGGTACCCTTACCTGGCTGTGTTACCTTCTTGTCATCCATCTTAGTCTCACCATTCTCAATGCCAGAAACCTTTCTTTTAAGTACTCTCTTAATTATTTTCTTCTTAACAGCTGTTTTGACACCAGAACCTTGCACAACTGGTTTATCTTTAGTGGAGTCCACTTCGTTCTCAGTTTTAACCTCAGTCTGCAAACCCTTATCTTCATCCTGAATAGTTTTCCCAGCCGGAACCTTCTTTACAGCTTTCTTCCTCACAAAAGTTTTAACTCCAGAAGGATCGGCAGAAGATTCATTCTGCTCAGATAAGTTCTGTGCAGCATTCTTCTCATCTAATGACTCATTCTGCTTGCCAGTGTCAGTTGCCTTAGGAGCAACCTTCTGCTTGACAATCCTCCTTATAATCTTCTTCTTTCCAGGCTGAGTAACTGCAGTATCCGCTTGTTCCTTCTCAACATTCTTGGCTTCCTCTACTGTTCCTGTCCCATCCTTATTCACAATAAGGTTCTTTTCACCGTCATCCCCCCTCTGCGCACTAGCTTTACCTTTCGCTTCTTTATCATTTTTGTCCAAACCCGAAGACACAGGCTCTTTAATTTTATCTGATTTTTCTGCCTTCTTAGAATCCTTGGAAGACTCTGTACATAATGGTAAAGATAATAATGATATTACTTAAATAATTATGCACTTAGCAAACATACAGCACAAGGGAAGACACTCTGTTCACCTTTCTGCGCTTCCTTCTTCTCTCTAGACCTCTGAGAAAAAAATTAGACAAAAATCAGCATGAGTATATCATGCTCCATGTATACTGAACATAATAAAGACAAATCCAGGGTAAGGAAGAGGAAATAGAAGCACAATTGCATACACATGTGCCTGCAGACATAAAAAAAATGAATAAATAAAATACCTCTTTTTTTAAAAAGAGCTGGCGCTCTCTCTCGGCAACCGCCTTTTTGTGAGCAAACCATTGGTTTCGCCACTTATCCAAAGAAGGAAGGCACTCGGATAAATCTGGAACATACAGGACGGTTATCTCTTTATGGCTGAAGAATCCATCCTTGCCAAATCTATCATAGTGTATCTGTGCAAGCAACAAGCACGCTAACATCACCTCTTCAACTCTTAAGATATATAGGTCAGCGACCAAAGAACTAAACATCTCATGCATGTAGCCCAGAAATGTAAACAATGCCCAAGAGGAAAAAGACAGCATGCAATCATAGGCCTATTTCACAAACTTTGCCAAACTAAATAAATTTGAGCAGTTTTTTCCAACCAAAAACCTATTCATATTAAATTGATAATTGCTCTTGGTCTTCAGTTTATAGCATGTAATGATATAAGATAAATCCATGGAAAAAAATAATTGAGAAACAGTTCAACCACTAAAAAATACCATGGTACCTATTAGGATTTAAGATACTGTCCAGCAGCTCTAGCTATTAAACCATGCAGTAATTAACTTGGTTCAATAAGAAGTCCTAACTAACAATGTGGCCAGAATAAGCAACCCTGTGACAATAGAAGGCCTTTTCATCAACAAAAGTTATAAGTTGCATTTGTCAGATTTTAGTGGATAGTTGTACTTCTAATTATCATACTAGTTTATTGTTCCCATGCTTTGCATGTTAAGAATTATTTTTACATATGAATAATATATAAATATAGTAATTATAATTTATGACTTGATTAAAAATTGAATGGATAAATTTTTTTATAATTAGATTAGCAATATAAATGCAACATACTTTACATTTAACTTATTCATATATATAGGCTTTCTAAATCTTCTATTTCATTAACATATTCACAACCAATTTTTCATACATTATTTAATTTTATATAAAATATTAATATATTAATATTGGTTAAACACGTGTAATTTATGTTATGTTTAATTACTATATGAGTAAATTGTAATTATATTATAGGTAGGAATTGTTCCTTTTACATACTAACTGTGGGTACACGCGTATTGCACCTGATAAACTATTTTTAAAAAATATATATTTTTTATTTTTTAATTCATAATTCAAAAACATTAAATATAAGAAACCTTTATAATAATTACATTATAAATATAGATAAACTTTTGAATTTAAAAAATCTATCATAATTAAGGTACAAGCACATATGTAAAATTATTTATATTTGAATTCAAATAGGCAGACTAAATAATATAAAATTTCACAAATATAGTTCTAAAATTTTTATCCAAAAAGAAATTGATTCCTTATTTTTTTATTATTTTCTAAATATAATTGTTTTGTAGCGTGGGATCCCCATCATTAGTTCTGTTGGCTAGCTTAAATAGCATAGAAAACTATCTTAACTAAAATTACTATTTTTGTTATTACAAATTCAAATACATCTGTTTTCTTCCTTTTTTTTTTATTGTCCGCATCCATTATTTTACATGCAAAAAGTAAAAAAGACTTAACTTGTTACAAATGCTAGTAGCTTTCTGCATATCTAATTACTAATGAATGAATTACCTATTAATTCTAAGGGACAACAAACTCTTAATTTGTTATTTCACTTTACCTTTTCAAAAAAATTAAATAACAAAAAGGTTGTTTTGGTCAACAACATGAAAATAAAGGATTAATTTTGTCCAAAAAAGTTTTCACTCCATCCCATACTTTCATATTTAGTATAGATTAGTCCAGAAGTTCAGTGTTTATCTTTCATGTCTTTTGCATTTTATTATCTGAACCAAAAAGACCACAAAATAAAACCCCAATGACTTAAAGATTACCAATGCATTATTGAAAAGAGTTTTGTTCTTTTTTTCCCACCACCTTCTTTTAGCAACATCTTGAGCACTAAATCATGAAAGTGAAAAGGCAACAATAAAAAAATCTCACCAACTCATTCACATTAGAGACCAACTAATAAATAAAATAAAATAAAATAGAATAAAAGATAACTTACCTAATAAAATATCTCACCAATTCATTCATATTAGAGACCAATTTAAAATGATGATGATGATAAAGATTATCACAGAATCCCATATTTTGCTGCTAGAAATATCATTTCCCCTGGTCCCATAATTCAAGCTGATAACTTGGCTCACAACTCCACCTAATTCAAATGCCATTGAACTGCCAACCATAATTCCCCTTTTCTTAAAGTAAAGAGGTCCTAAAAGTTAATCTCCCAATGACTAAGTCAATAACAGCACAAGTAGACAGATTCCAAGCAACTAGTATGTATATCTAACCAAATTTAACAGTCCCGGAAGACTTCAATTCAAATTATAATAGCAAGACGCAGATTATTACCTCAAGGAAACGATTCCAGCTACAGCAGTTCTTCAAATCAATTTGAGCTATGTCCCTGACGTACCTACAAATTGAAATTTTCACTTCAGTCTAATTTGTATAGAATTATTATCTCATATACCAATTCCAACAAGGTGGACAATACTGACCTGAGGGCTGTTTGAACTAAAACAGAATCATCTACTGAAGGGTCACCACCATCTGCAGAATCCCATGGGCCGCCAACTGCCATGAAAGAACGGTCCCTTTTCAGAACAGCAAACCTCAGAATATTGCAAATATGCAGTGGGCGGTCATCATAGCTTTTCTCAGATGACAGCTCCTCCAGAGCATTCTTGCTTAGTCCACTCATCAAAATTATCTGAGCCAGGGAGACAATACTATAAATTTGCAAGTAGAAAAATGTGATACATCTATATCATAAAACATAACAGTAAATGACTAACGTCATGGATTAATCATGACTAAATAAACAAGGGAAATTCAATGTAAAGAGAGAAATCATACCAAGGAAAAAAAGGGAAGGAAAATACACAATGGAGGACACGGAATTCACCAGATAACTCCACAGAAAACTATGAAAGAACATAAAAGACAACTAAACGACTGAAAAAATGCAGTGCTCTCCAATCAAGCCTCCAGACCACAAGGAAAAAAAAAATAGGAAAAAAACTAAAATCACTGAACACATGCATGAGTACACAAAAATCTATGAGCCTAGTGACAACATAGCCTGATTGTTGAAGGTTCCTGCATTTTTTTCACCCGAATGCTTCAGAGGACAACTTTCATAACTTCCCTACCACCAAAATCTCTCCATTTTCAACCAAAAAAGAAAAAGCCTCTAAAGCTTCTGCACACACAATGCTCCTCCAAGAATGTGAGAAGATGACTCCAAATCGTCAAGCCACCTCTTCATTTTCCTTCTTCCATACTTAAACCATATTTTTTCAAGCTTCTATATTTTTTACTATACCTAATATAAAATCTCTTTAAAAACCTCAGCAAAAGACATCCAAAAATTTATATTTCACCAGGTTAAAAAATAACCTACTCTCTACTAAGTGATTCCATCATAAGATCCTCATTCAGTAGTTCTACAATCTTAAACATGAATGCCGTCTACACACAATATTTCACTTGAAACTGAAAAAAAGTTTTCTTTCTCAATAAAGGCATTTGTCAAACTCGAACTTGAAAAGTTTTCAAAAATGGATGATTATTGTTTGATACAAATACATAAATTTCTTCTTTTTCTTCTTCTTCTTCATCATCATTCATCATCTTACATAAACATAAACATGATTCTAAATACAAATCTCTCTCCAATTCTCTTTCAATTTTGCCTCTCAAAATACTTCTCAACCTAGACTATGACACAATCTAATACAAAGTCATAAATCAGTTTATTCGTTTACTTCAATATGGTTCATAACAGAATAGAAGTATCATTTTAAAACCAGACATTTAGGTGTAGATAATTGTCAAATACGATAACTGAACCCACCTTTGCATACCATATTGTGCGCCCAGGCTCTGATTTTACAAGTTGTTGAGCTGAAAGCTTAGTTGACACAGGATCTTTTGAGTCTGCAACACCCTCATCTTCAAAAAAATCATGCTCAAAACTGTTGTGTCAAGATGTTTAACAAGTATTAGTCCATTATGACTTCCTTCAGTGGAAAAATAAAAACTGATCATCCTTTTGGTTTACGGAAGCTTCAAAGTTAAGAACCCACGAGAGGAAAGAGGGTACTTTTATGCTTATGATACACAATGAGATGGCTTTACATTGGCAAGCAACAAAGTGAAAAAAACAAATATAATTCCATTTACAACTGAAAAACTCAACGAATGACAAAAAGCAATACCATTTAAAATTGCATACTATTTGCAAATATTCAAAAAGAAATACCTAACAGGCGTATGAATAGAAAGTTTAAGATTCTCCTTTGGCCAGTTCACAATAACCTACAACAAGAAGGAGAAAAAGTTAAAGAAGAAATCAAACTATCCAACATAGACATTCCTTCAAACAAGGAGGAAAAAAGTTAGAGCACAAACCTTGGAAAATTCAGGTGAAATAAACAGTCTGGGATATCTTTTATCCACTGACAAGTAATCCCTCTCTGTATCTACCAAACGGGAAGCGTGAATCTGCAAGCACACAGCAACAATTACAGATGTGAAGAAATAAATTGATAAACAGTTCAAGTTACATACGATATAGTGGGCATTATATAATGTACAGTCCGTCTCATGTGAAAGCAGCAGCGGTTAAATAAGTCTGACTTGGGAAGGAAATTCCTAAATTCAGCAGCAGGAATAGCTTATATACAGTCTATTCATAAAAGAAATTTCCACGTGAGAAATTTCCAAACTGAAGTTGCTAAAGCTTCAAAGATGCATCTGGGGAACTGTACAAGAGATGGAAAAAGAGCGTCGGCATGATTCTGAGTGTTTTCCCAGCAATGTGACAATATGAGAAATGGCTAGCGAGTCAAAATATAAAAAATAAAAGGCATGCCAAGAAGAGGAAATATAAGGAGACAAGAAGTTGTTTAACCAAATTCAAGAGCAAAAGAAGAAAACACAAGGAAGCAGACACCCAACCCTCAAGGACAGCAGCCCAAAACGAAAGAGTTCTAACAACGGTAATCAAAAGAAAATGGAACTTCGAGAAAGTCATAAATAAGAAATCAATCTGGGGGAAAAGCTTAGGATAACAACAGAATAGGAACGGTCAAGTAGATTATAACTGAATTCAATTAAGCCCCCAACGCCAAACCCCAAAACAAAAACTGTGGGATCTTCATGAGGTAAAGTTCTTATCATCATTGAACTACTAAACTCTTGTATTTGTTTCTCTTTACCTTGCAGATATATTCTCTTCTTTTTTCTTTAACAGGTGAGTGGCGCCTTCAGCATAAGAGAGCAACTAGTTAGTTATGAAGACTGCAAGATACACAAGCAGCTTTACATTCAGAACTAGAATAGGACGCAAATGAAACATCATGATCCACCTATGCGAAATTTCATGGCTTGGAGTATCACGTCGCAAAGTTCTTCCCTCCTTTGTCAAAGAGGTACCACGTCTGTCTTTTGAGACTCTTGGTGGAGTTCGTTCGCGCCTAATTTCAACCCCACGTTTGCGTGCTCGCTCCCTCCCCTTCTCACGCCGTTCCAACATGCGTTCCCTTTCACGCTTTCTTTCTCGCTCGCGTTCTCGTTCCCGTTCTCTTTCTTTCTCCCTTTCTCTTTCTTTTTCCCTCTCGCGCAAAAGCTCTCGACGACGTTCCTCCTCTCTTAGTTCAAACTCTCGAAGATAACCAGCCCTATCATCCCTTCGCTCATCAATCCTCAAATGACCACTGCGATAATCCGACTCAAGAGATGCCCCATGAAGCCCTTTTCCTGTGCCATAATCCCTACCAGGGGGCAAGCTAACTCCATAGCCTGGATTTGAAGAACTTTGAGGATATAAGAGATCATCTACATTTCTCCGTGGAACTGCCCCTAATATCGATGGAGTGTGTTGCCCACCATATGAAGAAGCAGTAAGCACTGATGTATTGCGAGGATCAGCATCCATCCTTCCTCCATAGGACACAAGATCTTGAGTGGGATGATGACTAGCAGCGCCTCTTGCTGCAAGATAATCAATTTGTCTGCCAGAAATATGTTGCTACTCAGTGCAATATGAAGTTTACACCAGCTAACGTAGCTGTGCACAGACTATCACCATAATAGAGAGGTCTCATGTGTTATAGCATAGCAAGGATGACCTTGCCTGGTCATCAATGAAAGGATAAAACTAATAATCAAGTACAATAAGCCATCAAATGCATAATAAGCTCCATTAAGGCACATCACAGACTAATTCCATAGCAAATGAAATATACCTGGCAGCTCCATCAAGAGAAGAAGATTGCAAAGACTGTGATTTCAGTGACTGTTCTTGTCGAAGTAGTGGTGCCTGATCAATCCGTTCATACATCCCAGGCTGTCAAAAGAGAGAATAGAAACAACAACAAGTTCTTGTCAAAATTCTGTATAGACATCAATAATTTGTAGCTAACTCATGGTTCAGCAAGAGGTGATCAATGTACCAATCAAACACAAATACTGCTGTTGCCATGACAACTATGACTAAGACACTAAATACACAAAGTGGAACAGATCAACACAATCCAAATTTCCATAGAGGATCACAAAGATAAGCCACATAAAACATAATCTTTGTTGAATTAAGCATAATTAATAAAAATGCCCACATAATAGAAATCTGATGGAAGATAACAAATAGTTTCCCTAGTATTATTCGCATGATAAATATTCGGTTCCTTATGATGAAAAGTGTCACATAATTCATAAATATTGTTGATTATTAAACCTAACACTACTAATATCTTTCAATAAATTTGAACATTTTAGGATACAAGTTACACGAGCTGCTGATATATCTCAATGGTAGGAATTAGAGAATTGTTGTGATTAGGCAGTTAATAGATGGTTAAGAGAATAGTTAGTTAGCTATAAGAGTTAAGGATGAGTCCGCAAAGTACTTTGTATAAACAAAAACAATACATTGTATTTCATTTTTGAAAGTTTAATACAATTATTATTCTACATCCCTATTCTTCTCTGCTCTCTCTTTCCCTCTTTCTTTATCTCTCTCTAATTCTGTCATTTTTCTACTTCTCTCTCTGTATCTTCTTCTTCTCCTCTTCAATTACTCCAATTGTTGTACACTTCTGAAATTAACTTCCAAGATTATTGCATGCAAAAATAGGCACTGGATTGATGAGTCCATTTACTGACAGAACACTTCGCACCTAATTTGCTTTAATCATTTCATTCTCAATGAATGTATAAATTTATACATTCCAACCATAATACATCATTTACCTTTGTACTTGCGCACTATTTTCATTTTTCCCCCTGCACTCATTTTTTTCCTAAATCGCCCATCGAACTTGCCTTTTCTTTCCCCCTTCACTAGCCCCTTATAAACTCAATTGTGGTTCTTCTTTGTGCTCGAGTTGACCTGGAACTCCAAGTCAGCTAGTTTATAAGGGGATAAATTTGAAAAAACAAAAAAGGCAAGAACAATGGGCAATTTAAGGGAAGGGAAAAAAAAAGAGTGCGGGTGCTAAGTGAAACAAGTTGGCAAACGCAAGGGGCAAATAATGTAGTATTCCTTTTTTGATTCTTTCTTAGGGCATGCGTGTGTATTTTCTATAACCAAATAATCATATTCTCCCTAAAGCCATTCATGATAGAAAAGATTTAAGAATTATCACTTAAAATATTTTACTAACTTCGCTATTAATAAAAGGAATCGTGTGTCAAAAAAAAATTAATAGTACATGCAACACATGTGACAAAAAAGATTAGTTAGAAGAGATAAAGAAATAAATAGCAAAACCTGATGCTGATGACTAAAACCAACAGAATCAGCATAACGTGCAGCTGGATCACTTTGCACATCCCTCCCTGTATAAGCACTCTGCCGTTCACCATATTGCCGTCTATCTATTGCTGAATAATCGTGAAGTTTCTCTGAATATAATTGATCACTTTTGTGACCATATCCATGACTTGATGATGGAACATAATCACCTGATCCAAACTTTGGCGAATCAGGTAGAGCAGAGGTATAGCCTCCACGACCTTCTAAAGCTGATGGTCCAGCCACTTTAGCACTCAAAGTAGGTGCCTATTAAAGACAATTCCAATTGAAACCTTAAAAGTTTGTAGCAACAGAAGGGTAAAGAGACAAATAAAAAACTCGACAGATTAAAATAGAATAAATTCAGTTAAAGTTATAGCCATAACATCAGCAGTGCAATAATAAAGCATGCAGACACTTGGATGCAAGCATTCATAAATAAATTTCAAAGCTAAAATTCCGGTGGTCAACAACAAAGAACAATAATTTGTTATCTTACACATAACTTAGGAAATTATCTTACATCAAGCAAAACATAGCAAGTATTATGTCCATAAAACTCGTCAAACCAACCTGCTGAGCACCCGTCATGGCAGCTGAGCCATAGATAGCCCCATACTGTCCCCCATAATGGGATGCAGAGCCTCTGTACCCGCCAACATCTGCGTCTTGAGGACCACTCAACATTGATGAGTGCCTAGAAGCCAAGGAACGTTGAGAGCCTCCATCAGGCCCTCCAACTGAACTCCCAGAATATGCACTTCCCAGCTATAGAAGGACAATTTAAAAGGAAAGATGAGATCATTAATCCTTAAAAAAGATCATCAAAGCCTCTCACATTTTTTAGCATCACAAGTTCACTGTTTCTCAGTCAAATCAAATAGGGCAGCAAATCTTATAGTTATCCATGTCCATGAAAAACAACTGCAGATAACTCTAACATTCCCTAACAATTCCAAGAGCATCCACAGTGAATTTTCTCAAAAAGAAAAAGGACAAATGCCAAAATTGTCAATACTACAATTAGAAACATTTGCAATGCAAGTTTCGGTTCAAAAAACATTTACAACCCATAAATTCAATTAGAAAAAATGAGGGCATAAAGAATAACAGCAAAGTTCTCCATAAACCACGTAAAGAGAGAGAAAAGTTTTCACAGTATAATCTCCATACCCAGAAGACCCAAATAAAAAGCCAAATAAACCCGTTACACAATCAAAGAAGCCCCACAATACAAGCAAAGCTGCAATTTTGTAATGAAGCTTACATTTTGGCCATAGCCAGATTGCCCGCCGTACGGTTGCTGCCCATAGGCACTATTGCCTCTAGAGGAATACATGTTTAGACCATAAATTAGAGGAAAACAATCTGCAATTAAAAAAGACCACACAAGTAATCAATCTATAGTAGCTATCCCAGAAATAAAGAGCCTGCCTTTACAAGCAACTCATTGAGATTGAAACGAACATCGAAGAATAAGAATGAGAGAAGACGGGAACGTACAAGAGGGGATATATACTGCGAAATAGAAATCTTCTGGGTAATAAAAACCCTAATTACTGATAGGAACTGTACACTCCTAGGTTAGATGAGCTTTATATGTGACTCGGGTTTGGAGGGTTAGTAAATACAAAGGAAAAAGAATCAATTTTGGGGCGTTTCGGGTCTGATTGCTAAATAATGAAATGGGCCTATATTTTACTATTCATAAAGTGTTTGATTTTGCATTAAGAATGGATCCAAATGGGCCAGACCCATTCTTGGGCTCTTTCTCTTTGTTTTCTTAATCAGCGTAATAATTTTCTTTATCTCTAGCAATAATGTATTCCCATTTACATATTTGTTATTTCTAACTTTATTGCTTTTATTCGTAGAAGTTTAATTATCTATCAATTTGTGGGATGACATCAATCACGTGTCAATTTTCACCCCTCCATGTTAAGATCACTTGGCACAATATAACTTTCTATACTTAGTATTATTTATCAAAAGTTCTTTATACTTTTTTATTGCACCTGAGAAACACGTGCACCTAAATTCTCAGATCCAATAAATATTTATAAACTGATATTTAAATAATTATACTTGGTAATTTTCAATATTAACGCATATGATAAGGCGGACAAATATATATTTACTATTTAGCCAGGCATTGAAAATGTGTTGGCTGTGTTTTTTTTTTTTTTTTTTATGGAAAGTGTTGGTGTTTAATAGTAAGCGAATAATGAAATCAAACTTATGATATATATACTATTTTATTTTTTATTCGAAATATTTAAAAAAAAACACACACACACAAGGGAAGCTCCTAAATTTATCCATTTTTACTCAATTCCATTTATTCATTTTTTTTTCTAATACATATATACAGGCTCATTAATTTCTCTCAATAATTCACTTAAACTCTTAAATTTTATCGAGCAATCCTTTAAACTTGTAAAATCAAATTTTACTGACCACTTCAATGCTGACATGGCATATTAAGTGTTTTTCACGAAAGTAGAGCATGTTAAAGGCAGAAAATTCAATTAAAATCATTAGATTGAATACACAAGCAATCCCATAAATTAGTCCAAATATTACATTTAGCTTTCTTAATTTTGACTTCTAAATTTATTCAAACAGAGGCAAAACTTTGTTTTTTTTTTCTACTTCACAGCACGTAAATAACGCGCGTGATCTCTATTTTGAGATGGTAAAAACAGTATGCATGCAATTGGTGCTCAAGAAATGGTTGTTCGCAGAGGTTAGATAAATTATTTGAGCTAATTTATAAGGTTGCACGTGTATTAGTTTTTTCTTTTATTGATAATGTAACATAAATCCCCTTGTACCATAAAATTCAGTTTTACTTATTATTGTGAAATTGACACTGAGACTCAAATGCTAATGTATAGTTAATATTTCATTTTTTCTCATTCTTTTTTACAAATTTTTTTATAAAACCCCAAACAGATTACGATACCATATATTCACTTAAAACTCTGAATTTTGTTCAGAAACATTAAGATATATTATCATTTAAAAAATATTACTTTTCATTATTTCGAAATAACTACACCTAGAACTATTTGTTCAAAATCTTAGGATAAATTAAGGTAAAAAATTCAATTATTTCAAAATACAAGCGCATGACAAACATGATTTTTTTGAGTTTTGATGTTTCCCATTTGCCTTTTCAAAATTTATATTTCAAGTTTGGTTATTGCCAAAGTAACTCCTCATAATGTACTCCAACTTACATAACATATTGAACTACTATTTGCATTTTTTTTTTCTCATCCTCACACGTACATCATGTCACAATTTTCTAAGAGCAATATGCAAAATTCCTTCCCATATTTCTTTATATGGCACTTCTTGTGTTGGAGGATAAAGTTTGGCCCTTACTTTGTCTTCAGCATTCTTTGGATAGAATTGCTTTTTAGCTACTTTCTAAAGTTGTTCCATGTTGATGGTGCATAATTATATAGTCCCTTCTTAATATGATCGTACTTTCAACACCAACATACAATGGCAATAATATTAAGATAGACATACTATGTACCTGTTGAGTATCACTTGCAATACTCATAGCATAAAAGTAGCTTTCCATACACCATTAAAGGTTACCAATTTCTCTTGCATCCCTTGTCCCACTATAAATTAGAGATTTTGGAACAACAATGTGAGTGGATATCACTTGTGTAATGTTAGATTTTATTTGGTTATATGCATCACATACATAAAATGAATTTAAAATTTTTAACCAAACTAAATTAGATATTTGCTATGAAATTATATTAACTAACTAAAAGTTGAAAAATTACCTGTGAAGTTTTGTTGATCAATTGATTTTCTTTCGCACCGGATTATCGCAAACCACGGTGTCCAACTTTAAAACACCTCCAATAATTATTCACACCAGAAAAAAGGCAAAAGAATCAATATTAGGTGACAGAGGGGATACCAAAATTTCCTGTGGTTAGGGAGAAAAATTTCGGCTATAAGAGTCGTAAAAGGAATTTCCCACCATAATTAGGTTTTTATACCTAAGTTAAAATCCTATATCCAATAGGATTAAAACTCTTAAAAATTCTTGAGATTAATTTCAGATTTTATAATTAAATATTTAATTAATTTGGCTTAATGAAATCAAGTATGGGCCTTCATCATAAGACTCTGCACAAAAGCCCGAAAACTAGGCTTTTCTGCGTGGACTCAGATTTATTTACCCAAATGGATTACAAATCCAACCAAATTAAATATTTGTAGTGCATAACACTTATAAATCATATTTAATTTAACTTGGCGCAAGAAATAGGCCATTAAAGCCTTCTACAGAGACTTTACGCAAAAGCCACTCCTAAAGTGCTTCTGTGCAGAACTATATCATTCGAGGCCTGAAATTAATTCTCCATTTGATCCAAAATTATTATTTTAATCCTATAACACTTATAGTCCAATAATATTTTATTCCGGATTATAATAGAATAGTTTAGTCCATTATTTCAGATCATGAGCAGAAATCTCCGCGTACTTTTGCCGCAAACTTCTTCTATACATACGCAATAAATTAAACTCATTTAATTAATTAGTTTTATTATTATTTTCTCTATCCATATTAATATTAAACATTATTATATCTATTTTTTTACCATTTTACTCTTTTCCTAAAGGTGTGTAACCTATTAGATTTTCTGATCGATTTGGCAGTACAGATATAATTGCAATTGAAAAATTGCATGATTTAAACTCTTTCAATCATTATATTAATTTTCTAATTAATATTTATATTTATTTTCATATACTAATCACGAGAGACTTCTAGCCAAGTATCATGATTATCCAAATGACAGAAAAATTAAGTTATTTTGACTGAACCCTTACATAAAACAGTTACTGTGCAATTACTCTTTTCACCATATTTTATCTCATTTAAGTTTTGAGTATGGATTTTGTCAACTCACATAAACCTAAATATACCATTGTTCCCAAAATGCCCTTTATGGATTTCATTCATCTTAGCATTCTACTCTGTCCAAAGATTCTCTAAACAATGATTATTATTGAACTGTGAGATAACTCCCATAACAAACCAGTAAAGATGAATCATTTATTGATCACTCGACTATTTTCAAATAAGTCATGATATATCCAATCTCCTAACTATGTTCAACAATCGATGGAGGTAAATAGTTATGGAGTTAAAAATATATCACTCACTACTTAAGATAACTTTGGTGATCTTAAGTCTGAGGATACTTGCACCAATGGTATGTAAAGATTCCTCGCTATTTAATATCCTGTGGGGATTCTTATGGCAGGTCTCCAATATACTTGTTCTTCTAACAAGTATCCACATGTCAGCTTTGATCATCTCCATGATCACTATTATGAGAACAGCTACTTGAACCATTCAAGAAACTTAATATGTGCTAGTCTATTTGTATTAATAATGCCCTGTCTTGTTAATATTACGACTGAAAATATTTTGGTATTAATACATTTACGTGCAATAGGCATCTCACATCATGAACTTTTTTATGATTGCCTTTATAAATACGAATTACTACATTTATTAATTTAAAACGTAATATCAAGCCATAGGTAGTCATAACATCTCATTAATAAATATATATTGCCTTCTTATAAATTAAAATTAAGTTTTTTTTTTTAAATTAACATTTCATTAAGAACTCAAATCATTAAGAAATACATCGGAAAGAAAATGAGGTGGACTAAACCACTCTCCACAAACAGACTTTGAACTGACTGTTTTAGCCAACACATGAGCAGCCATATTCGCTATTCGCTTAACAAAAACAATAGAACAATCAACTAAAGCTTTTAACAGAACACGACAATCTTCTATCACTCATGACAATCTCCTACTTGCACTAGAGCCATTCACTCATGTGTCTTAAACCCATACTATATATATGGTGATCGTACTTGCTTTGGGATAGTACCTTAATAAGAGTATCTGCCACATTATCATCCGTGGGGACCCTTTCTATCTTCACATCGTTTCTTATTATTATCTCCCGGATAAAATGGTAGCTTTTGAGAACATGCTTGGATCGCTGATGAAACCGTGGTTCCTTTGCTTGCGCTATGGCTCCATTATTATCACAATACAAGGGTATTGGATCAATAATGTTAGAAACCACTCCTAGTTCAGTAATGAACTTCTTGATTCATACCGTTTCTTTTATCGCCTCTGAAACAACAATGTACTCAGTTTCTGTATTAGAATCAACAGTCATCTCTTATTTGGAACTTTTCCAACGGAATAAGGTACTGATTTGCCCTCACACTTGTTTGAAATAAGCTAAAATGTCCCTTACGTTTTTTAAGAGCAAAAATGGCCTTCAACTTACGAATTCGATACTATTATGCCCCTCCCTTAAAATGCCGTCAAAATGGGTGTTAACGACGCTGCCGTGGCACTGACACGTGACAAAATATGCCACGTCATTGACACGTCAACACCACATGTATTTTAATCCAAAATAAAAAAAATTAAAATGCCCCTAAAGTTGTCTTGATGGTACTAAAATACCCTTATAATTAATTTTAGAAAAAAAATGCCCCTAATATTAATAAAAAGGTATTAAAGTACCTCTGAATCAAACTTTCGTCAGTTTTTATTTTTGGTATTTAAATCACTAAATAATTTTTTAATAGGCAAATTTACAAAAGAAAAAATATAAACAGCGTAATTAATTTTTTTTTTTTTTACAAATTTATTCAGTTGCTAATAAATTTATTACAAACAAACTTTCAAATTTTAATATCATATTTTTTAAGAAAAATTAATTAATTAATATTCTTGAACTATATAATTTATTTGTAATTTATTTTCTTATTGAAAATTTTATTAGGGACATATGTAAAGAGTATGAGATATTAATCATATCAATGTCTGTTGGTAACAAAAAAAAATATTAAATAAATATATATTAAAAAATTAATCAATTAATTTTAATTATCAAGTGACCTAGAATGTGAAATAAATATGAATAAAAGAGAGATATACATATTAAATTGAAAATAAGATGTTGTAATTTAAATAATATATTAAATTTATATTTATTAGATATTTAAACTAAATTAAATAATATAATTTAGCCAAAATATTATAATTAATAAATATTTATATTTGCAAGAAAAAATATAAATAAAATTAAATATAAATATTTAGGGATATTTTATTACATTTTTTATTAACATTAGTGACATTTTTGTTTCAAAATTAACTATTAGAGCATTTTAGTACCCTGAAAATAACATTAGGTGCATTTTAGTGTCCTTTTTCATTTTGAATTAAAATACACGTGGTGCTGATGCCATCGTTAACTCCCACTCGGACAACAGCTTAACAGATGGGCATATTAGTACCGAATTCGTAAGTTAAAGGATATTTTTGCTCTAAAAAAACGTAAGGGGCATTTTAGCTCCTTTCAAATAAATGCGAGGGCAAATCAATATCTTATCTCTTTTCCAACTGACTGCTCTTTTTCTCATTACGAACACAAAATTCGACTGTGATTTACAGTCATCCTTGTCTGACTGAAAACTGGCATCAATATATCCGTTTATAAGTAAATCACCCTCTCCATATACCAAGAATATATCCTTAATCCTTCTCAAGCCCTTAAGAATATTCTTGACTGCACGCCAGTATTTCTCTCCATAATTGGATTGGAATCTACTTGTGACACTTAAAGCAAATGCTACATTTGGACACGTACATAACATAACATACATGATAGAACCAATTGCAAATGCTTATGGTATTCTATTCATATTCTCTCTATCATCTTGTATCTTAGGATACATAGACTTAGGAAGGCATTTCTCATGTACCATGGGTATAAATCATTTCTTAGAGAGATCTATATTAAACCTCTTCAATACTTTATCTCTATATGTAGACTGTGAAAAACCTAGCAACCTATTGGATCTATCTCTATAAATCCTAATTTCCAAAATATAGGATGCTTCTCCAAGCTCTTTCATGGAAAACTGTTTGATAACCAAATTTTAACTGATTGAAGAATAAAGATGTCATTTCCCATGATCAATATGTCATCCACATATAGAACAAGGAAAACGGTTGCAGTTCCGCTGACCTTCTTATACATACAAGGTTCATCCTCATTCTGTGAGAAACCAAACTCTTTTATTATCTCATTGAATCGGATGTTCCGACTCCTAGATGCTTGCTTTAATCTATAAATGGATCTTTGAAGTTTGCATACGTTTTAACCATTACTAGATGTGAACCCCTCAGGCTGTGTCATGTACACCTCCTCAGTCAAATTTTCATTCAAGAAAACTGTCTTTACATTCATTTGCCAAATCTCATAGTCATAATGAGCAGCAATAGCTAAAAGTATTCTAATGAACTTAAGCATCGCAATTAATACATTCTCTTTGATGATAACCTTTAGCTACCAAAAGAGACTTGTAGGTAACTACATTACCTTCCGTGTCAGTCTTTTTCTTAAAGACCCATTTGCACCCTATGAGTTTTATTCCTTCAAGTGGTTGAGTCAAAGTCCATAATTTGTTCTCATATATGAAGTCCATTTCGAACTGTATAGCCTTAAGCCACAATTCACGTTCTAAACTGTTCTGAACTTCTTGATAGCTTGTAGTCTCATTGTCCTCTACTACAATTACATTCTTATTTGAGTCCATGAGGAAGTAATATCTCAATTTGATAGAACGTATCCTAGTAGATTTGCTAGGAACTTGTGTATATTCAGGTTCAACTGTAATCTTATCATTGTGAGATTCAGTTTCAGGTTCAACCGAGGTATCTGCTTCAATTTGTGAATTTTTAATTTCATTAAGTTCAATTATACTCCCACTGTCCTCTCTTAGAAGGAACTCTCTTTCCAAGAATATAGCATGCTTTAAAATAAATACATTTTGTTCCAAAGGGGATGATAAAAGTAATATCCAATTGTTTCTCTTGAATATCCCACAAATAAACATTTGTTATACTTAACATCCAACTTGCTGACATTGTCCTTTTCACATAAGCAGGACAACCTCATACCTTCATATGAAAAATTGTGTGGGCTTCTTGTTATATGAAGTAAAATCAACCAACTTAATAGAAGCTCTGTTTAATGCATAAAAAACAGTTTTTAGTGCATAATCCCAAAAGGACTTAGGCAAGTCTGCTAGACTCATCATGAATCGAACCATATCTAATAGTATTCGATTCCTGCTCTCAGATACATATTATGCTATGGTGTATATGGTAGAGTCCATTGAGATAATATCTCATTATCTTTAAGATAATCTTAAAATTATTGGCCTAAATATTCTCCACCTCGATCTGATCTAAGTGTTTTAATCCTTTTACGAAGTTGTTTCTCTCATTCATTTATGAACTTTTTGAACTTTTCAAAAGTTTTAGATTTATTTTTCATAAGATAGATATATCCATATTTAGAGTAAACATCTATGAATGTTATGAAGTAAAAATATTCTCCTCTAGCATATAAAGTCATTGGACCCCATACATCTGTATATATTAGTTCTAATGTCTCACTTAATCTTACTCCTTTACTAGTAAAAAATAATTTAGTCATTTTGTCTAATAAACAAAATTCGCATGCATCAAATGATTCATAAGCAAATGACCCTAAATCACCAGACTTGTGCAGCTTGATCATGTGCTTCTCATTTATATGGCCTAAACGACAATGCCATAAATAGAAAGTAAGATTATTTTGTTTTATTCTTTTAATATTCAAATTATGAACTTTTTTATTTAAATCAAGAATAAATATGCCATTCTCAACAATTGCATTAGCATAAAACAAATTGTTTTTAAAAATCGAACAACTCTTATCTTTATTCAAAAAAATGTCATAATCATTCATTAAACAATTGAAAGAAATAATACTGCTAAAGCTGGAACATAATAACAGTTATTCAGTTTCAGTGTCAATCCACTCGGAAGAAGCAAGTGATATGTTCCCACAATTTGTGTTGAGATGTTCTGCCCAGTAGCTGACTGTATACATATCTCCACCTTCACGAATCTTTTACTGCTTCTAAGACCCAGCAAATCATTACATAAATGAGATCCACATCTGGTATCGAATATGCAAGATTTCTTAAAAACAATAGAATAAGTATGTATTTTAATCTTATGAATACCTGAAATTGAAGCCTCAGCCTGCTTTTTCTCCTTGAGAGAATCTAAGTAGACCTTGCAGTTTCTCTTCCAATGGCCATCATTTCCACAATGGAAGCAAGTCCCTTTAGGATTCTTCTCCTTCTTAGCAGCCTTTTTCTTGAATATACCACTATGCTTGGGTTGCGTCTTAATTGCCTTCTTCTGCTTCTTCCCTTTATGAGCAGAAGAGACAACCATGACTGACTTTGGATCCTTCTTAAGTGATCCATCAGCTGTCTTGAGCATATTAATAAGCTCAGGTATAGAAACTTGAATCTTATTCATGTTGAAATTAAGCACAAAAGGTTCAAAACTTGAGGCCAACGAAAATAAGATTAAGTCTATGTATAGATCATTATCCATAACATAACCGAGCCTACCCAAGTGCTCTATGTACCCATACATCTTCAATGCATGAGCAGCAGCTGAAGTGCCCTCCACCATTTTACAGCTAAAAAGAGCTCTAGCAATCTCATATTGCTCGCTTCTAGTTTGAGAAGCATAAAACTTCTCTAAGTGTAAAAAGATACTTCTAGCATCCATCTTTTCATATCGCTTCTGAAACTCTGAGGACATAGCACCGAGCATCACACATGTTGCTGTTTCACTATCCTCCATATATTTACGATAAATGCTCTTGATCTCATCAATGGCATCATCAAATGGAAATAATGGTGGATCTTGATCTAAAACATAATGGATCTTTTCAGCCCTGAGAACAATTCTCACTTGCCTAATCCAATCTGAATAATTGCTGCCAATCAGCTTGTTGTCCAAAATATCACGTAGATTTATGTGAGAAGTGCTCGTGATGAAATCCTAAATGCGAAGAAAGAAACTATAATCTTTGTTAAATTAAGCATAAATAATAAAAATGCCCTCATGATAAAAATCTGATGGAAGATGACAAATAGTTTCCATAGCATTACTGGCATGATAATTGTTTGGTTCCATATGATGAAAAGTGTCACATAATTCATAAATATTGTTGATTACTAAACCTAACACTACTAATATCTTTCAATAAATTTGAACATTTAGGATACAAGTTGCATAAGCTGCTGATATATTTCAATGGTGGGAATCAGAGAATTGTTGTGATTAGGCAGTTAATAGATGGTTAAGAGAATAGTTAGTTAGCTATAAGAGTTAAGGATGAGTCAGCAAAGTACTTTGTATAAACATAAAACATCTGCCAGTTTTCAACTTTTATCTAGGGACAGAGATAGGATTATGGTATTTGGGAAAAGTATTTATTAAAATAGGGTCTTTTGAATATTATTTCCGGAAATGAGATTTTTTTCAATGCCACAACGCATTGTCTTGAAGTAGCTGCTGCTGCTTTTTTTTTTTTTTTTTCACAGCTGCAGCATTGTCTTGCAAGAGCAGCAACACGTTTTTTTTTTTTTTTTTTGCAAATAATATTTTTTTAAAAATAAAAATAAGTAGGAAGGTTCGATGCACTAGACATAAAGCAAAAATAGGAAATGGTGGTCTTATTCTTACTAAAGACCTTTACCACCAGAGTCAAGGTCCAAGTCCATATCTACCCACTCTGCTGCTCACTCAACCTCCATAACCTCTTTTACTCGTATTATCTCTCTTTGTTTTTTCCTTTAGTTCCCTTTAATCATGGCTGTCATGTTCTAAAATTACTTCTCACATGCAATTGAACACGTGCCATTACAAACAGTATTTTCCTTATTACCACCAAAATCTCTTAACACCCCCACAAGAAATGTAAACCATCTAAGAAATAAAATAAATTTAATACAATAATTAACGAATATTATTACAAGCCTGTATGCAGCATAAAAAAATGACCATGCCAAAATTTAAAAGCTAAATTGTAATTGACTTTGATTACAAATTAAGCTTTCAAAATTAATATCTTATTAATAGATGGAAATTAGTAGAAAATTTTTCATTATGTAAAAATAATATTATTTTGCATGATTTATAAATTAAGACATAAATATCTTTTTGTAGTTTAGTCTTGAACAAAAAAAAAAAAAAGAAAGAAGCTTCAAGAGAAGAAACAAAAAGGGCAACAATAAAAAAAGAAAATAAAAAATAGGATCAGTAAAATACAGGATAAAAATTGTCGAGAAAGTTGAAACTTAATTAGATTTTTTTTAAAAAAATCAATTGGTGCGTTCCATCGGATCAAATACAAACTTAATTAGATTTATAAGGGGCTAAATTTGAAAAAACAAAAAAGGCAATTTAAGGGAGGGAAAAAAAAGAGCGTGGGGGCCAAGTGAAACAAGTTGGCAAACACAAGGGGCAAATAATGTATTATTCATTCTTTAATTCTTTCTTAGGGCATGCGTGTGTATTTTCTACAACCAAATAATCATATTCCCCCTAAAGCCATTCATGATAGAGAACATTTAAGAATTATCACTTAAAATATTTTACTAACTTCGCTATTAATAAAAGGAACCATGTGTCAAAAAAAAAAATTAACAGTACATGCAACACATGTAACAAGAAAGAAGTTAGAAGAGAAAGCAATAAATAGCGAAACCTGATGCTGATGACTAAAACCAACAGAATCAGCATAACGTGCAGCTGGATCACTTTGCACATCCCTCCCTGAATAAGCACTCTGGCCTTCACCATATTTCCGTCTATCTATTGCTGAATAATCGTGAAGTTTCTCTGAATACAATTGATCACTTTTGTGACCATATCCATGACTTGATGATGGAACATAATCACCTGATCCAAACTTTGGCGAATCAGGTAGAGCAGATGTATAGCCACCGCGGCCTTCTAAAGCTGATGGTCTAGTCACTTGAGCACTCAAAGTAGGCGCCTATTAAAGACAATTCCAATTGAAACCTTAAAAGTTTGTATCAACATAAGGTTAAAGAAACAAATCAAACACTCAACAGATTAAAATAGAATAAATTCAGTTAAAGTTATAGCCATAATATCAGCAGTGCAATAATAAAGAATGCAGACACTTGGATGCAAGCATTCATAAATAAATTTCCAACTTAAAATTCCAGGGGTCAACAACAAAGAACAATAATTTGCTATCTTGCACTTAACTTAGGAAATTATCTTACATGAAGCAAAATATAGCAAGTATTATGTCCATAAAACTCGTCAAACCAACCTGCTGAGCACCCGTCATGGCAGCTGAAACATAGATAGCCCCATACTGTCCCCCATAATTGGCTGCAGAGCCTCTGTACCCGCCAACATCCGCGTCTTTAGAACCACTCAACATTGATGAGTGCCAAGAAGCCAAGGAACGTTGAGAGCCTACATCAGGCCTTCCAACTGTACTGCCAGAATATGCACTTCCCAGCTATAGAAGGACAATTTAAAAGGAGAGACGAGATCATTAATCCTCAAAAAAGATCATCAAATCCTCTCACATTTTTTAGCATCACAATTTCACTGTTTCTCAGTCAAATCAAATAGGGCAGCAAATCTTAGAGTTATCCATGTCCATGAAAAACAACTGCAGATAACTCTAACATTCCCTAACAATTCCAAGAGCATCCACAGTGAATTTTCTCAAAAAGAAAAAGGACAAATGCCAAAATTGTCAATACTACAATTAGAAACATTGGCAATGCAAGTTTCGGTTCAAAAAACATTTACAACCCATAAATTCAATTAGAAAAAATGAGGGCATAAAGAATAACAGCAAAGTTCTCCATAAACCACGTAAAGAGAGAGAAAAGTTTCACAGAATAATCTCCATACCCAGAAGACCAAAATAAAAAGCCAAATAAACCGGTAACACAATCAAAGAAGCCCCACAATACAAGCAAAGCCGCAATTTTGTAATGAAGCTTACATTTTGGCCATAGCCAGATTGCCCGCCGTACGGTTGCTGCCCATAGGCACTATTGCCTCTAGAGGAATACATGTTTAGACCATAAATTAAAGGAAAATAATCTGCAATTAAAAAAGACCACACAAGTAATCAATCTATAGTAGCTATGCCAGAAATAAAGAGACTGCCTTTACAAGCAACTCATTGAGATTGAAACGAACATCGAGGAATAAGAATGAGAGAAGACGGGAACGTACAAGAGGGGATATATACTGCGAAATAGAAATCTTCTGGGTAATAAAAACCCTAATTACTGATAGGAACTGTACACTCCTAGATTAGATGAGCTTTATATGTGACTCGGGTTTGGAGGGTCAGTAAATACAAAGGAAAACGAATCAATTTTGGGGCGTTTCGTGTCTGATTGCTAAATAATGAAATGGGCCTAAATTTTACTATTCATAAAGTGTTTGATTTTGCATTAAGAATGGATCCAAATGGGCCAGACCCATTCTTGGGCTCTTTCTCTTTGTTTTCTTAATCTTTTTTTTGAAAACAACCTCTAATTAAATTAAATCAGCAAGTAAAACATCGAGTAAAAACGGAGGTGGACAAAACCACTCTCCACAAACAGACTTAGACCACACTGCTCTAGCTAGACTATGAGCAGCACAATTCGCTGTTCGCCTAATATCAATGATAGAACAATCGTCTATACCAGACATTAACAACTTACAATCATTAATCACATCACCAAAATAAGATAAATCTAAATTGTCTCCAAGAATAGCACTTGAAACCGATACACAATCTGTTTGAATCTGGACTTTAGTCACCTGTTTGTCCTTCAACCAACTAAGCGCTTCACGAACTACAAGGGCTTCTGCTATATGTGGTGCAAAATTCCCCTCAAACGCCTTATGACAAGCTGCTAAGCACTCCCCCAAATTATTCCGAATCAGAAACCCAACAGAGCAATACCCATCAGCCTCAAACACCCCTGCATCAACATTACAAGTAAGCCAACCCAGCCTTGGTTTTTGCCACTTTAGAACAGTTGGATCAACGAAATTCTTGGCTCCAATCTTTTGAGCCTGAGCTAATTTCCACTGATTTAAGGAAGATCGTGCTTGTTTAATGACCATATGAGGAGGCGTTCTTTTGCTATCCCAAAGAGTACTATTGCGATTCGACCACAGACCCCAAATAAAGAATAGAATCTCAACTAACTGATCACCTTGAATAGAAGCTATCAGATGTGTAATCCATTCAACAAAATTAAGGACACCCACCATGCGAGAATCCCCAAAGACAAGCTGCCAGAACTGTTGAGCAAAGCTACAAGAGATAAAAACATGATTCTCATCTTCTCCTGAAAGGTGACAAATCGGGCAAAGATCACTAATCGGGGCCCTGCGTTGAAGCAAATTATTCACCGTTGGAAGGCAAGCAGACATCGACCGCCACACACAGTTCTTGACCTTTGGAGGAACTTCCAGCACCCAAAACTTACTCCACTTAACCGGTGGGGACAATAGCACACCCGAATTTGAGAAGCCCATGGCTAACAAGTAGCCACTTTTAACTGTATAAATCCCCTTCTTATCCAGCCTCCACTGCCGTTTGTCTTGAATCGTGATCCTTCGTCTTGGAATAGAGAGAATAAGCTTCTTATCTCGGTCATTAAACACAGACTCAATCAAAGGAATATTCCAGCCACCCTCACAAACAAATAAATCACTTACATGAGTTAAACCACCAGAGTCAGGAGGGGAGCTAGAAATGTAAGGATTACCAAAATCAGGAAGCCAAGGATCGTCCCAAATTCTAACAGAAAGCCCATCGCCAATCTTCCAAGACAAACCTTTATGAAGAATGTCCCGACCTGCAAGGATACTCCTCCAGATGTAAGATGGATTATGCCCCACCTCTGCAAGAAGAAAATCAGAATTTCTAAAATACCTAGCTTTAAGGAGGGAAGCAACAAGTGAATGTGGTTGTTGAAGAATACGCCATCCTTGCTTAGCAAGAAGAGCTAAGTTAAACTCATGAATACTTCTGAATCCCATCCCCCCTATTTTCTTAAATAAGCAAAGCTTTTCCCACTTTTGCCAACATATACTCGAGGATATATTGCCACTGGACCTCCACCAAAACTTATTCAGCATCCTATTCACATCCTCACAAAATTGGCCCGGCATTTGGAACACTCCCATAATATACGTCGGTATAGATTGAAGAACAGCCTTGATGAGGACCTCTTTACCTGCCCGAGATAAAAACCTTTCTTTCCAATCGTTGATACGCCGCCAAATCCTCTCCTTTAGGAAACCGAACGTGTAATTTTTACTCCTACCTACAGCCACTGGAGCTCCTAAATAGAAACCCAGATCAGATACTCTTTCCACTTGTAACACATGACTAACATCCCTACTAGCCCTTTCTCCCGAATTGCTGCTGAAAAAAATGGTAGATTTCTGAAAATTAATACATTGACCCGAAGCTTGTTCATACTCTTTCAGACAGTCTTTCACACAATTTGCTTCCTCTACGTTGGCTCTGAAGAAGAGATAGCTATCGTCGGCAAAGAACAAATGGGAAATAGTAGGAGCTGTGGGGGCAACACGACAGCCATGCAAAAGACCTTTCTGCTCCTTATCTCTTAGAAGGGCAGTGAGACCTTCAGCACAAATGATGAATAGATAAGGGGATAAGGGATCACCTTGCCTAAGGCCCCTTTGAGGAATAATGGGCCCTAACTCCTTCCCTCCATAAGTTACTTTGTAGGATACCGTCTCCACACACATGCTAATCCACTTGATCCACATCGGACTAAACCCCAGGCACCTCAACATCTGCTCAAGATAAGACCATTCAATACGGTCATAAGCTTTGCTCATGTCTAGTTTAAGAGCCGCCATACCCTTTTTCCCTTGCCTCTTACACTTCAGATTATGCAGGACTTCATAAGCAATTATAATGTTATCGGTAATTAACCGACCTGGAATAAAAGCACTTTGGGATTCAGAAATAATTTTTGGCAAGACCCTCTTTAACCTGTTTGCAAGCATCTTCGAGACCATCTTGAAAAGGACATTACAAAGAGAGATCGGCCTCATGTCCGTAATCAACTCAGCATCCTCTCGCTTTGGAATCAATACTATAAACGTATTATTGAGATTAGCCGGCATCTCTCCTGAAGCAAGTATAGCTAGACAAGCATTACTAACATCCGAACCTACTATGCTCCAAAAACGCTGATAGAATGCTGGGTTTAATCCATCCGGTCCAGGGCTCTTATCAGGGTGCATTGCAAAACACGCATTCTTCACCTCCTCTGCAGAGAATCCAGCAACCAGTTCCTCATTCTGTGCCAACGTAACCTTTGGTTGAATGAGAGAAAATATATTCATCCCTCTACACCCATTACTTCTGAATATGTCTTGAAAGTAGCCCTGAATAACTTGTTCCAACCCAGAGCCCCATTCACACCATTTACCAAAGGAGTCTTTTAATCTGGGAATATCATTCCTTTTTTTCCTAGCAGAAGCATAAGAATGAAAGTACCTGGTATTCAAATCTCCCTCTTGCAACCAAAATAATTTTGCTCTCTGCCTCCAAAAATCCTCCTGCTGCTTAAGAATTTTGGTGAACTCACTCTCCGCTTTTAAGAATTGGCTAAAAGAGTACCCATCCCGTTTTCCCCTGAATTTTGCCATTAAAGCTCTACTAACTTGCAAAGACTTTTTAAAGTCACTCTCCAATGAGCTACTCCACCATCGAAGCGCATCTTGACAGGAATGGATCTTATCCGCAATAGACCCCAGACCCTTTTTCATCCAAGCCTGCCTAATGACTGACTCACAATTTTTTTCACGCAACCAAGCATTTTCAAAACGGAAACGCTTTACTTTAGAAGAACATAGCCAAGTTTTAAGCTCTAAATACAAAGCCGAGTGATCAGAACAAGGAGCAAGGATATTATGAAGTACAGAACCCGTGAAAATCGTCAGCCAAGATGCATTGACCAGGACTCTGTCCAGCCTCTCCTCAATCCAATTATGAGTACCTCTACCCGATTCCCAAGTATATGGGTGGCCCCGCATGTCCATATCCACTAATCCGCAGTCAAACGTCACTTCTCTAAAACCTTCGAGTAACCAGTTAGGATGCTTATTCCCCCCCTTCTTTTCTGAACTCCTTAATAAATCATTAAAATCCCCTATACAGCACCAGGGGGTAGTAGATCCATCAGACAACGAACGAAGCAGATCCCAGCTCTGACGACGCCTTCCTCGTTCCGGAAATCCATAAAAACCAGTGAGCCTCCAAGAATCCATATGAGGCAAGGACACGCAAACATCAATATAGTTTACAGATGAGGACTGTAACTGAACCCGAGCTTCCTTTTTCCAAAACAAAGCAATACCCCCACCATGGCCCACACCTTCCACCGCCACAAATTCGTCAAAGCCCACCTGCCTACAAACTCTTCCTACTTTCTCTTTTTTAATCATAGTTTCCATAAGGAAAACTATAACGGGCCTCCTTAGCGTAATTATATCTTTCAGCACATTAACTGTTCGTGGGTTGCCCAGCCCACGACAGTTTCAACTTAGGAGACTCATAATCCCTGGCGGGCCTGGCCTCCAGGTCCCGCCAATAATACATTTTTTGACAGCAAACTGATATCCACACTCATTGGGCCCTCCTCCTTCCTTGGCCTTTTTGTGTCCAGTATTAAGCCATCATCATTGTCCGTTGGATTTGCACTTTTAACTCCTCCATTTACTCCACTTCCTTGCTTATTAGTCCCCTCAATAACTCCACGTAAATCATGCATGTCACTAGAATCATGGGACTCTTTTCCAAAACCGTCAACTTCCATGTTCGAGGTGGATAATTCCTTCTGTGCCCCTCCTTCTTCAACCATGGAATCTCTCAGCCAAGCTCTGCCAACCTGTGAATTGGGATGTTTGAATACTGCACGAAGGTAGCTCCCATAAGCTCTATCAGTTGGACGATCTAGTTGATCAAACAGGAGGCTACAGAACTTGTCTGCGTGACCAATAATACCACAATAAAAACAGAAAGAATGTAACCTTTCATAACGAAATTCAACCCATAACCAATCTCCTCCACTTCTTTTAATTTTCTGTCCTCGTTTCAATGGGAGTCTAACATCAATCGCCACCTTTATTCTCAGGTAACCCCGGCGTGGACCATTAAAATTCTTGGAATCATATCCAATAAACTTTCCCATCCGGTCCCCAATCGCTTTGCACGTAGCTTCAGTTTGAAAACCAATCGGGAGGTTACATATTTGCACCCATATCAAGAGGAGGTTTAACTCTACCTGTGTCTCTTGCTCAGTATCCTGTAGTTGCTTTAATATTAATACGTTTTGATTAAAAGTCCAAGGACCATCATTGAAGACCCTCTCCATATCTAATTCATTGTAGAATTGAAATAAGTAACGACCCACGCTTTCCGTTTCAGTCACCGTTACTCCCTTCACCGGCCTCCAGATTGAAGCCAGAGTGTTTCGCATTGAATCAAAATGCACCGGCTTATTGTTGAGAAAACGACCAACGACAAAGAATTGCTTCTGCTTATCACCTTCATTGCGCTTCTCATCCTCTAGAACTAATCCATCATCCTCCTCATCCTCAATTCTCAGACGAGCATAAAGATCAATGACCCCTTTCCCCTTGTCCACCGAAGGAGACGCCATTTTACGAAGCCGATAACCAAAAGAAAGACTATATCAATCTGTAACCATCTCAAAGGAGAAGACAAAATAAAACACTCCAGCAGGAGAGACACTAACATTTAACATTTTTTTTTTCTTAATCTATGTAATAATTTCCTTCTTTATCTCTAGCAATAATATATTCCCATTTACATATTTGTTATTTCTAACTTTATTGTTTTTATTCGTAGAAGTTAACTTATCTATCAATTTGTGGTAGGGGTATTCAAAAATGGGTTGGGTGGGTTATGATAAAATTTGAATTAAATTTATATAATATATTCTGTGAGATTATATATAATTCAACTCCATTTTTCTTTTAAAAAAATCTAATTGTAACCCATCTAACCCATGTAATCCATTTTTGAACATTCCTAATTTGTGGGATGACATCAATCACGTGTCAAATTTTCACCCCTCCATGTTAAGATCACTTGACACAATATAACTTTCTATATTTAGTATTATTTATCAAAGTTTCTTTATACTTTTTTATTGCACCTGATAAACACATGCACCTAAATTTTCAGATCCAATGAATGTTTATAAGCTGATATTTAAATAATTATACTTGGTAATTTTGAACATTAACGCATATGATGAGGCAGACAAATATACATTCACTATTTAGACATTTAGGCAATGAAAATGCGCTTGCTGTGTTTTTTTCTTTTTGTTTTATGGAAAGTGTCGGTGTTTGATAGTAAGCGAACAATGAAATCAAACTTATAATATAGATACTATTTTATTTTTTATTAGAAATATTTTTAAAAAAAAAACACACACACACACATAAGGGAAGCTTCTAAATTTATCCATTTTTACTCAATTCCATTTATTAATTTTTTTTCTTATACATATATGTAGACTCGTAAATTTCTGTCGGCAATTCACGTAAATTTCTATCTGCAATTCACTTAAACTCTTATATTTTTTTCGAGCAATTCTTTAAATTTGTAAATTCAAATTTCATTGACCACACGTAGCATGCTGTGAATTTTTTTTTATGAGTAGAGCATATTAAAGGCAGAAAATTCAATTAAAATAATAATATTGAATACACATGCAATCCCATAAAGCTAGTCCAAATAATTCATTTGAGCATTTGACCCCTAAATTTATTCAAACAAAGGCAATACTTTTATTCCTATGCGGCAATAAAAAAACTGGTAGCCTTTTTTGATTTGGTATTTTTTCTACATCATAGCACGTATATAACACGTATCATCTCTATTTTGAGATAGTAAAAACAATATGCATGCAATTGGTGCTCAAAAAATGGTTGCTCGAAAAATTTCAAGAGGTTAGGTAAATTATTTGAGCTAATTTATGAGGTTGCAGGCGTATTAGTTTTTTCTTTTATTGATAATATAACATAAATCCCCTTGTACCATAAAATTCAGTTTTACTTATATATTGTTGTGAAATTGACACTGAGACTCAAATGCTAATGTATAGTTAATATTTCATTTTTCCTCATTCTCTTTTACAAATTTTTTTATAAAACCCCGAACAGATTACGATACCATATATTCACTTAAAACTCTGAATTTTGTTAAGAAATATTAAGATATATTATCATTTAAAAAATAGTCATTTTCATTATTTCGAAATAACTACACTTAGAACTATTTGTTCAAAATCTTAGGATAAATTATGGTAAAAAATAAAGCGACATCTTTTCAATTATTTCAAAATACAAGTGTATGACAAACATGATTTTTTTGAGTTTTGATGTTTCCCATTTGCCTTTTCAAAATTTATATTTCACGTTTGGTTATTCCCAAAGTAACTCCTCATAATGTACTCCAACTCACATAACATATTGAACTATACTATTTGCATTTTTTTTCTCATCCTCGCACGTACATCATGTTGGAATTTTCTAAGAGCAATATGGAAAATTCCTTCCCATATTTCTTTATATGGCACTTCTTGTGTTGGAGAATAAAGTTTAGACTTACTTTGTTTTCAGCATTCTTTGGATAGAATTGCTTTTTTAGCTCCTTTCTAAAGTTGTTCCATGTGGATGGTGCATAGTTGTATGATTCATTCTTAATATGACAGTACTTTTAACACCCCCACACAATGGCAATAATCTTAAGATAGACATACTATGTACCTTCTAAGAGTCACTTGCAATACTCATAGCATTAAAGTAGCTTTCCATACACCATAAAAAGGTTGCCAATCTCTCTTGCATCCCTTATCCCACTATAGACTAAAGATTTTGGAGCAATAATGCTAGTGGATATCACTTGCGTAACTCACCATGAATGGCTATAACACATGCAAACATTAAGTGGATATTTTATAGGTTATTCAGTAAACTCTAAAGGATATAGGTTTTGTTGTCCCAATCATTCACTTAGAATTGTCAAAGAAAGGAATGCTAAATTTCTTGAGGATCAAGAATCTAGTGGGAGTGATATTCCTCAACGGGAAAAACATGAGAAAATTGAGAATCATAAGGTAAATCCTACATTAAGAATTGCATTGGATGCTCCTTCTAATAATCATTTGAGTATTGAGGAGCAACCAATTCAAGACCAATTACTCCATGAAGAATAAGCCCATGATGAACATCAAGAATAAGTTCAAAATGAGAATTAAGAACAAGCTCCAAATGAGCATCAAGAAATAGTGGGAGTACGAAGATCCTTAAGAGAAAGGAGACCAGCAATTCCAGACAATTACATTGTATACTTGCAAGAGTCTGAATTTGACATTGGACATGAAAATGATCCCAAATCATTTTCACAAGCAATCAATGGTAATGATTTTGAGGGTGGATGCTATGAAAGAATAAATGGGATCCATGTATAAAAATAAAGTTTGGAATCTTGTTGAATAACCAGATGGAGCAACAGTGGTTGATTGAAAATGGGTCTATGTAACCAAAAGAGATAGACGATGTAAAGCTAGATTAGTAGCTAAAGGTTTCACACAAAAAGAAGGCATTGATTATCATGAAACATTCTCTCCAGTCTCAAAGAAGGATTCATTTAGAATAATCGTGGCTTTAGTAGCTCATTTTGATTTATAGCTACATCAGATGGATGTGAAAACGGTATTTTTTAAATGGATAACTTGAGGAACAAGTATACATGAAATAACCTGAAGGTTTTTGTAAAGAAAGTCATTTGGTTTGCAAGTTAAATAGATCAATATCTGGACTAAAGCAAACATCCCACCAATGGTATACAAAATTTCACAATACCATAACATCTTTTGGTTTTGTTGATAATATTAAGGATCAATGTGTATACCTCAAGGTCAGTGGGAGTAAAGTCATTTTCTTGATCCTATAAGTTGACGACATCTTGCTAGCAAGCAATGACATGAATTTGCTAAATGAATTAAAGCAATTCATTTCAGAAAATTTTGAAATGAAGGACTTAAAGGAGGCTTCTAATGTTATTGGCATAGAGATAAAGAGAGATAGATCTTTGAGAACATTGGGTCTATCTTAAAAGTCCCTACATTGAGAAGGTTCTGAAGAGATTTAGAATGCTAAGTTTCTCTTCTTCTCCAGCACTTATTGTTAAAGGGGATATATTTAGTCAAGATCAATGTCCTCAAAATGATATAGATAAGAAGGAAATGAATGGAATACCATATGCTTCTACAGTGGAAAGTTTAATGTATGCTCAGGTTTATACAAAACCTGACATTGCATTTGCAGTAGGAATGCTTGGGAGATATCAAAGTAATCCAGGATGGAAACATTGGAAAGCTAAAAAAAGGTCATGAGATATTTGCAAGGAACCAAGGAAATAATGCTCACTTATAAACACACTGACAACTTAGAATTGGTTGGCTACTCTGATGCAAACCATGGTGGATGTCAGGACTCAAGAAAATCCATATCAGGATATACCTTTTTTTCTTGCTGAAAGAGGTATATCTTGGAAAAGTGTTAAACAATCTATTGTTTCCTCATCCACTATGGAATCAAAGTTCATTGCGTGTTTTGAAGAAACGTCACAGGCATTATAGCTAATAAATTTTGTTTCTCAACTAAAGGTTGTCAATTCAATAGAGAAACCCTTAAAGATTTTTTGTAATAACACAGCATCAGTTTTCTTCTCAAAGAATGAGAAATATGCAAGTCGCAACAAGCACATTAATATAAAATATCTTATTGTGAAGCAACATGTCAAGAAACATGAAGTGGACGTCCAGCATATTTATTCAAAACTAATGATTGCTGATCCCATGACTAAAGGATTATCAGTCGAGAAATTTATAAGGCATATGGTAAACATGGGACTTGTTTTTTCATTTAAGCATTGATATTGTTTTGCTTCTTATTTTGTTGAACTCGAGTATAAAGTATATAATTACAGTTTTCTTCGAGGGTTTTATTGTGCACATATTTTACATGTCTGTAGGATAATTAGTGGACTGTTTGAAAATCCATATATGCAATAAATAATTATCTTAGAGATTAAAGTTTCCAATAAATAAATAAGTAATTCAAGTGGGATAATGTAGTTTTGTGACTTACTTATTTATTTATTTATTAATATCTCTAAGAGATTAGATAATGGAGATAATGTCCTAGATTATCTCCAACTAAAACAAACGTTATTTAACGTTTTAAATAACTGTTCTTATCTCCTTGATGGTAGATATTTAAGAATTCTAAAACCTACAGATAGAGTCCCTAGTCTAACCAAATATATAAAATGAGCCTGTGATTATACTATCATGATTACATAAATCAAAAGAATTTGGTATAGACTAGAAGACATAAAAAAAAAAAAAATAGGATACTGGGTTTTCAGAAGGGAAAAATCAAGTGAAGGAAAAAGCATCGGTAGTGAAGCAACGGAACAGTAATTGAGTTTTTCAGTGACAAAAGTTTCTTCTACTTGAGCAATTATGACTAAAAGATCATGTGTGTGTCTAAACTTACAGTTATATGAATAAATAAATTTATAAATTGATCAATAAATTCTATCACTTACAACTATTTGTAAGCATGAACATCTTCAATGGATGGTGGTAATCAATTTGGTACAACGGTCCATATTAATTTTTTATGCAATTTTATAGAAATATTTAGATATTTACATGACTAAAATTAATTTATAAGATTAAAATAATTAAAATCTTATATTAATATGTGTATGAACAAAAAAATAAAATTTACCATGAATCCGAGCGAATATAAATTATATTAATTAACCAAAAGATAAAATTACATGAACTCAAATTTAGCAAAATAAATGTACACAAGTTTAATAGGAAAAACACAAAAAGATAACGTGTGTTTTGGCTTTCTAAAACAAATTAAACAAGCACTTTACGATATTTACATAAAAAATAAATAAATAAATAAATAAAAGAAGAAGCAGTTATGACGTAATTATCGTTATTATCTCCTAATCTACCAACGGTACTACGATCTAAACGGTGATGATGGGCCCCCTCAACTCATCCACCATAATCCATAATTTTTATATTCTGATTCCAAACTGTCTACTTGGCGTCCTTTGTATCCTCATCGCCGAAGACAAAATTAAATTTGCGAACCAAGACAAGCCACCTACTGCTACGCTGTCCTGCCAAAACAACCGCACTGTGGGACCCACGATGTAATATACCACTAATTAGGAGATTAGCGCCAATTAAAGTTAGCCACGTGATGGGTTTATTGATCTTAATCCTAACACGTGACACTAAAAAATTGGGTTAAAGATTGAGGTGGTTTCGACCAATTAGGACCCCGTTGCTGAGGTGGCTAGATAAGAACCACCAACTACAAATAAATTGAAGCTTTATTTATTTATTTATTTATAATTTGGTCTAATACTTATCCTAGACTGCTAGTCTTCATGAAATCTAAGAGTTTAGGAAAGCGAATACGTGGCAATTGGATTAGTGGGGTTGATAACTACAACATAATTGATGACTGATTGGCCAAATTTTACAATTGTCTACTGAAATCGTGGATGGATAATTAACACTAATGTCTCCACAACTCAACTTGCTATTTGCTAGGAATGAAAATATAAGTAAACTAGACAAAATATATAATTACAGATGTTTCAAATGTTTTGGAGCATTTTTTTCATCAGCTTATGGATGATTCCTTTTATTTTTATTTAAACTATAATATATTTTTATTAATTATAAATTTCTCAATTATTTTGCGTAAATAATAATAATAATAATAACAATATATAGCTATAATATTTTTTTATCAGTTATCCGCTATCCGTATTAACAATCAATAATCATTGCTACTATGCTAAACAGGCCACAAGCTCATAATTTAATAATTCCTTTATTGGATTTTATGTTTTGAAGATGTATTTGTGCGATATGATTTCATTTTTTTTAATGGTCCATGCAGTTTAATTATATATTAAAGAACGGATCTATCCATTAAAGAAGGGGTTAATTACTTTTCTTTTTTTTTTTTCAATTTCAATTAAAAAGTCGAAAAAAATACTCACCTTATTTAAAGGTATTAAAAATTTCTCCTTTATTGAAGATAAATTCTTGTCTCATTTAATATCAATCCTAATTGTTACTATAGTTGGCAAATGAATAGGATCAGATAATGAAAAATTGTGTTATAAATGGATTGAATTATAAATATATTAAAAGTTTGCGGGTTATTAACCGATCGTATTAGATCATAGTCCAAACTGATCATTATTAAGTAGGTTATAAATAGATAAAATTTCGTGATATTATAATTTTTATGTATTTATATTATAAAATAATAAACGAAATAGATCAAAAGGATCCTAAATGAATTGCATTATATATAGGATTTGATCACTTTATAGACTATATCATATTTGGACAAAGAAATACGGGTCTCACGAGTCAAATCCAAATTTTCTTATAGATTATAATGACTATGACGCCCTCTGCAGCTTGCCTCTTCCTTCTCTATGAGAAGACTTTTCTTATGATCATTTGGTAGGGTTTTCTTAGTTTTCTTATATGCATTTGATGGTTTTGAATACTTTGCCTTGTAAAATTCTCTGCTCTTTCCTACATCTATGGGTTGCTGTGTTTTTCTCGCAAATCACCTTGTTATGATGGATTGGGTATAAAGAAATCAAATTTTTATGGGTCAAAATGGATTGGCAAATGTACAGACCATTGTCAAATAGATTATAAATAAATTATATTATAAACAATATGATTACAAAAGGATTAAATCACAAATGAGTCAAATTTTATAACATATTTTTTAATCTTTTTTATTTAAAAAAATTGCATGTATAACCTATAAAATAATTAAATATTTTTTAAATTTATTATAAAAAATATAAAATAAATTATAAATATATCGAATTATACATATTCAAATAATAACTTGAATTGAATCGAATTATTTTATGGATTAAATTGATAGAGTTATAACCAGGAGATTAACAAGTCGTATCGAAAAATGATTGAATGAAATTTGTAAGTTGGGTCAAAATTGATGGCTTAATAAGTCGGGCAAAATTTATTTTTCATGGCTTAGATTTTGTTTAGATACAGAGTTAGTTTGTAAGAACGGAGGGGGTTGTTTGGTTTTGCTACCGATTAATTGCTGTCTTTATATATTTTTTTTCACTGCAGATATTTTTTGAATGAATTCCAAACAATTTTAAATTTTAAACTGATACTTACACGAAAAATTGAATTCACGATCTCGATTGAGTCAAAAAAAAATCCCCTACTAATTCAGGAATTTTTATATTTTATTTTCGATAAATTATGATTAATTAAAATATATTTTCGAAACAGCTAATTCCGTTAACGTGGTCTCTATAATAATTAATGGAAAAAAAATCAACATAAATAATATCGAAAATTTATCGAGGAGATTCAACAATCAGCTGCTGGATTCATTGGAAAGGACTGGTAAACTCTTAATTTTGGCAACTCATGTGAATGTGATGCCAAAAATATCCCATTGGATATCCCTCTCAGATTAAAGCTTTTGAAAAAAACAAGCAACCAAAGCCAAACAATGTTGATTCGATAAGCTTCGCATACCGCATGTATTATGTGCCAACCGTTAGATAGAAAATAATATTTTTTAATTTTTAATTCAACGGTCCACACATGTTGTGTATAGTATACGAAGCTTACACAATAACTCCCCAAAGCCTTTTAATATCAAATAAAAAACAAAAGGGAGAAAATACAATGTATCTGTTTTGTTTTGTTTTGTTTGCCCGCACTATAATTGCGAGTATGGCTAACAGATTATCTTCCTAGGTAATTAAGTCAACAAAACAGCCAATCAAATCCATGCAATCCCATAAAACGACAAAAATCCGTCACAGATAAAAGGCATCGCCTTCTCCTTGCAAACATTTCAAACACCCATTTCCTCCTCCGCCTCCTCCTTGGCAGGAAAATAAAGACAACCCACTAGTCTAAGCTTTCATAAGAACCAAACCTATATGTATTTATATATATATATTTGTATATTTTGATCAAATACCTAATTTTTGCACTTTTTTCATCACTAGAAAATGCAAGGAAAAGCACGCTCTGACCTTCCTCCTGGTTTTAGGTTTCACCCAACTGATGAGGAATTGATCGTGTTTTACCTTCGTAACCAAGCCACTTCCAGGCCATGCCCTGTTTCAATAATCCCTGAAGTTAATATTTACAAGTTTGATCCTTGGCAATTACCTGGTCAGTTTACAAAAAGATTCAATTTTTAAATTATATTCCTTTCTCTGTTTTTGTGATTTTCACACCCTTTATATATGCGATACAGAGAAAGCCGAGTGTGGTGAAAATGAATGGTATTTCTTTACCCCTCGAGAGAGGAAGTATCCAAATGGAGCCAGGCCTAATAGAGCAACTGTTTCTGGTTATTGGAAAGCCACCGGTACGGATAAGGCCATCTACAGTGGCTCTAAGTATGTTGGTGTCAAGAAAGCTCTGGTCTTTTACAAGGGCAGGCCGCCTAAGGGTGTTAAAACAGATTGGATTATGCATGAATATAGATTAAGTGATTCAAGAAAGCAAATCAACAAGCATAATGGATCCATGAGAGTAAGCAAATTCAGCCTTTTTTCTCACCATTTAATTTTTACTAATCAGCATCACAAATTTCAGGACTTTCTTATTAACCATGATTTGTATCTTTTTTCCCCTTGTTTCAGTTGGATGATTGGGTATTGTGCAGGATTTATAAAAAGAAACATATAGGAAGAAATTTGGAGGAGAATATGGAAAGTACAAATACCCACTTGGACAAAACTGCCGCTAGTGATGATAATGGCCAGCAAAAGTTGAAATTTCCAAGGAATTGTTCCTTCTCTCATTTATTGGAATTGGACTGTATGGGACCGATTTCTCAGCTTTTGAGTGACAATACAAGCAATCCAGGTTTAGATTTCCAAAACATTATGGGCAATGCTGGGACTGACCATCTTGAAAAATTTCAGCTGGGAGAAATTGGTCTCCAGTATACAGATCCTGTCAACTTCCAGATGAATCAAGGCAGCATTTTGAATCAGCCACTTATTGTGAATCCAATGTCCTATGAATTCCAGTGACTTGCCTGGTTTTTGGACCAAAGCTGGAGGGAGGAAGTTTGGGTTTTTATAGGAAATGACAGACAGTGTTCGTCATCTTTTTTAAGAAGATGTGAAAACAGTTTGTTAAGAGTATATATTTCACACAACTGTCAATTGTGAATTTGATATACCATATATTAGTATAGATTTAATCATAGGACAAGCTTGAATTATGTACATATTATGTACATGATCATTACAGTTATTGTTGAATCTGTTTCCTTCTATTTTCATTGTAATGGGGGAATCTTTGAACTTATTGAAACATGTTTTTAGATTAATTGTCTTAATCCAATTCAGAAACATGTTTTTAGACTAACTGTTACAGAAACAAGGAAAAACCTGTAAATACCAGGGGCTGTATTTTGTTAATTAAGGCATGAAATTAAAAGTAGACCATGCAGAATCTGTTTATAAATAAAAGAATCAACAAATATTATTATTATTTTTTTCTAAATCCAAGATGACTTTGCTCTTGCACATCATTTCCAACCGTTGGCAACTAATGACAATTTTTAAATAACTAAATATTAAATAATTGAATGATCTTGAAGCTAGTAAAAAAACCGTGTGGAAAGCAATCTAGGTGTTGCAAGAAGGAATTTGGTGCATGCATGGTCTAACTTTTTTATAGGTTTTGATAGCGATCCATATTCAAAAAGACAAAATCCTGAAGACCTATTCAGATACAAGATTCTGATTCCACATTTGCATCAGGAAGTGGAATTCCATTTGATCAAGTTGTATCTACTATTGCTTCTTTGAACGACTCATCGGTCTTTGAAGTTATCCATCAACTTTGCTCCTGCAATTGGAGCATATCTGCTGCTATATTTCAACAAGAAGACTGATAAATTAGGTTAGGGGCAAAAAAGAGGTGAAGCAATTTTATCTGAAGTAATCTAATGCATACAAAGATTGTGACAGAAAAATTCTGATTCTATATCTAATAAAATTCACTACGAACCTGTTTCTTAACCAACTACACTTAGATTCTATATTTAATAAAATTCACTACTAACCTGTTTCTTAACCAACTACTCTTTAGCATTGCCATACTTAATATAAGAAACAATTCCATTAAGGCCTTTATCAATACATTCCATTTTTATAATCAATGGATTCGGTTATTTCTTCTTCTTCCTCTGATGGATACAACATGGGAACGCTGATGATAGCTTGTGCGATTTTGTCATGGATTTTTCTGCATAGGTGGAACCAGAGAAACAAGGAAGGACCAAAAACATGGCCGATAGTTGGTGCAGCCATTGAGCAGCTTGTGAATTACGATCGAATGCACGATTGGCTTGTCGAATACCTGTGTAAGTTGAGAACTGTAGTAGTCCCCATGCCATTCACATCATACACTTACATTGCAGATCCTGCTAACGTTGAACATGTACTTAAGACCAACTTTGCCAATTATCCCAAGGTAACACCTCTTTCTCCACTATCATTGTTCATTTTTTTTAACATGATTCTTTTGATAATTCATTTCTCAATTTAACTAGGATATGCTGTTCTATTGTGCTGTTTCTACTGAGTTTTTATGTCATATGCTATTTTTTCCAATACTGGAACTGAATATGAAATGAAGGGTGAGACATACCATTCATATATGGAAGTGCTGCTTGGAGATGGCATATTTAATGTAGATGGAGATCTATGGAGGAAACAAAGAAAGACGGCTAGTTTTGAGTTCGCATCCAAGAACCTGAGGGACTTTAGCACCATAGTCTTCAGGGAATATACCTTGAAGCTCTCATCTATTCTCACTCATGCATCTGTTCACAATCAAGAAATAGACATGCAGGTTAGTTTTTTTTTTTTTTTCCTTATAGGTACCAATTATACATGCCTAAATCCAATCCACATAAAATGAGAATTAGGCTGAAATTTTGAAATTCTTGCAGGACCTGTTCATGAGAATGACTTTAGATTCCATATGCAAAGTTGGTTTTGGAGTAGAAATAGGAACATTGGCTCCTGATCTACCAGATAATTGTTTTGCTCAGGCTTTTGATACTGCAAATATCATTGTTACGCTGCGTTTCATTGATCCATTGTGGAAAGTAAAGAAATTTCTCAATGTGGGATCAGAAGCACTGCTGGATAAGAGCATTAAAACCATTGATGACTTTACCTACTCTGTCATTCGCAGAAGGAAAGCAGAATTAGAAGAAGCTCGAAAACTCGGCAATAATAACAAGAAGGTATTTCTGATAACAAAAGCTTTCTGCAACAGAATGATATATAACAACTACACCTTTTACTAACCAATACAAAATGGATAAACACAAATCAGGTAAAACATGATATATTGTCAAGGTTTATTGAGTTAGGTGAAGACCCAGAAAGCAAAATGTCAGATAAAAGTCTGAGAGATGTTGTCCTAAACTTTGTGATAGCCGGCCGAGACACAACAGCAACAACACTGTCATGGGCCATATACATGATAATAACACATACGCATGTTGCCGATAAGCTCTACAAGGAGCTGAAGACTTTTGAGGAAGATAGGGCTAAGGAAGAGAACGTCATGCTGCTGCCACATGGCTCGGAGGATCCTGAATCATTTACTCGAAGAGCAGTGCAATATGCAGGTCTGATGACTTATGATTCACTGGGCAAATTATACTATTTGCATGCAGTAATCACCGAGACACTTCGCTTGTACCCAGCAGTCCCTCAGGTATTGTAATTAATCAATGATAATTAGTTACATTATAAACAGAAATTGTATGGAATTATGCAGATTAAGTTAACCTACTACTGAATGAATATAGGACCCCAAGGGCATTCTGGAGGATGATGTGTTGCCTGATGGAACCAAAGTGAAAGCAGGAGGGATGGTTACTTATGTTCCATATTCAATGGGTAGAATGGAATATAACTGGGGACCTGATGCAGCTTCATTTAAGCCTGAGAGATGGCTTAAAGATGGTTTCTTTCAGAATGCATCTCCTTTCAAGTTCACTGCATTTCAAGTGTGCTATCAGAGATTTCCCCTTTTAAACATAAGAAATTAGGCTTAATCTTGAATTATATAAGGGTCATTCTAGTGATCTACATATACTGAATTATATTGTTACTTTTATGCCATGTGCAGGCTGGACCAAGAATATGCCTCGGTAAGGACTCTGCATATCTCCAGATGAAGATGACATTGGCCATTCTATGTAGATTTTTCAAATTTGATTTGGTGCCAAATCATCCAGTGCAGTACAGGATGATGACAATTCTATCGATGGCGCATGGTTTGAAGCTTAAAGTGACCAGGCGGTCATAAGATACGCCTTAGTTGCTGCAGATGTTTTCTTGTTAATTATTTCTACAGTATATGTTCTCTATGATGAGCATGCTGTTTAATTTCATATAGAAAGTATTAGTTAAGAATAATAAGCTATTTCAAGCAGAAAAACACATTGTTACAAATATCACATCTGTGCATTTTCCAATTACAGAGCCCTGAAGAAGTCCTCATTAGAACTATAAATGTAAAGGTTGAAGAAGAAGATAATTGAATTTTCTATGCATTAAGATGAAATTTTATAAGTAAAGATGTAAAGAAAAAATGCTATCAGTAGAATAGGAGAAGTGAACCTTTTATAATCATCTTTTATGTTTCTTAAGTACATTTTCTATAACAAGATACAAAAACTATATTACACAGTTTAGCTTGGTTTCTTAAAGTAATAGAATTACAGTGATCAATAATGTTAAAACACAAAATCTACCGTTCAATTTAAACAAGCAACTTCTGCTTCTTCTCTTGCCATTCCTTGATTTCAGCTTGAATCCTAGCTTGAACATTTGCATGAAACCCTGGATATGGCTCATAACCAAAGAAAATTTGAAGAGCCTGAAGGAAAGCAAAAATATCAAACTTAGTTATCAGATTAAAGGCTTAAATAGATCATGAAAGCTTAAATTGTAAGAAATTACCTCCAGCAGCACAAAGAAAGGAGCCATTAAAAAGGCTTGAGTGAGGTTGTCCAGAAGAGCTGGTGCTCGTTTCTGAAGCATATTAACTTTCAGACAAACTAAGAAACAACAAAAATAAATTGACAAACTTACAATTCATAGAACAAGTTACCTCAAATACCCCATGGCCAATGAACTGTCCAGTCCAACAAACAATTTGGGCCACTAGAACAACCTACAAAATGTTTGTGTAATTTAAATATATGGAAAGAAAATGTAACAACTGTTTTCTTGTAGCTTTTTTTATTTTCTAAAAAACGGATGCCCTTGCAGAATAAAATTTATGTTGCACAAATCAATGCAATGCATAAACATACACCAATAGCTACAGAATGTTAAAATGATCAAATTACGGAGAAAAGGCACTTCAGAATAAATTGGTCTTAGAGTTGGATACCACATTACTATTCATAGAATCCAAGACAAGTAACAATTTGGCGGATTTAGATTCTTTGCTTACACAACATTGAATTTGCATCTCCTTGGCATCTTAGGTTTTACCCTTCAAGTGGCACTCTGAGAATTAGGTTAATTAAGATGCATTGGCTGGTTCACTGGAACTCTAAGAATAGGATTAGACCAGATGCATTGGCTGGTTCATCATCTCCATCTTGCTTATCTGATAAAAGTGCACCAATCTCATTAAATCACACCAGTTCTATCCTTATCTCAATCGAAAAGTTCCTCATGACATACAAATGATGTAGCAGTTCACTCAACTGCCAAACATTGAGGAATCATTCTGGTACTAGTATGCTTCACAAAGTTGGATGGAGACTAAGGAAACCAAAGTCCAAAGTTGCTCAAGCATTGACTTTGTTGTCAAAACATTAATCCAGATATGGGATATGATATGCATTTCCATGATAAAATAGGTTCATATTGTGAAAAGTCCTTTGATGGTCTAAAAGTTGCATGATCTACAGCCTGTCAAAGGGATATACTGTGGATGCATAGGGGAGGTAAGTGCTATAATAATTATTCCTAAGTAGAAATTCAGATACGAACTAAACATTAAAAAGCAAGGAGGAATGACAAGAATCTAGAAAAGTCTGCTGTCCAATTCTAATTTCTGATCCTGCAGCTCTGCATACTCATTGGCTAATTGTTGAGCATAGCTAAGAGTAAAGAAAGAAAAAATATTTCAACCATGAAATTTGGATGCTGGCAGGATTAATGGTACAAGGAAAAAAGGTACCTAAATTAGCAAGAACAAACAGAAGAACAAATTTCATAATAATGACGAGACCCCAACCAATTTTTCTCCACATTATAGGTTCTTCCTTTTTCTTTTTTGGGAAAAAAAAAGGAAAAGAAACACTGGGTAGTAATAGTCCTCAGCTTAAAAGTTACTAACAGGAACAGATAACTGCAAGCACACGACCAACAATGGAAGATGAAAATGGTATAACGCAGAGCCAAATTAAACCAGCCAAAACGGAAAGCGTATAGGTAACAATTTATTGAAATTACAATAGCTAACAAGTGTTGACGCCCAAAATGAGCAGCAGAACATTTTTGGCATCTTTATTAAGAACATATTATGTACTGCTACTCAATTCATTTTTCTGACCAAAAATGTTCTTAAAGAGAACAGAACAGAACAAAACATGTTCTTAAAGAGGCAAAACCTGATCAACTGAGTTCCAAATATTAGACTTCTGCCCTCAAACTTGACTAAAGCATTTACAGTACAAGCATCCTATAATAGCTACTTCTTTTTTCCAGAGATGAAAATAAAATTAAGAAAAAAAAAAGAATATGATATAAGTTTACTAGTTTCACTATTCAATGCAGGAAACTAAACAAACTTACAGAAAAAATCCATGGCATAAAGGGACAGAACAATTTCATTCTGGGGGATCAATAAATTCTAAGCCTTTTATTTTGATCATGTTTAATGGTTTAATTTTGATCAGTAAACAAAATCGGAGGCATATTATGCACAAATTTTGATTTGCAGATTAACAAGCATGCAGATTATTAACATTCAAGCAAAATTCAACACAGCATCAACTTGGAAGTAGAACAAATAAGAGCACATATTAATTTCTTCATTAAAAACTTTAGTTTGTCTTTTTCTGGAATTAAAAAACTAATTGAAAAGGGAAAATTTTACCTTCCAAGCCAGAGAAAACCCAAGCCAAGGAGCCACAAAACTACTAGCCACCCAACAAAAAGCACAAAGCATAGCGGCCAAGGAACCGGCTTTAGGATCCAGAAAAATATAGAAGAAAGCATATATCAAAGTAAACAACAATCCAAAATTGAAGAGCAGAACCAAATCATGTTTACCAAACAGAGAGAGCTGAAGGTCAAACAGAGAAGGTGTGAAGTAAAGAATGATAAGAGCAGTGAATAAGATTGGCCAAACAAAAATCATATGAATCGCTATATTAATTGGGTTACTATGGTACGCCCCATAGAACGCAAAGTGCTTCTCTAGATCAAGCAATCCACGTTTTCCCATTTGCGAACGATTTTCCGGGACAAGTTGATCACTTTGATTCAAAAAATTTATTGGGTTTTGTGCGGTGGTAAAGAAAAGGAAAAGGGTAAGAGAGAGATATTAAGAAAATTAGAGCGTCGAAAAATCAGCAGAGAGACGCCGTGAAAGGAAGGTCATGTAGTGTATTATGGTGACTGAATTAAATAATACTTGCTGCATTCTCATATATTTATACAAAAATATTATCCGCGATGTTGCTGGGGTTTGATTCGGTGCGCAATGGATTAGTACTTTATAAATTATTTTTTGTTGGTAGGGTATTCAACTCGAGATGTCCCTTTACAATTACAAGTTCTTACTTATTCACAAGATGAACCAATTTAAATATTTTAGTATGTATTTTAATTTAATTTTGTGGTGCATTAGCATATTTAGTTTGATAATAAATTTTAAATGTAACTATATAATATTCTATAATTTGATTTGGAAAAGGTAGGTTAATGTGAACCGATTAGTAGAAAAATGGAAGGAGAAAGAGCAACAATAAAGGTTCACAAGTCCACATCAGCCAAACTTTGTTGATTAAGGCAACGTGTCAATAAAGTTCTAATACTAATAATAATCTTATCTCATTCTTCTTTTTTCTTCTCATTATTGATCAATAATGATCATGCTTAAATTTTGTTAAATTATTTTTTTTATGATAAAATAATTAAATTAATTAAAAATTTACATTTGAATATATATATTTTTATAGTATTCAATTTTGATTCACTTGAGTGTTAAAATGGCACTTATGTGAACAATTTTCCGTTCCTCAATTAATGCTTAAAAAACATAAACAAAGTAAAATATTATTTTGTTAAAGTAAAGCCATGGTTAATCGAATTTTTATAATTTGTGATGAAGGAAATGATGAAGACCAGAGATGGATGATTCGAATTTTTATAGAAAATATTAAAATTAATTGAAATCATTTGTATTTATTAATTAAATGCTATTGGAAGATCAAACTTTATTTAACATTGACACCCCAAATCTATTTCTTAATTTGTACTAACCAACTTCCAACTACTTGATTTTATTTTATTTTATATTTTGCTATATTCGTTCGGATCCTTATAAATTAATAATCAATCCGCTCACATCAATGAAAACGATTTAAAGCACATCATATATATAACTACTTGACATGCATGTTAGTCACAAGTAATTGGTTAGGAATTATATAAGAAATTAATATACATGCATGTATGTATGAACGAGTCTCTAGAGACTTAAGAAAATTTCACATTGCTTTTGAAAGGACCCCTTGTGAGTTTTTTCTTCTTCTTCTAAATGCTATGGACCACTTCTTATTTTTCTAAATTTTTTTTTCCTCAATAATTGTGCAAAATTTGATAATGTATTATGTAGGGGTGAGCATGAATCGATTAATGTTCAATTAAAAAAATTAAATAGTTTATTAATATTAATTTTTTAAAAATATTAACATTTAATCAATTTGTCACATTCGATTAACCAGTTAATCGATTTCGATTTTACGGTTTGGTTTATCAATATTTTTTAATTAATCATTAAAATTTATAACATCAATTATAAATAAAAAAAAAACTACATAAAATTCAATTCAATTTCAAATGTATAAAGTAATTCAAAATAAAAATCACAAAAATAACATATATATCCATATAAATATTACTCTATATAATTAAAGAGAATAGTATAATTTAAATATAATTTAAAGTATTGTATAAATTTTATAAAAAATACAAAATATTAAGGTGTAAAAATAAAAATACAATTTAAATGCACTTTAAAATATTACTCTATTCAAGTATTTTAGAGATAAATCAAAAAAAAATTTAATGCATAAAAATAAAAATATAATATATATAAACCGGTTAATCATAGATTAACGATTAATAGGTATCAAAAAGTACGAAACTGAAATTAAAAAAACTGAATCAAAAATCTAAAAAATAGTTAAACTGATAACTTAACTGAAACTACTGATTTTCCAAATCGTACAAAAAAAAGAAAAGCTAAAATTTATTAACCATAAACTAAAATTGACGGTTCGATTAATCGAAAAACCAATTCAATTTCGGACCAAATTTTGAATTAACAGATTTTACCCTTTTTTTTTTTTTCCTCAGCCCTAGTATGTACCAACATCAGGCTAATATGGCATTGTAAAAAATGTATTTCTTACCAGTAAAATGCAGATTTGATTTTATAATCGCGTGGAATAGCCCCAAATATATATATTTAATTTAAAATTGGGAACGTTTAAACTTTTTTCTAATTTAATTTAAATATAAATATTTAATAAATTATTTATTATATCAAAAATTTTCTTATTATAAATTTTCTTCAAAAAACAAGATAAGGAATATGCCAGATGGCAAAAAGCTAAGGTACAAAAGAATTAAGCCAATTATCCAACATTTTGAAAAAATCACCGCAAAATTCAATTCAATTCCACCTAAAAAAAAAAATTTATTATCAGAAAAGCAATGAACAGCCTAACATACAGTCCCCCAACTCTACTCCAACCACAAACCCACAAATTCAAAAACTCAATTCCAGCAATCAAAGCATCCAAAAATTCAGGCCAAGAAAATAGAAGCAGAAGAATTATTTTAACAGCCACCACCATTTTATCAACTTCATTAGCAGATGGAATATTCCGTCCACCGCCTTCAGCCGTTGCTGAGAATTGGGGCGTTCGTTCTTTTCTATGGGAAAGGTTCTTCGAACCAGATTTATCTCCACAAGATTCTGTTGCAAGAATCAGACAAACTGCTGAAGGTTTGCATAGTATAAGAGACATGTTAGAAACGATGTCGTGGAGGTATGTCATATTCTACATTAGGCTCAAGCAAGCTTATCTGTCAAAAGATTTGAAAATTGCAATCTCTACTTTGCCTAAAGCTAAATGGAAAGAGTATGTCGATTTGGCTAATGATTTGGTCGAAAATATGGCTAAGGTATGTGTTCTTTTTTTATAAAAAGTGCGTTCAATTATTTACTAATTATTAATTTATCTCATCTCGTAATTATTGTGGTGCAGTTTGATCAATACGTTAGATCGCCGAAGGTGTACGAATCGTATTTGTACTATGAGAAGACTCTCAAGTCCATAGATAATATTGTGGCATATTTGGCATAGAACAATAGGCTATGTTGTTTCTTTAGTTGATATATATGAATTTATTTTATGTTAACACGAATATCTTTAATTAATGTACATATATATTTACAGCGATGTATAGATAATCATAATGAGCAGGAAAATGAGAATTGAGAAAAAGGAGCCAATGAGAGAAACAGCAATTCGGTGGCAGAAGTTACTGAATTGTGGGCATATAGGGGTCCAATTGGCGTTGCCATTGCCTTGATGTGCTAAGTACACAATGCTTGCAGCAGCAGAAGCTCCACTCGTCAACACTACCAACATAACCTTTTCACTTCCAAATTACTCAAACTTTACTAAAACAATCATACACTAGTAACACTACATAATTAAATTTTCCAATTTTGTTTAGCTTAATAAGTATAGCTATCTATTAACATTTTATTTTTCTGGCTTAAATATAGATTTCTATGCATAAATCTGAATTTGCCCAAACTCGTCCAGAGTCCAATTACAATTTCATGAAGCCTAGCCCGGCCCGACTCATATCAAACAAAATAAAAAATGAAGCATAAGGTGTTTAAAGCCCAAAAAATCATACGTCTCCTAACCCAAAGAAAAAGGTCTGATTGGATTAATATTTTTGAAAAACTGATTTTTTTTATTAACAAGATTAAGAGAAAGTTGCATTCAAAAAAACTAAAAGAAAGTGGAAAAAAATAGAAAAGAAAGAAAATAAGAAAGAGAAAAAATAATAAAAAATGAACTTACTTTCTACTTCACGAAAGGTAATTTACATTTTTAAAAAATGTATCGTGATAAAATAAAAATAAAATAAAATAAAATAATAGTGAATTTTTTTGATTACATGGCAAGACTCGAACTTAAAATCTCACCGCTCTTATTACCAAACTACTTTATTGGATTAAAGCTCATTGGTAAAAGTAATAAAAAGTGATTTAAGCAAACATATTTCTACGTTTTTCTAAAAAGTAAATTAAAAATTAAAACGATACGAAACAGGTTTGAAAAAAAAAAAAATTATGTCCTACATTAAATGTCACTTGGTATATGCTTAATGTAATTTGTACTATACATATTAACTATGAAACTATAGATTATATCAAATACTATGTATATCCCATTAATTATCATATGAGTGAGTGTAACTTTTTTTTTTAATGAAAAAGTGTAACTTATTGTTGTAGAAGTTAGTTACATGTCATTGGTTAACAAATATACGGGTAAATTCTAATTATTAACATATTATTCCTTCCGTAATTCCATTGAACGCGACAAACTTTTGACTTTTTTTTAAAAAAATATTAATTAATATTAATTTTATAAAAGATTTATTATAATTTACAAAAATATCATTTTACTAATTCTCTATAATTATATAATTCCATTTTATTAATTACCCCTTTTTTTTACATACATAATGATATAAATTAAAGTAGAAAAATATATAATTAATAGTTTTTAAAACTTGAAAATTATCAATTTAAATGAAATAAAAAATATTTTAAAAATTGTCGCATTGAATGTAACGGAAAGAACATAATAATTTATAGGAGAATCTCATTCTTAAGCTCAAGGAGTCAAATCCTTAAATATATTTGAAGGAAATAAAAAAAAAAAAAAAAAAAAAAAACAAGAAAGAACATATATATAATTAATAGTAATACCGTGTCCAAGATGGCCAAGATGATCCCACTCATTCTATTAGTGCTTTGCTTGATAACGTGAAAAACCGAAATAGGGAGGGAAAGAACAAGATATCCGCATACAATTGAATTCACAATCACGAAAAACCTGGGTCAGATAAATTTTGAATTTTTTTTAAAAAATAGCCCAACTCAATTAATTATGATAATGAATAAGTAGGACTTACTTGAGAGAAGGGAGATCATCGTATCGTGCTCTGAATTGGACAAATTGAAGTGAAAATGGAAGAGTTTGATTAGTAGTTCCCATGGCAATAGCACTTCCAAATGTCCCAATAATTGCAAATATTCTTAAAATAAGGTCTACTATTGAGATTTTGTGTCCCTTAATCCGATGAATACTTGGGTTTGCTCCCTTTGTTATTGCTTCACTGTCCTCCATCTTAATTCTGTTTCTTTCTAATTCTCTTTTATTGCTCTTCCTCTTGATTTGATGTTCTAATAACTTATAAGGGAAATTGTAGGTGTGATTTAAGATGGAATTTATGTATATGCCAAATCAGAATTTGGATTTTCTAATTGGAAGCACTATGGTAAAAAACAATTAAAAATGGAGTTGGTAGGATTAGGTTTGGTTTTGCTTCTGTAGCCCACTATATTATAGTTTACAAGTACATGATCCTAAATAAAGCCAGGAATTTAATTATATATAAGATATGGTTACAGGATAGCTACAAAGCATTCAAGTATTTCAATCCTACGTACGTTTAGGCAACCGGATGCCCTTGAATTATTAATTATTATGTATGTGATTTTAATTAGTATTAACATTCAATCTCAATTCCTCATTATATTAAAAACTAAAGTATATAAATCTAATGACGTGCAGATTACAATAAATATATATATGTCTAATGTCTGGGGGTTGGCTATAAATGACAATAAATACTTAATTTTTTTAATCTTATTTTTTAGATAGTTGATGGAAAATTATGAGAGAATCAATTTCTAAATATATTTTCCTTATATATATATATATATGTATTAATCAAGAGGTTATGAATAATCACTAATTAAGAGTTGGTTTAGTGATCAACCCTAGATAAAAATGTGTGAGAAATCTCGAATTCAATTTTTCCTAAATAAAAAAAAGAAACTTACCAATTACCATAATCACATAGATCGCTCTTATCTTGAAGTAGCATAGCCTCATCACAGATCTAACATGTGATTATGAAATAGAAATGTAGCCAAGAACAACTTGCCGATGGCCGATTATCTCCACTATATAAATATACGAAATTTATAAAATCAAAACTAAAATAAAAGAGTCATTCGGCAAGTCATCCTTGGCTGCATCACATCACATTATTTCATATTCACATGGAAGGTCCTAGATGAACAATAACATACACATCTCCATCTTTTTAATATTTTTGCAAGTATGGAGAAGAAGAGAGAGATTAGTAGCAATTCAAGAACAAGATGGGTTTTCAAGAAATGTGTGCGGTTGTGTTTTGCCTTTTAAAGACTCTCTGTTAGGGTTGCATCCGTACCTAGGATCGGACCTTCTTTTTCTTTTTCTTTGGGAAATGTTACACTTGCAAAATAAATAAATAAATAATTTTAATCAAAAGTAAAAGAAATAGGTGTTGAGGATAAGAGACGGAAGAGTGATCTGCTGTTATGTTATCTAACTTTCTGTTGATTCACACTCTTCAAGAAAACTTGGACGGCAATGTTTGGGTTGTGCTGTTAAACACCTTATCCTACAAATTTTGAAACCATTTCTAATAACAAAATTTATTTTACTCACTCCTATTCTCTTCCACAAAATCTAACAAAAAATCATTAATATTTATTTTTTATAACTATACAATCTGATTTTGATCCCATTTATATATTTAAAAAAATATAAAAAAAAATAAAAATAATAAAAAATATATCCTTCACGTATGAAAATGATTTTTTTTTTTAAATTACTCTTAATTGTCAGTTTAGCATATAACAACATATACTAACAATTTTTTATTAACTGTATTAGATTTTTAAATATTTTTTTCTGAATATACTATTCGTAGCTAAAAGTATAATAATTATTATTATAAAGTGATGCTTTCGTGTTACTATTATTTATTATTTTCGTAAAACAAATGCAGAAATATATTTCAATAATTTCATTAATTTCATATATTTTATATGTTTTGAAATTTTATAATTTTATTTGTAACTTACAGATATAATTTTCATTAAAAAAATAATTATTGTAAGGTGGAGATTTGCTCCATTCCCCACGTTTGCTTTTGGTCATGTGGAAGGGTTTTTGTGAAGAAAAAACTCAAAAAGTAAGTTAGGAATTAGGAAGAGTGATGTAATTGTAATGGAATGAGATGGGAAGATATGCTGCGATTTGCAAATCAATATTGTTAAATACTTATATTATACACCAACTTTTGTTTGGACAAGCAAGTGAGATTTTGTTCCAATTATAATCTCTTAAATAAAATATACGTACAAAACATATATACATCGTTAAAATAATTAATTTAAATTATGAATTTGATAGTATCCAATTTTAAAATAATTATTTTATAAATAAAAAGTCGAAATAAATACCGAAATTTTATTAAAAAAAGGTTATATCATGTATAATATATGTATTAATATTTTGTAAAATTGAGCATTTTTTTAAAAGGGTCCAATGGGTCAATGGGTACATGCCTTTCTGTTGCGAAATATCATCACTCTCCTCCTTTTTACCCTTCCAATTTCCAACTCTGATATCATCACTCTTCTCCTTTTTAATTTTATGTGAATTATTTTTTGTATTTTGCTTCACAATGTGGTATTTTAATAATTCTAGCTACGTAATTTACAGGCTGTAGCATACTATATATAGAAATGAGATTTGATAATTTCCCCTAATATTAAATTTTGATAGACATAAATATATATCATATATTCGTATGATCAGTTCAATGATCTTATGACATTACCCAAAAATGAAAAACCACATATTACTATATATGAACTAAATATGGACTGCTTTTATAAATTAATACTTTAATTCTTGAAGGATTTATATACCAACATGCCACATGCATATATGGAGGTAACATAAACGGGTTATATGCTACCTACCTATTGTAGCGCAGATACTTTGGCGGAAGCGTTAACAAGGATCCCTTCTAGCGTCACTGGTCTGGCTGATATCCACGAGCGGGATAACGACAACTAGATCACAGTCTAAAAGCCACTTGGAAAGCTAAAACCGGCGAGGGATGAAACCGACAGAGTTTCGGTATGTGGAACTTCTCCTCCTTTTTCCTCAAAGGAAGAGCCTCCTATTTATAGGCCTTCATCTCCCAAAAGAGATGAATGCCCCATAAATAGGAGCACTAACTCCCATTAAAGGGAGTAAGTAACTTCCCTTTAATAACATATTAAAGGGAAGGTTATAAGGAGGAGGAAAATCCAAGGGACACAATCCTTTGATTTTCCTTAAATTATGGAACTCTTTCCATTTTAGTAGTATTCCCGGTCCGATACATATATCCCGGGTCAACCCGAAAAGTCATGGGCGCATCCCGACTCCAACATCTCCCACTCGCACATGACTGAATGATTTTCAGTCGAGTTCTCCAGTTATACAGGCAGATAGACCGTGTGACCAGCATACATCGAGAGCACTAGTGCTATACACCTGTTAGGGATATATAGCGTCTCGAAAAGACGAGATCCTCTTATACACGTATGCCAAAACCCTAGACCGCCTTCTCACATTCACTGTTTTAACTCATGATCTCATAAAACAATTTTCGTGTTCACTATTATGTCTCTACTCATAGAAACCACAATAGGCATGCCGGTGAACCACGAAACAATTGAATGTGATCAAAAAGCTATCTTCCCCTCTTACTATATGCCATCCATCAAGATTCAGCTCGCTTTTCTAGTCAGGTCCGCCAGACCGAAATTATTCCATGGCCTCTTGGAAACTAACTAAGCTAGCCACACTGAATCATACTTCAGGGATAAGTTAAGGGTTCTAAGGGTCGAAAAATGGTAGGGTCTCACAATAGGGAAAGTTGAGATCAATAATATTGACTTTCCATCCCTTGGTCACATAAGCACACATGGTATAAAGCATGTGTTATGGTGTTCATTCCTTCCCTTAAAGGAGCGCATGTCTTACATTTATATAACACCATACAGAAGCGTAAGGTTGCGATGCACCGAAACATCCAACTTTAGTCCACTTACTTAAGGACTACTTTTGGCGTTTTTAGACAGAATATGGTAGTTACATATAACTTACCATTGGATTCCATATAATCCTTATTTGGATCTCAATCCAAAGCATACAACTTTATGTATGTCTTTATCTCACACTTTAATAAGACTCATCTTATAATTTCTGAAAGACAGCACTTTTATTTTGAACAGGCTCTCGAGCAATTTCATATGTTCAAAATTCGCCTCATCTTTGTCTTTTCCAACTCATTGACAAAACTAAGGTAAACACCCTTGTGAGTGGGTTACTTATCTGTCCGACATACTTAATCACAAATAAATAACAGTAAATGTTTACACATAAACATTCACACTCATGTATTGCCAACAATGAACTTTCGTTATTATTCGCAAATAATAATGTTAAGGAATTATATTAAAGTATAACAGTACCAATTAAATTCTACGCAAACCTCAAGATCTAATGTGTTCCTCAAAACACATCCCTTATTACAGGTTTACTCAACGGATCTGCATGCGTAGAAACGTACTGTAAGTTCATTCTCTTCGTGCAACAATATTTCTCGTATATTGATACTTAATGTCAATATGCTTATCTCTACTATAAGCTATCGACAACTGACTGTCACTATAGACTGTCACCGATACCTCTGAGGTAGTTACTCTTAAATGGCTCACAAACCATTTAAGCCAAACTGTCTCTTATACCGTAGTTAAGGAAGTAACAAATTTAGCTTCCATTGTTGATAGGGCTATAAAGGTTTATTTCTTGTTAATCCGTGAGATGGCACTCTTGCCAAACAAGAATATAAAACCTTGAATGAATTTTCTTTCATCCACATCTCCTGCCTAATCAATATTTCTTTATTCTCTTAATTGCAAATCCTTGCCTCAGAAAATTGAGAATAAAGTGTTGTACTTTCGAGGTATCTAAGTATCCTCGTAACTGCTTTCCAATGTGCTTTGCTTGGGTTAGATCGATATCTACTTATCATGCCACAGCATAACATAGATTAGGTCTTGTATACAACATTGCATACATAAGATTACCCACAGCACTGGCATATGGAACATTCCTCATATGTTCCATCTCCTTCGGCATCTTAGGACATATCTCTTTGATAAGAAACTGATTCCTAGCAACAGGGGTATCAATGGGCTTGCAATTTCGCATATTAAATCATTCAATGACTTTGTTGATATATTTCTCTTAAGAAAAGAACAACAACCTTATCGAATGATTTTTTTTGAAATTTTAACTTCAAGAATGTAATATGCTAGACCCATATCAAAGTTGGACAATAACCATTCTTTGATTTAATTTACGTACCTTTTGTCATTTCCAGCTATTAGTATGTCGTCTACATACAATGTTATAATGACAAAATTACTTTTAGAGCTTTTGTTATAAACACAATGGTTATGATCAATCATGTTGAACCCATTCGACATGATTGTCTCATAAAATCTTAAATACCATTGTTTTAAAGACTGCTTGAGGCCATAGATTGAACTCATCAATCAGCAAACCTTATGTTCGTTGTCTTTTTCTACGAAACCTACAGGTTGATCCATGTAAATTTCTTCATACAGTTCTCGATTGAGAAAATCAGTCTTTACATCCATCTGATGTAGCTCTAGGTTCAAACTCGTCACTATGACTAGAATTAACCGAATGTACATAAATCTTACAACATATGAGAATGTCTACTCATAGTCAATCTCTTCCTGTCGTATGAACCCCTTAGCGACTAGCCGAGTCTTATATATTTTGATACTACTTTTCAGCTTATCGCTTTACTTTGAGAATACATTTATTCTCAATTTGTATCCTTCCACTAGATCAACTAGTTCTCAAACTTGGTTTGATCTCACTGATGCCTTTTCTTCCATTACTTTAATCCACTTTCCTTAAATGGGCATGAAAAGCCTTTTGAATATTTTTATGCTCTTTCTTTGTCTTGTGGGATAACTAAAAGGACTCTGTTCGAGCCTTAGATCTCAAATCGTTGGCGCATAACTCTTTTCCTTTTAGATTTTTGCAATTCTGAATCTTGATAAACATGTCTCATATATTCATCGAAATTCAAAATGCTCCCACTGGAACCATGTTCCCTTACTCCCACTGGAGTTAGGAATACCATATTCTTTCCTCCCACTGGAGTGAAAAATACTCCCACTTGAATCAGGATCTCGAACATCCGGATCATTTGGAGGACAAAAGCCTTGGCTTTTTTCCTCTAATTTCCTCCCACTCGGATGGAGTGATCCTGACAATTCCTTTTCCTGAGATTAATATAAAGTGAAATCCTAATTCACTTTGCCCAACTTTGGAAATTGATTCGCTAATAATATAATGACTTGTGATCTGAATTCTGTCACGGTACTATTTTCTTGCTCACCCATGAAAATGTATCTTTTTGATACTTTAGAATATCTCACATAAATACTCTTTCTATCTCTTGGTCCCAATTAACCAATTTTACATGAGGTATCATGGATGTAAACAACACAACCCTAAGGTCGTAAATGGCTTAGGTCAGCTTGTCGACCAGTTCACAACTCATAAGTTATAGATGTGACAGAGATAGAAGGCACTTGGTTTAAAAATATATGTGGCAGTCAATAAATTATCTCCCCGATAGGAGATTGGCAAATCTGCCTCTGCCATCATATATCTAACCATATCTAGGAGAGTCCTATTTCTCCTTTTCGCAACACCGTTTTGTTGTGAATTTCTAGAATGAACAACTGATGTTCAATCACTTTTCATCACATGAAGCTTTAAATTTACAGTAGGATATCACCGACCTTTGTCAGTTGTTAAAGCTTTGATCCTTTTATCTAATCGATTCTCAACTAACTTCATAAAAGTCTTGAAGCAACACAATACTTCTGGCTAGTGAGTAATCAAATTGAAATGACCATACCTAGTATAGTCATCTATAAAAGGTGATGAAATAGTAGGCCCCATGCCTTGCCCTCACATTCATTTGACCACATTCATCAGAATGAACTAACTGTAATAGAAATTTGGCTCTAGTTCCTTTATCGAATGATTTTCTAATTATTTTTCTCAAATAATCATGGTACACATCCATAACAATGAAACCATTCAGTATTTAATCAGAACCATCATAATCATCATTTAAGTATAAGCATATACCGTTATCCTCAAAGCATAAATTGAAAACAAATTTCAATAAAGTAAGAATAGAAACAGAACTATTAACAAAGGTATCTTGATCCCTTATTACATGATCCTTTGCTCTTGAATCTATCACTCACAAATAATGAAATTCTGAGTTGGATACATAAATTTCACTCACTCTTGAGTCAAAATATTGTATCTGTTTGGGCACAGTGCAACCTCTTGCATAGTGACCTTTTCCGGTGGCAATTAAAATATTTCACTCTTGAAACATTTACCGACTTCTTGCCTTTGGACCTCTTAAAATTCTGTTCTTTCTTTGCTTTTTAAGGCTATTGAACCTTTTTCCTTATCCTACTTTTGAAGCTTCTTATCTTGTTCTAGTTAGAACTCATTTCACTAGAATAATACTGTGCCATATGCACAATGACATTGACCTTAATCAGTGCCAAATAGTCCTATTCAAGCTTCAAATGACAAGCGACATCCTCAAATGTCTCAATGCTTGTCCGTTTGAGTTAGTTGCATCTTTATATGCTCCTAACATTTGGGTAAGGAACGGATAACAGTTAGGACCTATTGCTCATCAGTCAACTTATGACCAATCTCACTAAGCTTACTAATAATTTTCATCTCTCATAGATGTTTTCGCATCGAATAATCAGACTTTTTCTGATAAGTATCAAATTTGATCATCAATGATCAAAAACTTAGTTAGAGACACACCTCTAAAATTTTCTTGCAAAGTGATTCACGGATCCATTGCATTTTGATACTTGCTGAACTACTTAGTGATATCATCTATTGCACTTAGCAAGATGACATGAGCAGTGAAATTCTTCTTTTTCTATACCACATAGGCATCACGGTCTCGCCTATACTGTGATGTAGTGCCGTTCTTAGGTTCAGCCATAACCGAACTTAAGGGTCCAAGAGCCTCTTGCTCTTCAAGCACGCACTGGATTCTCATACTCCAGAATTCACAATTATCACCATTCATCTTAATACTTGTATGAAGTTCTACGATAATTGATTTGGAAGCAGTATCCATTAGGATCCTCTGATCTTAAATGGAACAAAATGCACAATTTTAAAAAAGATAAGGCAATACATGCTATTTACTATGCATCTGAAATAATAACTCAGTAAAGTGTTCTATCAGGCTTCAATTCGAAAAGGCTACTAATAGTATCCAATTACCCTCTTAGTCCTAATGTCCAACCTTACAAGTTAATATTTCATGCATAGTAAATCTGAATTATTGGATTATCAAGTTCTCAAACCTAAGAGGGGAATATTATTGGTTTAAATTTATTAAGCCTTTACTTAATAAACATGCAATTATTTTACTCATAAAATAATGCAAGGCAATTAACAGTTAAACAAACATATTTATTATAAAGTCAAATGCCATAATAATAAATAAACTCATTCATTCAACCAATATAAAAGAATCCAATAATCCAAAATATGACACTCATATCAAATAACAATAGGAAACATAAATTTCATTTAATAAAATTAAACGCTAACTAAGATTAACACTCATGTCAACAAATTTATAAGTCTAGATTTTCACAAAATCTTTCTTGACACTGGGACTGATTCTTTGACCATCTTCATTAATTCATCAGGTAACTCATAAGTTCGTTGATGAAGCCATAGACGATGCACATTACGTCCACTTCTCAATTTCATCACAGATGTAGTGTTGCTCCTCAACACTCCTCTTTTGGCAACTCTAGCCAAAAAGTGGATGATAGATTTTCTATAAATTCTATCTCCAATGTACCAGGTAGTTTCCAATAACTCCCTGAGTTCTGGATGATATTCAAATGAGTCAGATAACGCTTTGATCAGGACTCTATCATCTTTTCCCATACATAAACCACCTAACCAAATGCACTCCTGCATTTCTTCATGCATAAATATTATGTGATGCACTATTGCATCAATGTCATCAGCTCGGATCTTCCTTCGCATTCTTAAGTTGCTTACTAAATACACTTTTGCATTTCTTAAAGCAATCTCAAACGGAGTGCGAGGAACAATCGGAGTCCTTATCATCACCATTTCTGTAACACATCACAGAACTTAAAAAGTAGTTAATACACTCATGTATAAACATATATAATTGAAACTCATTTCAACCAACAATAAGGACAGATCCACAAACAATTTTCAAAAATATTTTTCAAAATAATTTAAAGGCAGAAAACACATTTTCCATAATTTTTATAATATTTTTAATAATTTAAAAATAATAATTTATTTTATGGTCATCAAAAAATTCTGGAAAAATAACCAAAAAATCAGAAAAATTTTGAAAAACGGTTTCGCAAAAAATCGGAGCCGATTTGGTGGTTGGAGGATGCCGCACGCGCTCTCACGCGCCTCCAGGGGAGGGAGTCATGCGCATACGCGCCCTCACGCGGCGCGCACCCCTTCTGCCCCGCCACGTGGCACAACCCTACTGTGCCACGTGTCATGTTACGGTTGGTCCACCTGTCTGCCACATGGCAGAGGTGGACACGTCAGCGTCCACGTGGCATGACACACGTCAGCCACGTGGCATTGGCCCATTGGGCCACATGGCGTCGCTGACATGGCACGACACGTGGCACGATCCCATTCGTCCACGTGTCACCCCCGGAGTGGTCCACGTGGCGCCTATTGGCAGCTGGTGGACCCTGTCTGCCACGTGGCGTGACCTGGGTCAGCCACGTGGCCTAATCCCGTTGGGCCACGTGTCCACAGCTGTGGACCCGTGTTGCGCGCGTGTGAGCCACCGCCCACGCGCACGCGCCCTACAAGTAACGGCGCGTGCAAGCCACGCGCCGCCTTCCCGCCGGATTTTGGACTCCGAATTTTTTCCGGTGGGGGGTTTTTGGGGTCTGTGATTTTAATGGTATGATCAAAAATTACAAATCTCAATTTTAAGTCTAGCGTTTTGAATACCCATATTCATCCCCTCAATATACGGTACACGTACACGTATTTTTAGACCCGAAAAATATATACAAATATATATTTTAACACTAAATAAATATATATCGGGTTCATGCATCCTAGATCTATCAATTTTAAACATAAAATTTTTAGATCCAATTTTTAGCCACATGCCAGGACGCCAAAATTATTGGCTCTGATACCAATGAAGGATTTATATACCAACATGCCACATGCATATATGGAGGTAACATAAACGGGTTATATGCTACCTACCTCTTGTAGCGCAGATACTTTGGCGGAAGCGTTAACAAGGATCCCTTCTAGCGTCACTGGTCTGCCTGATATCCACGAGCGGAATAACGGCAACTAGATCACAGTCTAAAAGCCACTTGAAAAGCTAAAACCGGCGAGGGATGAAACCGACAGAGTTTCGGTATGTGGAACTTCTCCTCCTTTTTCCTCAAAGGAAGGGCCTCCTATTTATAGGCCTTCATCTCCCAAAAGAGATGAATGCCCCATAAATAGGAGCACTAACTCCCATTAAAGGAAGTAAGTAACTTCCCTTTAATAACATATTAAAGGGAAGGTTATAAGGAGGAGGAAAATCCAAGGGACACAATCCTTTGATTTTCCTTAAATTATGGAACTCTTTCCATTTTAGTAGTATTCTCGGTCCGATACATATATCCCGGGTCAACCCGAAAAGTCATGGGCGCATCCCGACTCCAACAATTCTTAAAGAAAATATTTTTATTATTAAATTCGAAACTTGTTTTAATAAAACTGAAATATTTTTAATTGATTTTAATATAAAGTGGTCGCCTATAATTCAAATTTGTGATTTTACAATTCTATCAATAAGAGAAAGAATCTTCTTGAGACGCTTTTTCTTTTTTTTTGAGACTTTAACTTACAAATTTAATATTCTTTATTTAGAAACAAATAAACTTACTGTAAATATTTAGATGTGCTTAAGTAAATCAACTTACTCAATTTGCTACTCTTCAAATATTTACATATTATGAATTAAGAAAATTATTTAAATAATTTAGTTTTTCAAAAAAAAAATTATAAATTGATTAAGTTATTTCATAATTCACAAATCTTCTTAATTAGTAATATAAAAAAATGTGATCGGGCATTAATAATTATTAACTGTTAATCACCAAAAGTTAGTTTGGTGGCTAACGATTGGTTAAAAGTATAAAAAGTTTTAAATTTGATTATATTTAATGACATTTATAGTTATAATTAAAAATTATAATTTTTTTATAAAATAATAAAAAAAAATATGATAACAAATATTTAAATACAATTAGAATGCTAAGAAAGTATTTCGCTTGGAAAAAAAAAAGAGAACAGAAATCCGAAAATCATAGGTCCTATTGGGCTCGTATATAAGCCCATGACGGCCCATTGTCTTCTCCTCATTTCAAAGAAAAAGGGAACAATGGGTTGTGTTGTCCTATGCGTGATTTTTAGGCTTCATTTTTTAGCAGCGATTTGTGATAAGATAAAGCCGAACTCGGGTAGACCCGTTTTCGTCCACCAAACTCCGCTGGCCAATCCTCCGGTTACATCTTCCATAACCATCCTTTCAGGTAATAGTTAATCTAAAATACATATATAAAGTTTCAACTCCATTTAACATAGTCAGGTTCGGCTGACGCTTGTTTATTGACTAGTGCACTTGTTCATGGATATCTGTTACTGTATTATTCTTTTTTTTTTTTTTTGGAGTTAGGAAGCCAACAAAACATGGATGAGAAGGTGAAGGAGAAAGATGTTGGTGATGATCATGATCATAATCTTGATGATCAAGTCGTAAATGATGATGATTCTTTAAAAGACAAGCTTCAAGAATCAGATCATGAAAAAGACGAATTACCACAGCAGGAGGTATAAAATAATTTAGATTATGTGGATAATTATTTTTCAAACAAGCAATTAATTAATCTTGTTTTAATTAGGAGGAGGAAGCGATTAAGAAAAGATATGGAGGAATATTACCAAAGAAGAAGCCATTGATATCCAAGGTACTTATGGATGAAGAATGAATGAAGGTGATAATAATTAATGAAAGTATACATATAATCTTAAACAATGATTCTGTACAGGATCACGAACGTGCCTTTTTTGATTCTGCAGATTGGGCGTTGGGAAAGGTTTCTGATTTTAGACTCAATAAATTCGGTTTTTTAAATTAATTTAGATGCTTGTTTTTAAATGATTGTATTGGTTTGAACACAGCCTAAAGGACCACTTGAAGCTCTTCGCCCAAAATTACAGGTGCTGCTCTGTGCTCTCTGCTATATTTTTTAAGTTTTGTAGAGCTTCTTAAAAAATGAGTTGATTTGATTTTGCAGCCCACACCACAGCAGCAAGGGCGTTCGAGGCGGTCAGCTTATGCTCCTGCACATGATTGTGATGGTATTAATTATCTCATTTGGGGAAAAACAAAATGAAGAAATATTAGATTTGGATCAATTTTATTAATTATCTGATAGTTTTCATTTTGTAAAACAGTTGACACTGCCAATATTCATCCATGTTCTGAGGATGAGGACACCACGTCGGTTGCCGCCATTGATAACAACTCGGCTTCTCAGAATTAGAGGAGAGGATGATCATTACAGATTTACAATTAATATGAGGTTTTACTTGTAGCCTAAATATCAATAAGTAAAACGGTGTTATTATCCTATATTTTGGAGCATCACCCTACCCTTCTCCGAATAATATATAAATTAAATAGTATCTCTTTAATCAGCCCAAATGCCCAAGTGAAAACAAACATGTTTATGTAATTTGTTTATTTCCTTTATTTTTATAATTATAACATAATTTGTTTACATTTAACGATTACTTTCGAAAGCTAAAATATCCTCACGCTTGTTACTACTCTAATTTACTCGTAAGACTTTAAATTAAGGAACTAATTTATAATTGAGGGTAGGGGTGTTCAAAAATGGGTTAGATGGGTTAGATGAGTTACAATTAGATTTTTTTTAGAAGAAAAATGGAGTTGAATTATACATAATCTCACAAAACATATTATATAAATTTGATTCAAATTTTATCATAACCCACCCAACCCATTTTTGAACACCCCTAATTGAGGGTACTCAGAAATTCCAAAAAGATATAAAAACTCATAAATTTAATCTTTTTGAAGAATAAAAAAATCTGAAAGAGTTTCGTAATGTTTTGAGTTCTTTCTGGTGGTATGAAATGATACACATAAAGTTGAAATTTCAATAATTTTTCAAGATATTATAACGAATATGAAAAATTAATGATGGTCAAAAATCTTAAAATTCAACCTTCAAAAATAAACTTGAGATTTATGAATAGTTGCTGGATATTAAAGTCTTGACATAAGTATTTTGAAGTGATTTTTTAGGCTTTATACCACTAAAAAGAAAAATAAGTTATAAAAAAAGAAAGAAACTAATTTTAGAATAAAATATTATTTTGAATAATTAAAGGAACACCGAAAGATATTTTATCCACAAAATAAATTAAAAATAAATCAGCTCTTTAAGAAAACACATATACAAATTAGAGACTAATCTCGTACTGTTTTACTGTTTTTAAAATCTGGATATGGGTAATTGAGACAATTTATCTCAGAATCAATTCTTAGACCAAATACACAACTCATTTTCGACATACAGCCATCTCATTCTATTCCACCTCAAAGATACTTTTTCCATTTTTTCTTTTCTTCCCTAAAGTCCTTATTTACCACGAAAGTATATTGCTCTATCTATCTAGTCTTCCATCTCCCCTGGTATGGACATTGTATTCACACTCGGTGATAAAACAGTAACAGACAATAGAAAAGTTGTCAAATTGTATCCCAAAGCATTATGATACATTTGCTTTACCAACTCTGACCTAAAGATTGCTACACAATATGCCTACCAGTGTGCAAAATCCAACTGCAAGAAATTTAATCCATTCAATTTGATTTTTTTATTGTAGAAAATGATCTATTCAATTCAATATATATATATATATATATATATATTCAAACCAACCAAAGTACTATTTAATTCAGTTCCTTCTTCCATGTTTAATTTTCTTCATGGCCAACTTCGATTAAACCAACCGAATGCTCAGCCTTACACATCCATCACAATTTTATTTGTGAATTATTACTAAATTCCAATAGCTTGTAATGAAATTGAACATGCCTTTCTTGGACTATTAGTTGATCAAATGTCAACTATAAACGCATTTTATCACCTGTCTTGTTTATAAAGATAATAATTAGAATAATTTAGTGAAAGCAGATAAATTGGGTAATTTTCACATGCCATCTCCCAATTCACATGAGAGAATACTTTTCTACCATAATACTAGAAAATTACAAGTCAATTCCTTTGCATTTGCTCCGCATTTTAAAATGTGGCAAAAATGAATACAAGCAAACGATTACAATCACATTGAATAGTGCAATGCCGAAACACGCAATAATTTAATGACCTTCAAATTATCTTGGTTCCAAATAATGCAACTAACGCAAACCATGGAAGAGATTATATCATTAAAGGAGCAACTAAGTGGCATAACCATTATACACCAGGCAAATGAAAAGATATAGAAATATCAGGAATAAGTGGCTAGCATACATGTCATTCATGGATTTATGTGTTCAACAACTCCTATTTATTTTACTCGTCTCTACAGACAATAAGCACTCGACTCTATAATCATGACATCGAGATACTATTGATGTGCAGTTATTTAACTGCACAAGCCATTATCTTTCTCTCTCCTTTTTGTCCCCCTATCCCGTGCTTTTAGAGTGAGTCACCTAAGAAATGTGCCATAGAAAGGATACGAATGCCCTGGCCATGTTGTTATGACTTTCAAGACCATGAGGGAAAACCAAAAACTCTTCCCTTGACAATTCCACTTCAAACTGTTGACCCGAAAATAGTGAATATATAAACTAAGTCACATTTTATTGGAACATCCAGTGCAGCAACTACTAGATGCAGAAAACATACCTTCTAGTGATGCCAAGGAAACCATGATACATCCAACCTGCCAACATTTAATAGTGGAAAAAACTTAAAACCATCTACTCAAGGCCTACAGGTAAAAACGAAAATGCAATATAGAAAACAAGCCTACCCTCCAGATGATTTTATCTTCCCCATACTGAAAATCTGTGAATCAACTCAAAGAGGAATACGCACAACTACCTCCCAAGCAAACCATCCCCCATTGTGATTTTCCCCAAGCTTAAGAAACAAACCTGAACGCATACCATGACCAAGATACATGCCTCAAAAGGGATTTGCAGTATCAGAAGACTCTTGTATCATTGACCACAGTTGATATTCATGCAGATGTCAGATTCTAAAGGAAAAGATTTAAATTATCATTTGGTTCACTTTCATCTAAAAAGGTAAGAATAAGATATTGGCCACATAAAAAGAAACATACAAGTTGAAATGAAAAAATCCTCGCAAAATGAACAAAGATGGAGGCATAGTGCAACTCATAATCAATCCACATGAAGATTGAAAACCATAAAAAACAGATGCTAAAAGAATTCAGGTACACAAGCTAATTCCCCTGTAGAACAAGAGAGAAAAGTCATGGCCAATCATATAATTTCTACAGAGTAATACATATAATTGCTGTTACATATATGCGGGTTGAAGCCAGTATGACCGCTTAGAACACAAGATAAAAAGAGCTTGATGAGTCAAGGTCCACGAGTGAGTGATTGGTGATTTGCATCATCTATTCGTGTTAAGTCACGCAAAACAAAGCATCAAGGCTGAGGGCTGCATTTAAAGGCATAGGGCTGGCTTCAGGATTTGTAGGTCACTGCTGTTTAGATTGTAAAGAGAAGGCAAAAAAAGGTGCATTAGAATTTTAAAACTAGGATGGCTGGGTTATATATCATCATCGTGTTGTTTCTCCCCTTCATCAAAATATAACATAAAAACGACATGCTTATAGATTGGGCAAGATGAAAACAAAATTATCTACCTGTTGACCAAAGAATACAGGACTAATATCCATGGTGTTTTCTTTGGGTACTTGATAACCTGGTAACAGATGCTAAAAATCAGTCCTGGAATATATCATCAAAATCAAAAAGAGAAAGGATTGCTTAAACACATGAAGCTGTAAAGAACCAACAAGGAAATGAAACATGACAATAGATGAACAGCCAAATCATTAAGCTAACAACTCTGGCATGATGAAACTGACAAGGCTAAAAATCCTTACCCTGCACTGCCAGAACGGCCAGATGAGAAGCTGCCATATGCTCCATAACCACTTTCACCACCATTCTGGATTGTGGGAAACATATAAAAAGATGTTAGGAGTCGTAGCAATTTAGGCATGGTTATTAATAAGCTAATTCATTGGTTATGCGCCAAGTCGTCTTAGCATTATAGTTATGGTTATTAATCAACTATTTCATCGGTTATGCACTAAGTGATTTGTGTGTGAACTATAAAAGCATGGATGTCCACAAAAAACCTTCAAAGAAATACAAAAATGAAAGCCCAAAGATAAGGAAAAGAAACATAGAGGAATATGAGAGTACGACAAAACTCACCAATGAACTACCATTATTTCCATAACTATCACTTGGCGCACCATCACGAGAACTGTATCCACGTCCACGAGATTGATTATCACGGTTCCCATATTTTGGACCATCCAACATGTCCACTGAAACAGGAATATATGGAACAGTTGGTGGAAATGCAGTTAGTGCTCCATCCCTTCCAAATAAATTGGCTTTCAACCTCAGAATGACATGTACGAGGGCATTGCTAGCAACATCATGGCTGCCAGTTATCTGATCAACGTAAACACATATAGTCTATGTAACACTGTAAAAACTGCACCTAAGAAGTAACGCATGCCACTTGATTATGATAATTTACCTGCACCATCTCATCATCCTCGGAAGCGACCTTGGGAAGATTATCCTCTGCAAGAATCCGAATGCTTGCCCTTGTTACGCTCCTCATCTCAGAAATAATAGCCCCTCCTTTACCCATAAGGCATCCAATCTGTGATCGTGGCACAAGTAAACGGGTGGTGATTACAGAATCACCTGATTCCCTTTCAGTTTTCTCACTGCACCGTGGTTGCAAGCGCAGTGCTGCATTGAGTGTTGGAGATTGGTCTTCAAAAAACTATACAAGCAAATGCTTAGATCAGCATTAATGTGGAACTACATCCAAGGATCAAAAGGAAAATAACAGATAAATGTGAAAACATTTTCACCTCCTTTGCTGATATAAATATAATGCAATCATCTCCTTCAGCACCTGAACTATCAACTTTAATAGAAGCCCTAGATTCCTGGCGAATTTGCTTGATGATAGCACCGCCTTTTCCAATTACACCACCGATATTTCCAATGGGGCATGCAATACGAAGAGAGAACTCTTTAGAAGAAGCTTCATCTCTCTGATCAGAATAAAAAGATGACGACCAGCCACCTTTGTAGCTCCCATAAAGACTCATTAAAGGGGCACCAGAATTCGGAGTTACAAACATTCCACCAGATTGATACACGTTGCTTGAAGAAGACAAAAGCAAGTGCTGTGAGCGAGATGGATTCTCATGAAGGCGAATAGCCACTTGATAAAGCGCCTTTCTTACAATAGCAGGCTCTCCAATAATCTGAAACCACAAATTTGAAAAAGAAAATCCAGACAATAGATTAGAATAACCTATATGACCTAAATATCAGCAATATTATTAATGAACTCATTAATGCATATACTGCTGAGATGGCATTCGTTGATAATCAAACAACCAAAGAAATTTTAATGCGGAGAACTACTAAATATGAAACAACATAAAAGAGAAAAAAAACCTGAAGAAGCTCATCGCTACTCAAAGCCAAAGGAGGCAGATGTTCATCTTTTAAAATACGAATCTGAGCACGTGTTTCGCTTCTTATATTCTGAATAACCTGTCCACCTTTTCCAATAACACAGCCAATCTGATCTGAAGGCACAAGCATCCTAACAGTAACCGGCTGAGGCTCACCAAATTCATCATCATCATCATCATCATTATTAGGAGGCAAATCCTCAGCAACAATCCTATCGTGAACCATGAAAAGAGCATCCTGAGCAGGCGAAACAAACTCGCCAGTATCTCCAAACAGATTCGACTCCTCGCTACTGCTATAAATAGTAACAATGCGCTCCTCAAACCCTGGCATAGCTTCGCTTATTCTAATATTCGATTTCGAATCAGACCTTAACTGCTTCGCTATCTCTCCGCCTCGTCCAATTATACTCCCAATCTTTCTCAATGGACATAAGTACCGGTACACGGTGTCTTCATTTCCGATCGTATGCGGCTGGTCGGTGTCATCGCAAGGGTTCCTCCGCTTGCCTCCGCCGTAGTCCGACTGCGAATTGGATCTCTTGCCGTAGTCGTTTCTCTGGCCGGCCATGGATAGATTTATGGATCTGGAAATAATTTAATCAACGGATCGAGAAAGAGAGAAGAAGAAAAAGAGATAACTAAAGAAAGAAAGAAATTGCAGAGGAGGTGAGCTCTTGTGGTCCTTCCGTGTGTCTAAATGTGGACGTATAATTTTGACTTTTCTTTCGGTGTGAGCGGTGTGTGCATTTATACGTAAGGCTTTAAAAAGTGATACGAGTGCGTGCCTAGTCATGTCACAGTGGACAAATGGGCACTGGATTCTTGGATTGTTATTTTTGTCACCGTGACCGCATGTTACACTTACTTTTTGTATTTTTATAAAATTTAAATTTTGCTCCAGACATAAATTTGTAGTTGGTGAAACCTATCCTGATCACTGCTAAGATACCTTCTTCATCCCCTGGCTTATAAAGAAAGAATTAAAAATAGAAGCCAAGAGATTTTTGAAGGATGATAGTCCTATCCTCATCTCTTGCTTTAAATCTCAATAATGCTCTCCGCTTCTCTTCCCATGATAATAAAACTTCATGTTGCATAATTACACCCTTCAATCATGTAACAGAAACAAGTAGCCCTAACAGTAAGCCAAGAGCGTTGAGATTTTGCTCTTGTGGAAGGAGGCATTTCCTTGAAGCTGCGGCTGCGGGTTTGCTTTCAGTATCACCTGCTAATGCTTCTGATCATAAGGTACATATCTTATCTAATATTGTTGATACATTAATGGGCAACCAAAATTTTGATAATTGGAGTCCTAGTATAGGCTGTATTGAACAGAGTGCATCCTCCAAGACCGGATTGGTATGAGGAATTTTATGCATCGATTTTGGATTCATGTATGAAATCCTATGAGGCAGAGGTTAGTGAGCCTTTTGAGCTGATTTGCTTTGTTGGGTTCTTTTAATTTCTGTTTTTATTGGCTTCCCATTTTATTTTATTTATATGTTATTTATTTGGCAAGGTTTTAGCTTTCAAGTCACAGCTTTTTACTAATTTGAGTGGAAAAGCTAAGAAAGTATTGGAGATTGGGATTGGCACAGGTCCTAATCTTAAATACTATGCTGGTGATGCTGATTTAGAGGTTTTCGGTGTGGATCCAAATCCAAAGATGGAAAAATATGCACAGGAAGCTGCTTTTGCTACTGGTTTACCGCCTGCAAATTTCAAATTTATACAAGCAGTATGTGTGCTTCACTTTTTTCATTAATAAAAATATCCAACTATGGAGGTTGTTGAAACAACTTCGCATCTAATTCCATTTGTTAAAAAATTTCGTTTGCATTAGGAGGGAAAGAAATGATAGGCGTTACTTGGTGGTGACTACTTGTTGTCCCATGATTTATTTGCTGCTTTTTTTAACTACTTAAGGCCACTGAGTTAAAAGTTTTATTTTCTCGTTTCAAATTTGAAATTTGCTAATTTCCAGGTTGGGGAGGCTATACCATTAAATGACGCTTCAGTTGATGCAGTTATCGGAACTCTTGTGCTATGCTCGGTTGCTGATGTTGATCGGACATTGCAAGGTATTTCGTTTTCTGCTTGATTTCAGTTTTCTTGAAGTTTAACAACTTTGTATTCGAAATGGAACTTTCATAAGCTATAAAACATTTCACATAAATAATTCAATTAGAATTACTTCAATTGCTCTTAGATACTAGTGTTGCCTTATCATGGATTTCTATTTCTGTAAAAGAAAATTTTCGCTGTTTTATTCAGTTTAACAGTTCGCATATATAAAACAATAAGGTTTTTGGTGCTAGAGATAAAGGTTTGGTCTTAGGCTTTCAACATTGGCTTATTTATACTACATACACTTGAACTGCTCCTTTATCAATTTACTCATACTTCGTATTCTTGCATTTGTTCAGAATTTTGATTACCTGTATTGAAGAGGATATCAAAGATAATTTGCTTGACAGAAAATGCATGTGGAGTTTCTAAATCCTACATCCATAAACTTGATATCTTGCATTTATGTTTCCATTCTCTAGATCAAAGCCATATCCAAAAAGTGGGAAAAATCTTTGTATTGAGAGCCCCATGACCAATTCTGTTGGAACCATGTGAAGATAATTGATCTATTATGATCCATGGAATTCCAAATCCCCTTGAGAGGGGCTGAGTCACATTGTTCGATATCCTAGATGTGTCTATGCCGAACAAAGTTTGTCATAAGTGAAGAAATATATTATTTATTATAGTGCAACTACAGATATTTTCGTTGATGAGCTGGCGTTTTTTTCTTTTTCTTTTTTGTATATAAATAGATGGATGTATCTGGTACTTTTAATGAGAAGTATTCATTTTTCTTCTCTATTCTTTCTTTCATCTCTTTCTTGCTTTTGAGCTCAAGTTACAGAGCTTGTTGAAATTGCTAAGTTTCTTCATGGTATCAGAGCAAAGATCTTGGTAATCTAGCTCATATTTTTTGATTTTGATTGCTATATTTCTTCTGGATTAGATCTTGCAATGGCTGAGAATAAAAAAAAAATAGATTCATTCCAATTGCATCCTTCAGATAATCCTGGAATGCAATTGGTTTCAAATCATTTAACTGGAAATAATTACTTGCTTTGGAGTAGATCTGTTATGATTTCACTCAAGGCAAAGAACAAGATAGGTTTTATTACTGGAGATTTTAAGAAGCCAGAGGAAAATTCTGCTGATTACGAAGAATGGAGTAGAGCTGATTCAATGGTAATTGCTTGGATTCTAAACTCAATTGCGAAGGAGATAGTTGATTCCTTCATGTACATTACAACATCTAAGGATCTTTGGGATGAATTACGCGAAATGTATGGGGAATGTAATGGACCACAGAAGTATCAAATCAAAAGAGAACTAGCCTCGATAGATCAAGGTAATGACTCTCTTGTGATCTATTTCAACAGAGTCAAAAAATTATGGGAAGAACTTAATTGTTTTGAACCTGTACCTCAGTGTACTTGTGGTTGTAAGTGTGGTGCTATGAAGGCAATGGAGGATATTAATGCTTCTAACAGAATAATGCAGTTTCTGATGGGATTAAATGATACATATGATCATATTAAAAACCAGATCCTTGTTATGGATCCAATACCTAATATGAACAAAGTATATGCTATGGTGAGCAGAATAGAAAAACAGAGGTTAATACATGCTGGATATGGCGAGAATATTGAAGGTAATGCTATGGTTGCCAAAAACTTTTCTCAATCGAAGAATACAGAAGGATCAAAGAACGTTGGGAAGAAGAAGGAATTTTTTAAGAAATCTGATAAGGCAAATAGGTTTTGTACCTACTGCCATGCTAGTGGACACCTGGTGGAAACATGTTTTAAGAAAAATGGATATCCTGAGTAGTTTAAAGAATTGAAACAGAAACAGAAGAAAGGTAATCAATCAAGTTATGCAAATATGGTTGATTCACCTATGGATGAGCAGGAAGAAGCAGTACCGAAAAATTTTGAAGCACAATCATTATCTGAGATTATAAAACAAGAATTAATGAAGCTGATGAAAAATAAAAATCTATCTGAAGCAGAACATCATGCAAATACAGCCACGCATTTCTCAAATTTTACAGATTTTGCAGGTATGCTCCTTCAACATGCTTGTACTTTAATTGATTGTATGAATGCTGGTGCTTGGATTATAGATTCAGGTGCTTCATCACATATGTGTGCAGACTTGAAACATTTTAGCCATATTAAAACCTTAAATCCACCTTGCAAAGTCTCTTTACCTGATTCTTCAATCAAAAATGTAACTATCCTTGGCGAAGTTAAACTACATGAACAACTCAATCTCCAAAATGTGTTGTACACTCCAACGTTCAAATACAATTTGCTGTCAGTTAATAGGCTTTCTAAGTTTGCAAATGTTGCTTGCTTATTTTATCCTACTCATTGCAAGTTGCAGGACCTGCTGAGTGATAGAGTGATTGCTATTGGCAAAGTGATTGGAAGTTTATATGTCTTAGACAATGATTCATTTGATCCTAAGGTCATTGAAGCAGTTTGTAACAAAGGCACTGTGCCCTTATCCATTTGTAATAATGCCTATGTTAATACTAAAGGCAAATATAGTGATTACTCTTTGTGGCATAAAAGATTGGGTCATCCTTCCCCAAATGTAATGAATCATGTACCTATCCTTTTTAATGAAACTGTTTTTTGTGAAATATGTCCTATTGCTAAACAAACTAGACTCACTTTTCCAATTAGCTCAACTACTTCTTGTCTACCCTTTGAACTTGTTCATGCAGATATATGGGGACCATATAGTACAACTGCTGTTACTGGTGCAAAATACATGCTCACTTTGGTAGATGATTTTACTAGATGCACATGGACCTATCTTATGAACCATAAATCTAAAACCAAACTTCTTCTTCGAAACTTCATCCTTCTTACCCAAAATCAATTTAACAGTAGTATTAAAAAGATTAGAAGTGATAATGGTTCTGAGTTTTTAAGTGTAGAGTGCCAAAAATTATTTGCTGAAAATGGGATTATACACCAAAGAAGTTGTGTTTATACTCCTCAGCAAAATGGAGTAGTTGAGAGGAAACATAGGCATCTACTGCAACAGGCTCGAGCTCTGCTTTCCCAATCTGGTCTACCAAAAACTTTTTGGGGGGAGGCTATGTTAACAGCCACATACTTAATAAACCGATTACCTTCATCAGTATTATCTTGGAAAACTCCCCATGAAATGCTTTTTAATAAACCTCCTGACTATAACCATCTAAGAACCTTTGGCTCTTTGTGTTTTGCAACTAATGTATTCCCTCATAAACTGAAATTTGATACTAGAGCCCACAACTGTATTTTCATTGGATATGCCATGAACCAAAAGGCTTATAAACTGTATCATATTGCTAGCCAAACCATTATGACATCGAGGGATGTGATTTTTCATGAATCCATCATGCCATACAGAAATCATGCTACACCTCCCAACCATACACCTTTACCTTTACCTATATCTGAAGATGAAATATCTCACAAACCTTCTTTAAATCCACCAGTTGTGATCAATGACAATACTAATACTATGGTAACTGCCATTGCTCCTCATGAACCAGAATGTGATCATGAAGTAGGGAGTCCTCCTATTACTGATCAAGGAGAGGTTGTTCTTTCCCGCCGGACCCATAGACACAAAAAACAACCCATTTGGATGACAGATTATGTCCTTAACTCTACCCATACATCTCCTCACATACCACCTGCTTTCCCTTTCATCAAACCTAAGTGTTTCAGTACTGCATACATGTGTTTTTTAGCTAATGTTTCTAACATTCAAGAACCAGTGTCCTATAATCAAGCAAAGACAAATGTTGCTTGGATGCAGGCTATGCAGAAGGAGATTCAAGCTTTAGAAGATAATCATACATGGGAGATTGTTGTTTTACCTAAAGGAGTGAAGCCCATTGGCAGTAGATGGGTATACAAAGTCAAGTTACATGCTGATGGCTCTGTTGATCGCTATAAAGCTAGATTAGTCGCTAAAGGATATAGTCAAGTTGAAGGTGTGGATTATGTTGATAGCTTCTCTCCAGTGGCTAAAACTGTAACTGTAAAGATTCTTCTAGCTCTTGCTGCTTCCAAGGGCTGGTTTTTACATCAACTTGATGTTAATAATGCATTCTTACATGGGTATCTTAATGAGGATGTTTACATGCAACCACCAGAAGGATACACCAAAGCTACTGATGGACAGGTTTGTAAGTTAAAACGGTCCTTGTATGGTTTGAAACAAGCCTCCCGACAGTGGAATATTGAACTTACTGACAAGTTACAACAGTTTGGTTTTCTTCAAAGTGCTCATGACCATTGTCTCTTTGTTAAGGATGTTAATTATGTTTTTGTAGCTTTATTGGTTTATGTGGATGATATCCTCCTCACTAGTAATTCGGAGCTAGCGCTTACAGAAGTCAAGTGTTTTTTGCATGATGCTTTTACCATAAAAGATTTAGGTCCAGCAAGATACTTCCTGGGCTTGGAAATTTCCAGATCTCAGAAGAGCATGTATATTAATAAACGGAAGTATACACTTGATTTAATTCATGAAGCTGGTTTAATAGGTGCTAAACCCGCACCTACACCGATGGTCAAAGGCTGCCGATTAATTTCAGATGCTGGAAAGAAGATGGATGATCCTGCCCAATATAGAAGGCTCATTGGTAGATTGTTGTATCTTGGTTTCAGTAGACCAGATATTACATATGCTACACAACAACTTAGTCAATTTGTTCAATCTCCTTGTGAATCTCATTGGCATGCTGCTCTTCATATTTTTAAGTACTTAAAGGGTTCTCCAGCCAAAGGATTATTTTTTCCTTTTCGGTCTTTTCCTGCTACTGCGTTAATGAAAGTCGAAGGCTACTGTGATGCTGATTGGGCTACTTGTAAAGATACTAGACGGTCAGTAACAGGTTATTGTGTTTTTCTTAATGATTCACTGATTTCTTGGAAGACCAAGAAACAAACCACAGTTTCTTGATCTTCTACTGAAGCTGAATACCGTAGCTTAGCTGCCATAACCTGTGAGTTGCAATGGATTTGTTATGTTCTTCAAGATTTGCACTGCCAGGTTGAGCTTTCGATTCGAATTTGGTGTGATAATAAAGCTGCGATTCACATCGCTGCTAATCCCGTCTTCCATGAACGGACCAAACATCTAGAAATAGATTGTCATTTGGTCCGGAATAAGTATAAAGAGGGGTTTCTCGTGCCTTCTCATATTCATACTTCTATGCAGCCCGCCGATTTATTTACCAAAAGTCTCTTAGCTCCTCAATTTCACAATCTGTTATTCAAGTTGGGACTGAAGGATTTTCATCAGTCTCCACCTTGAGGAGGGGATGAAGAAATATATTATTTATTATAGTGCAACTACAGATATTTTAGTTGACGAGCTGGCGTTTTTTTCTTTTTCTTTTTTGTATATAAATAGATGGACGTATCTGGTACTTTTAATGAGAAGTATTCATTTTTCTTCTCTATTCTTTCTTTCGTCTCTTTCTTGCTTTTGAGCTCAAGTTACAGAGCTTGTTGAAATTGCTAAGTTTCTTCAATAAGTCATTTTAGAAGATATATAAAAATCTAAATTTGTGTTGAGTGCACAATTATGGTAACAAATGACAGTTAAATATGAACCTTTTTGTTTCTAGAGGTGAAGAGGGTGCTTAGACCTGGCGGCCTTTACTTATTTGTGGAGCATGTGGCAGCAAAAGGTATAGAGTTTAAACTTCTTGATTCATCGGCAAGATAAAATTAGTTGTTTATGGTTATTGACATGGAACTACTAATGTTAATGTTTCTAATGATGTCTTGTGATGCAGATGGAACATTGCTCAGGTTTCTGCAGAATGTGCTTGATCCTTTGCAACAAACACTTGCTGATGGATGCCACTTAACCAGGGAAACAGGAAAGAGAATTTTTGAAGCTGGGTTCTCAGGTGTTGACTTAAACACAGCTTTCTTGTCTAGTGCTGCTTTTGTAAATCCCCAAGTGTATGGAATAGCCAATAAGTAACACTAAGAAGTAATCTTGCTATGGATTTGCATTTGAAAGCTCTTCCGTGAGTCACTTGGATATATCTACAGAATATACCATTTCATGAATCAGGTGCCCTTATGGCTAAGAATAATTATCGATCCATATTTCATGTTTTAGTGCAGTCACATAATACAGTGCTCTAGAGGGCATTCCATAGGCCAATGCATCAATTCTACTGTACTGAGATTTTGAGATTTTAAGGCTTCAAATGTGATTTTTTTTTTTTTTTCTAACTGGGTTGGAAGGTATCAGAATTGATTAGGATGAGGTTTATAGCGAGCTAAAACACAGCTGGTAGAGCATGAGCGCTACTCTCCAGGGAAGCTGCCCTGTTGATTTGGGTTCTCAAAAAAAAAATTATAGCCCAAGTGCGAATAGATGATAATTGGAATGTGAATTATGTTTATTGTTTGGTGATCGGTTCCGCCTGGGTAATTAACTTCTTTGTTGACCCCAAAAAAAAATAAAAGAGCAGCCATCAACAACTTATTGCTATAAAATACTTGAAACTTGTAAAAATAATTTAATTACTGCTCTTAAAAAAATTGTCACAAAAATTCTCTTAAATTGGCAAAATTTACCTGAATTTACCCTTTTTCTAATTAACGTGCATTCAAGTCCTTGGGAATTTTCATTCCTCATCACTTAACAACTGATTAATAAGAACAACGCCATGAGAAAGAGTAAATTTATTCTATTTTTTTTTGTCAATTAAAGAGTGAATTTACTCCGTTTTATCAGGTTTGCGAATAATTTTAAAAAAATTATTTAGAATTGTAAATAAAGTATTTTTAATATTTTAGAGATTAAATTTTTGGAACAAGTTATTTTTGGTTTGCTCAAGTATCCAATTTTTAATCCCCAATGCATGTTAGTCCTAGAGGTAGCAAATGGATAGGGTAGAATGGATCTGGGTTGGACCATTAACAAATATATTGAATTGTAATTGGGCTAATTTTTAGGTGGAGCCACAGGTGTACTTGTTTGACCCATAACATATATATATATATATATATATATATATCTTTTTTATTCTATCAAATATAAATAAATGTGTTTAATTCTCTAATGAATCAGAAATAAGAATATATATATATATATATATTTAAAAAAGTAAAAATGTATATGTAAATGAGTTTATATATACATCAATGTTTTAGATGTGTTGTTGTATTTAATATAAAACAGAATCTATTATGACTTGTATTTTTCAATTTTAATGCAAATAATTTTTTATATATTAGATAATCATAGGTTTATACTTTATAGTGTCTTTTTTTTTTGAAAAAAAAAATTATTTTAATTTTTTTAGAGAAAATCCTAAATGGTCGAACTGACCAAAGTGTCCAAATGAATTAAACTGATACTAACTCATATTAGTCACTTTAAGTTAAAAATTTTAAAAATTATAATTTAAATAAAAATTATAAATGCGCCAAATGGACTGCATGAGTTTCTAATTCTTATAGATAATTTTGAACCAATCTGTGAGTTGACGCAAATCAGTCCAAAAATTTGCAAATTGAATTTTATGTGTATCAATGCAATGCAATTCTCTCTTTTAGTAGTCAGTCCAATATACCGCGATCGAACAGCATCGAACAGTATAAATGCATGCACATTAAATCATATCTGACAATTCTCAATTTTTCTATATATTAAAAAAATAATAATTTATTTGTCAAGCCCAAAAACAAAAACAAAAACAAAAACAAAAACAAAAATAAAATAAGCACAAAAAAGTTATTTTCATGCAGAGTTGAATGTGAAAATAGGGTAAGTAGTCAAATGTTGTATATAAAACAAAAAGATATAATTGAAGTAAAGCCATATTAGTGATATCCCAATGAAGAGATTTTACATCAATGCATGAAATAAACCCATAACTGAATTTCATATTTCTCAATAGGAACTTTCATCTCCATTTCCTAAATTGAGAAATTGAAGAAATTTCTATAGCCATTCAAATTTCAGTTGGCATTTTCTTTTTTCTTTTAGGATTTTTGTAAAAGGGGACCATTCCTCTTTTCTTCCAAAGTCATGTGGTATGTTTGCCCTCATCTAGACAATTGGACATTGTAGGCTTAACACATGAACTCTGCTTGGATTCTCATGTTTTCCTCACTCTTACAAACCCTTAAACATTTTCACATTTTGCCCCTTTTTTTGATTATGACAATTCTTCTCTTCCCATAATAACCACTTTCCATTCTCCTTTTCTTTCAATTTGCTTTAAATTTTAATTTAGTCGTACTAATGTGGTCACCAAGATTATGAAGTTTTGAATTCCAATTGCATTACAATTTATTTTTAATTTTATTCTTTATATTTGCTTGCTATTATTGTTGCTAATAATGATTGCCGTTGATTGTCAGAACGAGTGGCTAAGATCTCATGAGTTGAAAGAAATAAGAGTTTTGCCCACACCATTAATAAAAACATATAACCATATAGGATAAAAAATGGATAAAATTAAAGATTTACGGATTAGATATAAAACCATAGTATTAATTATTAAAATTGAATATAAATTTTAACTTATTTTATATTATAGTATTTATAATTATAATAAAATTTTCAAAATACTAATATATAAAAATAATGTTTATATTAATATAATAATCATATTTTAAAAAATCATTCGTATATATGATCCGCGATAAATTACAGTTCAAATAATGGTAAAACTAATAAATTCATGTTCAACAGTTTAGTCTTGTCATTCTTATGAAATTTGTTTATTAAGGTCAACTGAATATGTAATATAAAAAAAAATATTTTATACAAGCAAATCGAAAGAAATAAAAAAAATTATAATGAAAAAATAAATAAAATGAGATATAATTTAAAAACATGCTAAATTGTACCTAAAAGAAAAAGAAAATCAGTATCATTTTTTAAAATTATAGGTGTTATAAATAAAATATATATAAAATCTTATTATATTTTAAAACTGTAAACTATACGTTTGAATTGGTCCTATAGATGATATTAATAAAAAAAAATTAATACGTATCCTATCGAAATAATAAATGATTTATGGTATTTTGATAACCATAAACAAAAGTATCCGAACTGGACCAGTGATTATGCAACGAAATTATGCCCACTATGCCTAATTTTCTTGGGAGACAAAGCTGGCTAAATCAATGTTTGATTTTTCTCACTCTTAATATTACGCATTATCAATGTATGCACACACTTATCCTAATCTCAAAATTCAAACTAAGCACTGTAATTTTTTTGTCTTTCCTTTTTTCAAAAAGAAAAAACCCAGCAATCTGACAATAATTTGGATTATATATACACAGTCGTTCACATACCGTGAGAAATGAGAACTGTTGGAGAAAGGTTGCACATCAAGACAGTGAATTGAAAGTTCATCCCAGCAGGTACAATTTTATCATTATTATTATTATTATTAATAATGCGTACGAGTTTGCCCTTCGCTATTGGAAACGGACCAAAAGGATTTTTTTGGCCGTAATTTTTGTTACGGTTGTCCATTTAACTATTATAATATGTTTTCGGAAAACTCGTTTCAACCCTGTCGCATGTTATGAAGCATAGCCCCTTGTAACGGTCATTTTCGGCCTTAAAAAACATCATTTAGGCTTTTGTTTTTCAGTTTGAAGTTTAAAAGCAATTTTGTATTTTTTTTTTAATTCTTTACTACAAATTGTTTATTTGCCCTACTTTGAAGGGGACTTTTGGAATTGGAATAATATTGTTCTTTCTTATACTTTCGCTGCGTCAGGTGGTATTAGAGCCTAATGGCGACAGGGAATGATGGCGATGGAAATCGCAATGTAGTTCGTGAGGCTGCAAAACTGGAGAACGATTTGCTGCAACGTTTGGAGCAGCGAATAGAGCAACAGATTGAACTCAGATTCCAACGTTTTGAGAGACGCTTTGAAGAAATTGTAGATCGTTTGGATGCTCTAGGGATAGATGGACCGAGGAATCAGAATGGCAATCGGCGGCCAGGGGTGGATGTGGCTCTTGGTGATCCAATTGACAGACCTATTCCAGGGCGGAGACAGATTCCGTATGAGGAGGATTCCGAGAAAGAGGATGAGTTTGAACCAATCAGGTATGGTCGTTATCAACCTTATGGGGGTTAGAGGAGACGGGATGTCTTTGAGGATAGAGACCAGGGTGAGTTTCGTTTACGAGTGGATATTCCTTAGTTTGATGGGAGTCTGAACATAGAAGAGTTTCTCGATTGGATCGCTGAGGTCGATAGATTCTTTGATTATATGGATGTTCTGGCAGAAAAGCGGGTCAGGATGGTGGCCTGTCGGTTGAAGAAAGGTGCTTCTGCGTGGTGGGAGAGAGTGCAGAGCAGATGAGAAAGGGAAGGCAAGGAACCTATTAGGACGCGGTATAGGATGAAGTATTTATTGAAAAATGAATTTCTACTGCCGAATTATGAGCAGATTCTGTTCCAGCAGTACCAGAGGTGTTAGCAGGGAAATAGAACCGTGCACAAGTACACTGCAGAATTTATGAGGTTATCGGAGAGAAACAACCTACGTGAATCTAAGGGCCAGCAGGTTGCCAGATTTCTCGAGGGAATGAGGCCAGCTTTGAGGGATAGAATAAGAGTTAAGGTGGTGCGAACTTTATCTGAAGCAAAGAATCTAGCAATGAAAGCAGAATTGATGCAGCAGGAGAGGAGTAAGCGAAATTTTGAAAATTTTAGACTTAGACCGACTGGGTCCAATGATAGAACCAGGTTGGTACAAGAAAGTACAGTGCGAGGTTGGAACGATCGTTCTAATAATGATAGGCATTTGGAGGATCGGGCAGTAGATAAACGTGGCATGATTAAAGGCAAAGAAAAAGAAGTGCAGAAGCCAGACAATCCATATGCCAAGCCAATTACGGGTAAATGTTATAGATGTAGGCAACTAGGGCATCGGTCTAATGAATGTCCTCAGCTTGGAACAGTGAATTTTGTCGAAAGGGAAGAAGATGAAGATGGTGTTTGCTGCGAGGCGGATGGAGATGAAGAAGACGATTATGAAGCGTTGGCTGATGAAGGGCAGAATTTAGTAGTCAGGCGAATGATGTTAGCTCCCAAACATGCAGACCAGACCCAACGACATCAACTATTTCGAACCAGGTACACAATTAATAATAAAATTTTTGGTGTCATATTAATAGTGGTAGTTGTGAGAATATTATTGGGAAAGATACTGCTCAAAAATTAGATTTACATGTTGAGAAGCATCCAAATCCCTATACTTTGGGATGGATCAAAACAGCTGCTGAAGTATGAGCAGATTCTGCTCATAGGATGAAGTATTTATTGAAAAATGAATTTCTACTGCCGAATTATGAGCAGATTCTGTTCCAGCAGTACCAGAGGTGTTAGCAGGGAAATAGAACCGTGCACAAGTACACTGCAGAATTTATGAGGTTATCGGAGAGAAACAACTTACGTGAATCTAAGGGCCAGCTGGTTGCCAGATTTCTCGAGGGAATGAGGCCAGCTTTGAGGGATAGAATAGGAGTTAAGGTGGTGCGAACTTTATCTGAAGCAAAGAATCTAGCAATGAAAGCAGAATTGATGCAGCAGGAGAGGAGTAAGCGAAATTTTGAAAATTTTAGACTTAGACCGACTGGGTCCAATGATAGAACCAGGTTGGTACAAGAAAGTACAGTGCGAGGTTGGAACGATCGTTCTAATAATGATAGGCATTTGGAGGATCGGGCAGTAGATAAACGTGGCATGATTAAAGGCAAAGAAAAAGAAGTGCAGAAGCCAGACAATCCATATGCCAAGCCAATTACGGGTAAATGTTATAGATGTAGGCAACTAGGGCATCGGTCTAATGAATGTCCTCAGCTTGGAACAGTGAATTTTGTCGAACGAGAAGAAGATGAAGATGGTGTTTGCTGCGAGGCGGATGAAGATGAAGAAGACGATTATGAAGCGTTGGCTGATGAAGGGCAGAATTTAGTAGTCAGGCGAATGATGTTAGCTCCCAAACATGCAGACCAGACCCAACGACATCAACTATTTCGAACCAGGTACACAATTAATAATAAAATTTTTGGTGTCATATTGATAGTGGTAGTTGTGAGAATATTATTGGGAAAGATACTGTTCAAAAATTAGATTTACCTGTTGAGAAGCATCCAAATCCCTATACTTTGGGATGGATCAAAATAGCTGCTGAGAAAGTTGAGGCGACAGAGCGATGCCAGGTTCCTTTTTCTATTGGTAAATATCAGGATGTTGTGTATTGCGATGTAGTGGACATGGATGTTTGCCATTTACTGTTTGGTAGACCCTGGCAGTTTGATGTGGATGCTCAGCATTCGGGAAGGAATAATGTATACCGAATGGAAAAGGGGGGAGTTAAATATACTTTGCTACCGGTATCTAACAAAACAGAGGTGCAGGAGAGGGGGCAGTCTTTTTTTACAATAACCAGACAATTTGAGGCTGAGATGAATGACACTAGGCAGATAATGCATACAGATTCAGATCTGCAGCAGCAAGAATATCCTGAAGTTGTTCGGCCTTTGTTACAGGAGTTCAAGAAATTAATGCCGGATGAGGTTCCTGATGGGTTACCACCTATGCGGGATATACAGCATCACATTGATTTTATCCCAGCAGCTAGTTTACTGAATTTACCTCATTACCGGATGAATCCGAAGCAGAGTGAAATTTTAAAAGAGAAAGTTGAAGAGTTGATCAGAAAAGGGCATATTCGGGAGAGTATAAGTCCTTGTGCAATTCCTGCCTTGCTTACTCCCAAGAAAGATGGCAGTTGGCCGATGTGTGTGGATAGCCGGGCCATTAATCGAATAACTATTGGATATAAGTTTCCAATTCCTTGTCTGGATGATATGCTGGAGTAATTACATGGTGCTAAGTGGTTTTCTAAGCTTGATTTGAAGAATGGTTATCATCAGATTTGTATCTGTGCTGGGGATGAGTGGAAGACAGCTTTCAAGACTACGGAGGGATTGTTCGAATGGTTAGCGATGCCTTTTGGGTTATCCAACGCTCCAAGTACCTTCATGAGATTGATGAACCAGGTACAAAAACCTTTGATTGGCAAGTTTGTGGTAGTATATTTTGATGATATTCTGATATTCAGTCGTTCTGAAGAGGAGCATGTGTCACATTTGCGAGAAGTTCTAATAGTCTTACAGGTTAATAAGCTTTATGTTAATCTGAAGAAATGTAGTTTTATAACCAACACACTGCTGTTCTTGGGCTATATAATTTCGGCTGATGGTATAATTGTGGATGATACGAAGATCAAAGCAATCAGAAAGTGGCCTACCCCAACCAATGTGTCAGAACTTCGTAGTTTCCATGGGCTGGCAAACATTTATAAACGTTTTATCCGGAATTTCAGTACTATTGCTGCTCCTATGACTGAATGTTTGAAGAAAGGCAGGTTTTTGTGGAGTGAAGAGGCTGCCAATAATTTTGCAATTTTGAAGGAGAGGTTGTGTTATGCTCAAGTGTTAGCCCTTCTAGATTTTGAGAAGCTATTTGAGGTTGATTGTGATGCGAGCGGGGTAGGAATTGGGGCGGTATTATCTCAAGAGAAGCGCTTTTCAGTGAAAAACTAAGTGATTCACGCCGAAAATGGAGTACTTATGATGAGGAGTTTTCCTCTGTTGTCAGAGCGCTTAAAACTTGGGAGCACTATTTGATTGGGAAGGAATTTGTGTTGTATTCTGATCATGAGGCTTTAAAATATTTATGTAGTCAAAAGCATATTAGCAGTGATATGCATGCTAGATGGAGTCAGTTTCTTGCCAAGTTTCCTTTCATCTTGAGACATAAATTCGGGGTACAAAACAGAGTTGCCGATGCTTTGAGTAAGCGAGCTTCTTTACTGTTGACTTTGAGTAGTGAGATTGTCGGGTTTGATCAACTGAAGGATAATTATGCTCAAGATGATGATTTTGGTGAAGTGTGGATGAAGGTCTCAACAAGAGTTTCATGTGAGTCATTTTACATTCATGATGGTTTTTTAATGCATGATAGTCAATTATGTCTGCCCAGGACGTCCATAAGGGAACAAGTGATAAGAGATTTGCATGGAGGCGGTTTAGCTAGTCATATGGGGCATGATAAAACCATTGCAGAAGAAATGAGCGTTTCTTTTGGCCCCAATTACGCCGGGATATTTCCAGATTTGTTGAGCGGTGCATAGTTTGCCAACGAGCCAAGGGCCAATCCAAAAACAGTGGGTTATATATGCCTTTACCTGATCCTGAAAATATTTAGGAGGATTTATCAATGGATTTCGTATTGGGTTTACCTCGAACACAAAGGGGTGTTGATTCTATTTTTGTGGCTGTTGATCGGTTCTCAAAAATGGCTCATTTCATTCCATGCAAGAAGACTTCGGATGCTGTTGGGGTGGCGAAATTGTTCTTTAAGGAAGTGGTCCGCCTGTATGGTGTTCCCAAGACTATCACTTCTGATCGGGACAACAAGTTTGTGGGGTATTTTTGGCGTACCCTATGGAAGCTATTCGATTCTTCTCTGAATTTTAGCAGTACTGCGCACCCGCAGACAGATGGCCAGACTGAGGCTCTAAACAGAACATTGGGGAACCTGATTCGTAGTATCTGTGGGGATAAATCGAAGCTGTGGGATGTAGCCCTGCCTCAAGCTGAGTTTGCTTATAATAATGTCGTTCATAGTGCAACAGAAAGAACACCATTTTCAGTGGTGTACACTAAAGCACCACATCATACGTTAGACCAGCTTCAATTACCTAAGGGGGATCTGAACCATGTTCAGGCTAAACATTTGGCTGAGCAGGTCGTTAGTGTGCATGAGGATGTCAAGCATAAGTTGGAGGCTGCCAACCAAAAGTATAAACGGGCTGCTGATAAGCATAGGCGGAAAGAGGTTTTTAATGTGGGTGATCAGGTTATGGTGTTCTTATGTAAGGAGTGGTTTCTAGTCGGGTCTTACTGCAAATTGCAGTCCAAGAAGTATGGTCCTTATCTAATTGAGAAGAAGATTAATGACAATGCATATGTGGTTGGGTGTTGCCGAATTCGATGGGTATTTCCAAGACATTCAATGTGGCGGATATCTATCGTTTTCATTCAGCAGATGTGCCTTTGTATCCACCTCACTCGAGGTCGAGTTCTTCTCAAGTGGGGGAGACTGATGCGGACGAGTTTGCCGAATTCGCCTATGTGGTTGGGTGTTGCCGAATTCGATGGGTATTTCCAAGACATTCAATGTGGCGGATATCTATCGTTTTCATCCAGCAGATGTGCCT